>OZ020612.1:68320734-68859192 GCA_963971575.1 Liopterus haemorrhoidalis | reverse complement strand
ACGCAGAAAGCAGTGCTGCTCAGGTCACTC
Organism: Liopterus haemorrhoidalis; assembly: GCA_963971575.1. Classification (NCBI taxonomy): domain Eukaryota; kingdom Metazoa; phylum Arthropoda; class Insecta; order Coleoptera; family Dytiscidae; genus Liopterus; species Liopterus haemorrhoidalis. The sequence goes on along the minus strand of OZ020612.1, from coordinate 68,859,162 downwards.
CGCCTTGTGCGGGGCACTGGATCTGACGTAATTTCCGCGGCTGCATATCGCCAGGGTTTGGGATGCAGTCGTGTGTATTTAGCTCCACTAGTCTCTAGTATGACGCGGCTCAAAAGGTTGCTGAAGTTTGAGATTAGTGGACGCTTGTCAAGATCTGACAAACCCCATAATAATAATACTATATTTGTATAATACAATAGTTTCAAATAATATAATTGAATAAATAAAATAATATAAAAATGTTAATGTTCGATAGTGTTAAATCTATAACTGAGTTTGAGTTTCAAAGTAATAAATTCTTATAAAGAGTTATAATAATAAGGGCTAGATTGGGTTAAGTTAGGCAATGATAGAATAAAATTACGAGTAATAATTTTTAATTGGGTAGCTTTTAACCACTTATTTTACATAATGTGTCTTAATTTGTAAAATAAACTAAAAAGTTGTCAACCAATGCCATAGTAGCAATGTATTTATAATTTTTATCATTTACTAGTAAAAAAATAATTTGATATTAATATCTATTTATTATTTTCTTTTAATGTTAAAACTTTTTTTAAAAATAGTAAAAAACATGAAAGTTATCATTTAATTCTTGTTTGTAAACAAAAAGTATTCCTAGTAACTCAAAAAAAAGTATTTGTCTATTAAATTACTTCCATAGTACTTTAAATTAATCATAGGCAGAGACAACGACATCAACATTATATACATTGCATCGGTACTATAAGTATCTTAAATATTTTTTCTAACCTCACGTAACATTAAAGACTGTTTTGATAAATGTTTCGATAACTTTGGTACAAATATTGTTACATGTGTGTCTGATATTCTTTATTTTAAAAATATTCATTGAATTATAACTAAACGTTTAGTTAAAAATAGTATCGGGAAATTTAACTGTTTTCAATAATATTGGAATAGAAACATTTTTCTGCATTATTCTTACTCATGTTTAAAAACAATCTCATACATAATTGTTTTACTAAAAATTAAGAGGAATAGTGAAAATTTCGTTCGGTGAGGAAGTGAATTCGGTTGGTAATAAAAGATGATTTTTCTTATAAAATTTTGGCAATTTTTGAGCTAAAAATAGCTTTGTTTACATATTTAGGTTTGTTTGTATAAAAATTATGTACATTAGTTATAGACTGATTACGTTTTGAGTTGTTTTGAGTAGATATTTAAATATTAGGTCACATAAAAAAAATTACACATATTTTGGTTATGCGACTCTTGGTATGTGGCATTATTAAAGCCTGTAGGGTATTTGAGGGCAAATACTAATTAGTTTTAAAAAATATTTGATATATAATTAAGAAAAGTATAATAATTACCGTTAGACTTTCGTCAACGACAAGTGGAAGTTGTCTCCTACTAAGAGGTTTATCAGGACGGTATACGTCTACCAGTTTGGCCATCATCTTTTATGAATATTAGTTCAACTTGTAATATAGTCTAATTAAACTTGTTAATGTTTTCAATCAACAATTTTAATCTAATTCACTTTATTTAAAATTTAACATAACATGTTTCACACTGCCATTTGCAATACGTTTTATCGCTTATCAGTTGAGACGTGAACCAACAAACCGCATGGAACTTATCCACAGAGGGCATGCATGAAAATAGCTATGTTCAACCGAGCACAATACTTATTCAGCTATCCAGTTTGACACAAAAATACACCACCCTTCACCCTCCACTTCTAAACTTAGATACTTCTTTAGCAAAATACGCAAGCGCGTGTTCTACAATTTATGTTTAACAATTGTGTTTGATACAAATGAACATACTCTGTATGTTGTTGTTTTCATATCTGTCAACTTCACATGATTGTCAGTTTTTGACTTTTGACACTTAATATGTAATTTAAAACAGGAATTTATTAATTTGAAGTGATAAAATTGCAATATATACAACAATAATTATAGAAATGGCGAGTAGTACAGAATTATTTAAACATTTTTGCGAAATATGTGAAAAAATACAGAAAACTAACAAATATTCGGAAAAGGAACCTTTTTTGTCAAAATATATTCAAAAATATAAGAAAATTGATGAAGAATTATTAAAAGACACTAATAAAGTAAGTTATAAATATTTTTTACAAACCTTGTTATTTATTTTTAATATTTGCTTTAATATCCCTACATGTAAGAATTTGCAGGATTTCTTATTTAAATTCTTTCATAATTCATTTTTAGAAACCTTCTTTTTACCCAGTAATGCGATTATTGGTGCCAGAATTTGAGCGAGAACGTGGCCCGTATGGTTTAAAAGAAACTGCTCTTGGAAAGACATTAATAAACGCATTGTGTATAACAGGCGCAGAGGCAAATAAATTAATAAATTTTAAGGCAGGTAGTGGAAAAAAGGGCAGTGATTTTGCAGATGTAGTATTTTGGATAATAAAGCGAAGAAGTGCTAGTTCGAGTAAACTAACTTTTGATGATATTAATAAATACTTGGATACATTAGCTGCCCTACATGCTGAGAACAAAACTGCAAGTAAGTAACTGCTTTTATGAGCAGTAATCCTACTTTATTATAATGGTTACAATGTCTATTACCCTTTTTTTTTGTTTGGCTGTATTTTGTAATTATAATGTAAATGTTTTTATTTTAGGAGAAACTGAAAGATTATTATACACAATAACAAAATCTTCAACTTCAATAGAAATGAAATGGATTATCAGAATAATTTTAAAAGATCTAAAACTTGGTATGGGGAATAATAAAATTTTAAAAGCTTTTCATCAAGATGCGCCAGACTTGTATGATGTATGCAGTAATTTATCAAAGGTAAAAACTATTGGCCACAGCTGATTTTATTTTTTTGTCATAGCAAATGAAGTTAACAATTTATTTATTCATTTTTATGGGCGTACACGTTGTTCTCAAAACTATTCTTTCTTTTAGTTATAGTTTAGTAAATATCGTACTTTTACTCTATAACAAATTCAATTTCTTTAGGTTTGTGAAGACTTAAATGATCCTAATAAACGTCTACATGAATTAGAGATTACAGTATTTACACCATTCCGTCCCATGTTATCACAGAAGTGTGACAAAGCAATTCTAGAGAAAGAAGCTAAAGATAATAGATTATTTTATATAGAAAATAAGTTTGATGGTGAAAGATTTCAATTACATATGAGAGACCATGTATTTAAATACTATTCTAAAAATGGTTATGATTACACAAATACGTATGGCGACAGTTACGATTCGAATGGACTGGTAACACCACACTTAAAAGAAATGTTTAAAAATATAACAAGCATTATTTTGGATGGCGAAATGATGGGATGGAATACAAAAACCAAACAATTTGGTTCAAAAGGTAATATATTTGTTTATTTATATTTGACCACACTAATAGGACACGAGGGCCCAATAATAGGGTGGCTCTATTATTACATTTAATTGCATATAAATACACAGTAAATTTAGCTGAAATAAATATGGCACCATTATATAATTTTCCCAGTTTGTATGTATAGCTCTATGAGATTCCACTTAGTTCTAAATAATTAATGAAAAAAGAAGATATTCGTGAAAAGTTGCAAATTACGAAGAACCGCTTTTTTAAATACTTTATTAGGGTTGCAGTGTTATGAATTTTATAAAACAGATAATCGTGATATTGGTAAATTCGAGGCATAATTTGTGCTTTCGTGAGATACTAAGTGAAAATCATTATTTCTTATATGGTATGAAGGTATTATGATAGGGTGACCATTCGTCTCGCATTTTAACATTTTGTCCCGCATTAAGATGCGTCCCGTATATTGTCCCGCATTTTGGATTGAGGACCTTTTTTTTGCTCTTCACTTGGATTTGGGGGGTGAAGACCTTTTTTTTTTGCTCTTCACTTGGATTTGGGAGGTGAGGCCTTTTTTTTTGCTCTTCACTTGAATTTTGGGAGATGTGGACCTTTTTTTTGCTCTTCACTTCTATTTGGGAGGTGAAGACCTTTTTTTTGCTCTTCACTTGGATTTGGGAGGTGAGGCCTTTTTTTTTTTTTGCTCTTCACTTGAATTTTGGGAGATGAGGACCTTTTTTTTTGCTCTTCACTTGGATTTGGGTGGTGAGGCCTTTTTTTTTTCTCTTCACTTGGATTTTGGGAGATGAGGATCTTTTGTTTTTTTGCTCCGTCCCGCATTGCCTTCTTAAGAAAATGGTCACCCTATATTATGAAGGAAAAGAAATCGAGTAGTAGAGAACAGTCAATGGCTTAATTAAAAAATTTGTAAACAATTATTTAAGATCCGCCGTTTCTCCATTGACATTAAAATTGAATTAAAATTAGAAAATTTGTAGTTCATGAATCTCACAAATTTTTTTGTACATTTTCCAATCTATTGATGTTCAATTATAGATAGATATTTAATTATGCTCGAGAAGAATTTTTATTATTGAGTATTTTTTATTTGTTGAATTTTTTTAATAAATAATAGTTTGTTAAATATTAATAAGTTAACAATATTGATGTAATCTGTAGTTTTGAAATGCCTTTTTCCTGTATTTATAACATTTTTCCATGCTTTTTTCCTAATCTCTTCTACAACACGAAATATATTTATTATTTTCACAAATTGTTTTTCATTTGGAAAAAAGCTGGGCTTCGAACCGTTATTTTTTTCGTTTCGGTTTTTGTTCCGGTTCAATTAAAAAGAAATATATCAGTTCGGTTCCGGTTTTCGTTCCGGCAAAAATAACGGTTTTTTTCGGTTCAGTTCCGAGTGATAAATTTTTAAATGCTTTTATTTGTATTAGAAATTTATCTTCTACTATAATTTAGAAGAACATTTTATTCCTTATTTTGTAATAATAATACCAAGGCCGTTGCCAGGGAGGGGGGTTCTGGGCGTTCCCCCCCCCGAAATAATAGAAGCGGATTTTTTTTTTATTTATCTGTTAAAAAAAATACGATTTTTTTCTGCTCATCAGTTTAAATCAAAATATTTATATAAAATGTATTTTATATTTTGGTTCACTCCCATAAACATTATCTGAACCGAAATAAACCGATATTTATTTTTCGGTTCAGTTCCGGTTTTCGTTCTGACAAAAATAACGATTTTTTTCGGTTTTCAGTTCCGGTTCGAAGCCCTGAAAAAAAGTGACGGTTTCTATCATTTCATTTCTTAGAGTGACAACCAAATTCACAACAGTTTGTGTTATGACAAATCATTACAACACAAAATATTATAAAAAAGAATAATAGTTGCTATCAAAAGTTAATGTTACAAACTGCATCATTTAATTTTTTTAACATGTAAACAATAAACAGTTACTCGTTCCACTAGTTCAGATTTTGTCCGCCTGATGTCACTTCGTAGCATTGTTGAGCCCAATTTGGCTACGTACGAGTGTTTTATATAGGAGTCAGTACAGTTTGAGGATTTTTAAAACTGCGACGTGTGCGCATATCAAATCCCAACATCGTTACGTTATCCATCCCTGCAGCAAACAATTGAAAAGAACTTTACAAACAAGGCTTCATTTATTTTTTTAGAACATGCTTGTTAAATATTGTCTTACACATTTAATTTCTGTTGATACATCACTACAAAACAATCTAAAGTAATTTTTTAAATATTTTTAGGCATGAGATATGATGTTAAGAATTTAACTACTGACACTTTACACAGACCATGTTTTTGTGTATTTGATGTCTTGTTGTATAATGATAGAATATTAACTAATGAACCTTTAAAAGATCGTATAAATATTATTAACGATTTAATTGAAGATATTAACGGCGTTATAATGAAAAGTAGAATTATTGAAGCAAATTCGAAGTAAGAATTAAAGTTATTTTATGTGCCATTTTAATCTGTAGTGTATATTTATTTTAAGGGACGATTTGTTGAAGGAATTAAATAATTCTGTAGATAAAGAAGATGAAGGAATATGTTTTAAAGATCCAGATTCAATTTATAAACCAAATAACAGGAAAGCGGGGTGGTGGAAACTCAAACTTGAGGTATGTAAAAATTGTGTAATCAGTTGAGCAAAGAATTGCTAAGTTGATACTTGATTAATATTTAATTTTTTACTTGCCCGACCTTAATATATAAGGGGCAAGTATTGTAATCGCGAAAATTTTCGATGTCGAGATTTTGACGGATGACCACGTTTCATGGTCCAGGGAATCCAAAAAACCTATTTTCGAAGTGCCGTCCGTATGTGTGTGTGTGTGTGTGTGTGTGTGTGTGTGTGTGTGTCTGTCTGTCTGTCTGTCTGTGTGTATACACGATAACTCAAAAACGGTTTAACTTACAGAGTTCGTTCTGGTACTAAAAAATTCTCCTATTAAATGGGAAGAACCCTATTGTTTTTTATGAAAATCGGTTGACTAGAAATGGGAGTTTACTCGTGTCGATTTTAAGATTTTTGCGAATATTTAGCAACAGAAAAATATTTCGAAAAAATTTATTGAACAAAAGTTACTATAAATGCAATAACTAATAACTTTTATTTGAGACGTTTTTTGATAAAACGAAAAATTTCGAATTTTTTTTGTAAAATTATTAAAAATTTTTCCAAGTCTCAATTTTTTCATACTTATATGTAACGTTTCCATGGTCATGATAATTAATTCGTAACTAGTAAAGCAAGCCTTGGACAAAAATTTGTATAGAACATAATTTGATGTATTTTTGAAGATTTATCTAAATATTATTATTATTTTTTTTTAATTTTCATTTTATTTTTAAATATTTTTTTATGGGAGGGCAAGTCTAGCGGAGGTTTCCCTTCGCCACTGGTTTGGCTTGTAACGGAGCGGAACTTCGAGGTGTTTTTGGATTAGATTTTGTTCACATCTTTGATCGTTATCTTTATTGGTCAGGTTCTAGTGTGTAGCTGTAGCACAAGAGAATAAGATTAAGATGATTTATTTACTCGTTAATATCACAGATCATTTTAATTATTTCATTCAGCAAAACGTGTCACAAATAGAACATTATTATATTTATTTACAAGAGGATGAACTTATGGTTGCCTTGGTACTAGTGATTTTAAGTGTGATTCCCTCGGAGATGGCGTCTAGATAGGACCTCTAGGCTAGTGTTTCTCAACAGGTGGTCCGCGGACCACCAGTGGTCCCCAGAAAAATTTTAGTGGTCCGCGAAAATTTTTATATGTTGTTTTTTGCAGTTTTTTTTTGTTATTTTTAATGCACATTTTTTATGTAAATAATTTATGTTTTGTTTATTTTCTATAAACTTTCTATGATTTTCTACAAATAAAATAAATGTATTTAGTAGCATATTAAATATATTTTTTTGCAAAAAATGAACCAACAATTATATTATTAGTGGTCCGCGTTAGAAAATTATATATTATACTGGTCCGCGGTGCGTTTTTGGTTGAGAAACACTGCTCTAGGCTGTTTCTCTCAGAGCCGCAGTAAGGAAAACTTGCGCTAGGGGCAGAGCCGTAGCAATGTTTTTGGCGCCATTGGCATATAAAAGAAAAAGGTCCTCACCTCCCAAAATCCAAGAGATGAGCAAACAAAAAGGTCCTTGCCAATAATTTGCGCCTCCTACAAAAGGGGAAAGGGGCGCTGACGCCCCTTTTCTTAGTGCGCACTTCCATCTCGGATTTTATTGTCCTTACATTGTTCGTTTTAATAATTTCAGTACTTTGAAGGTGTCATGACTGAATTGGATGTTGTAATAATTGGTGGATGTTATGGAGAAGGAAGAAGAAGAGGTCTAGTCAGTAGTTTTTTATTAGCGGTTGCCGTTTCTCCTGAAGATCCAAGTAAGTGAATTTTTATTACTGGTATCAATAAGGCTGTTAATAAGCACCGTAGGGCTGCACATATACGACAAGTTAATAAAAGTAGAACGATATATATATATATTTTTTTACCAAGAAATATAAATGTTTGATAACCCGTTTCTTTGGTTTAAGCAAATATAACGTTTTCGTTATGTCACACGGACCTAATGTATTTTTTTTTAAATTTATTTATTTTACATCGGCCTATTTCTGCAACGAGGCTAATCGCCGATGCCAGGGGGCGAGCTCCTACAGCTGGATGAGGGGTGAATGATTGTGAAAATGAGAGTAATGTAAACATATTATTCTCGCCCGAATAATATCACCAACGAAGGAAGCTCGAACCACCGACCACCCAAGTTCAGACTGTTTCTACCAGTCTAAAACCGCACGACTTAATGCGCTCGGCCACTCCGTTAATAATCAAATTTAAATAAATTAGTGTAATGTATTAGTATCAGTACTGTTTCTGTTGTTATAATTTCTTTGACTCTTCAAGGCTTTCGTTAATTTATAAAATGTAATTGATGATATAACAATTGTTAATAGGTGCAACTCCAACCGAATTTTATTCTTTTGCAAAAGTAGCAAATGGTTTTACTATCGAAGAACTTGATACATTATTAGAAAAATTAACACCACATTTTAAAGCAGTTGAAAAAAATAAAAAGCCTGAAGGAATTTTTTGGAAAAAAGAAAAACCTGACCTTTGGATTGAACCAAGAAATTCTGTTATTTTACAAGTAAGTTGTATTCTTTTGCTATTTTAACTTTCTTTTTAAATAATTTCCTGTTCTTGGAAACCATTCAGTAACCTTCCTACTCTACTGGCCATCATGCTACGCATTAAATGACCTGCCATGACAGTAATTTAGTTTGGCTATGTCCTATGCATCTTCCGTTGTACCGGGTTTTTGGCGAATTCAATAATGTGTTTCTTGTCCAATCCGGTAATGTGTTTTCCTGTCCAGAAGACATACTGCCAGAATTTACCTTCCTATAGTTTTTATTGTTAAACGAATTTTTTCCACTTTTTTCTCGGTTAAGATATACAATTGTGGCGAACTAATTAACAACGATCTTGTGATATGCATGTATTCATATATTTTGATTGGTTAAAAGGGCGCCGTACATATTTTTTTCCATCTGATTCCAATCGATTAACCTTCGTTTCATCGCTCCAAAGGATATGCTTCCATTGGGAAATAGTCCAATCTTTATGTTCCTTGGCAAAAGCTACCCTATCCTTCCTGTTTTTTGATGAAAGTAGTGGCTTCTTTCTTAGAGTTCTTCCAAATAGTTGGTTCTCATTCAATCTTTCTCTGATAGAACGAGCTGATAGTGCATTAGGTTCTTCAGCAAATATCTCCTTTTGGATTTCTTTGGAGCTAAGAAAGGGATTAGTTTTTGCTAATCGAACTATTCGTCGATCCACCGCTTCTGAAGTTTTTCGAGGTCGTCGACGTCTAGCAATTTTCTGTGGTGTGATGTTTATTAAAATGTTGCACAGCGTTATAAAGCATAGTTTTAGAACATTTTAATTTATTTGCAATTACTCCATAAGACATATTTTCATTTAAATGTAGTTTTACTATGGCATCCCTCATGCCTGGTGCGCAACTTTTTTTTCTACCCATAATAAAAAAAAACTTAACCTACAACACAAAAAACGAAATTGATTTTACCACTATAACCTTTGTATTAATAATTCTTACCAGTGTTTTATTTGTTGACACAGCTCAGACTTCACAAAATGTTTTGCAATGTCGTTCCTAATTATATCGCCAATTGAAACATGCACATGTACGCTTGAACTGAACTAAACAAATTTTAGGACCGAAGGTTTTTGGATGAAGCAATATTTACTTTGGGGTATAGTATAAGGCATATAAAAATTGGTACATATTTGGCGATTTATTGACTATAGTTAAAACTAGAGAACATTGTCTATTATTTTACCTGCCGTTCTTAATTAGTTCGCCACAACTGTAAGTCTCGTTGCTGATATAAGTAATGCTATTTACATTAGTATAAGGACTATTATAATCAGTATCCAAATTTTGTTTTTAGATAAAGGCTTCAGAACTGGCTAAAAGCAAAGAATTCCAAACAGAATACACTCTTCGTTTTCCACGATGTCAAAAAATTCGTTATGACAAGCCTTGGTATAACTGCATGACAACAACTGAATTAAAAGAACTTACTTCTTCAGAAAAAGCGGTGGAGAAATTAAATATGCGACATATAACAGCAGATGATGTTGAGGTTGTTCCCAAGAAACGACAGAAGACAAATTTATTTGAAATTCATGTTACTACATTAGGCGGGAATGAAGTTATAAGTAATTTATTTCAGAATAAAGAAATATGTATTTACACTGGTAATGATAAATACAGCATTCAAAACTTAGAATTGATGGTTTTGCAAAATGGGGGAAAAGTCATGAAATTAGCTGGTAAAAGTTTTTTTTTTTTTTAATTAATAACTTAATCCGGTACTGAAAATTGTTTATTTTTAGCTTCAAATAATTTTTGTACTGTAGTTGGTGATATAACTACAGCAGTTCATATTTTGAAGAAAAATAATCCAAAAGATATAGTTAAACTAGATTGGCTTCTAAAAGCGATTGAACATTCGAAAACAGAACTCTTAGAATGGACCCCTGATGATATGATCAACATGTCTAAAGAAACTAGAGAAAAATTGTCAATTAACTATGATAAATATGGGGATTCCTATACCGAAACAATTACGAAGGAGAAATTCAAAAACATATTTGAGAGAATAAATGAACAGGTAATTTATTAGGATATTTTATTTTAGTACAAATTAGAAAAAAGTAGATATTATCTGTCTCATTTTGTAATACGGAACTAACAGTAAAAGTTCATTTTTTATGTTGTATATTGACAATACATTTATAATATTGTCATAGTATTGGTTCCCATGGATACGCCAAAGTCTGTTTACACCACAACAGTCACCAAAGTAACCAGATCTATGGTCTATTTCAAAGTAGAAAAATGTGTGTAAGAAGATAGGAGCTGTTTGTCCTTGCTTCGGATTGGTTTAGATCGTCATCCCTATTACACTGTAAAAATATTGTTTTTAGTCCAAGTTGACAGATGTTCAGTGTCGTACATTGCAAATATATATTATTTATATTATTTAATTTTTCTCATATATTTTGTTATTATTTACATATTTAGACTTTTATTTATATTCTTGGCGTAGATTTTATGGTGAAAATTCGCCATGTAATTTGTTTTTACGCAATTATATATTTTTTAGGTTATCTGACATATGAATATTTTTTGACAGTTGACAATTAACATATCAAGAAAGAGGACTAATGTGAGGCCAAAAGACAGCCCAGTTGATTGTGCCCAAAGAAGAAGTTATTGATATAATTTTTAGACCTTCATATATTCATGTATTTTTAATATTTATTTACAATAATTATTTAAATAAGAAACCTTAGCTCTGAAGATATATTGTTTGTTTTATTGCTTTGTTTAAACTTTTAGCCAAATCTCTCTTTTTACATATAGTACATAATTTTTAAAATTAATATTTTTTTAACTTTTTAAATTTCCCATTAAACTGAATTTATGTCGTATAAATAACGTAATAACGTGTATTATCTGCCTTGTTTATTCCAATACCTTATTAACCTTTTTTATATAAAAAAAAAAATCACTTGCTAACCCAGTTGCTACGCCCATGCCCTAGTTGTAACTTATTTTAAATTTCCCGCTATACTGTATTTGATCAATGTAAATCGTACTCGGTTCGCAGCGCTATCTACTTTTTTCTACTTTGAAATAGACCATAGTTTCGTATTACAAATTGAGACGGATTATAGCGCTGCGAGCCGAGTACGATTTACACTGGACAAATACAGTATAGCGGGAAATTTAAAATAAGTTACAACTAGGGCATGGGCGTAGTAACTGGGTTAGCAAGTGATTTTTTTTATATAATAAAGGTTAATAAGATATTGCAATAAACAAGGCAGATAATACACTTACGTTATTTACACGACATAAATTCAGTTTAATGGGAAATTTGAAAAAGTAAAAAAAATATTAATTTTTAAAAATTATGTACTATATATAAAAAGAGATTTGGCTAATAGAGTTTAAATAAAGCAATAATACAATCAATATATTTTCAGAGCTAGTTTCTTATTTAAATATTTATTGGAAATAAAAATTAAAAATACATGTATATATGAAGGTCTAAAAATTATATCAATAGCTTCTTCTTTGGCAACTATCAGCTGGGCTGTCTTTTGGCCTCACATTAGTTCTCTATCTTGATCTGTTAATTGTCGAGTGTCAAAAAATGTTTATATGTCAAATAACCTAAAATATATATAACTGCGTAAAAACAAATTACATAGAGAAATTTCTCCATAAAATCTACGCCAAGAATATAAATAAAAGTCTAAATATATAAATAATAACAAAATATACGAAAAAAATAAAATAATATAAATAATATATATTTCCAATGTACGACACTGAATATCTGTCAACTTGGACTAAAAACAATATTTTAACAGTGTAATAGGGATGGCGTTCTAAACCAATCCGAAGCAAGAACAAACAGCTTCTATCTTTTTACACACATTCTTCTAAGGTGACATAGATCTGGTTTGTCCTTACAAAAGTGAACAGCATATACAGTAGGTGGCCAAATTATTAGGGACAGTACACCTCCCCTGCAATTTTCAAGTTTAAATGCATTTTGTGAGAAAATAAATTGTTTTTAAATCATTTTTCTTCTATATTGTTGCTGGTATCATTATTATTTTAAAAAGCGGGAGGTCAAAAGTAGCAATTGATAGAAACCCTTATCAGAGAGTGGCATCACAACCCCAATCTCCGACACAACGCAAAAGTCTGCATAGAAAGCATGCCCAAACGCCTGGAAGCCGCAATCGCAGCAAAGGGTGACATTACAAAATATTAAGATTTTTTATACAAAAATAAATGGTTATGAATAAGCAATTATGTCGTTTTATATTCTGAATAAAGCACTCTAATGAATAAAAATAAATACGAGCCACTTATTTCCTCACTAAATTCATTTGAAAACTACAGAAAATCTGCACTGTCCCTAATAATTTGGCCACCCACTGTATATGTTTGATTTTTCTATGTGCACATTTAGTTAAATTTAAATGTTTCTGAAAAACATTTTTTTTTTATTTGTATGTTTATTTTGTTGTAGAAAGAAACCTTGAAAGTATATCCTGAGGAAAAAATGGAATTCGATGAATTGATTTCTTTTAAAAATCCTCTTGCATTATTCAGATTGTGTTATGCATATTTTGATAAGCCACAGAGTAAGACAAATGAAATATTGCGTAATATTGAATATGATTTTAGATTTTATGGAGGAAATATTTGTGACTCCATCAAAGATCGTACTACACACATTATTATTCATTCCAGGTAATTTTTATCTTTTCGTCGACCCGGCTTCAAGTATTTATTAATTAAAATGTTTGCCTATTTGTATTGGGATAAGAGAACTGGTTGAAACGTCGCCAGAGAAATATATAGCCAGAGGTTTATAGGAACAAGTCATTATAATTTATTTGTAAAAATTGATTTTGTTCTTAAAGGTCCTAATCCGAACTTCCCTGGCATCCATTTTTTAAATTATGCATTTCTTTAATAACCATATTGTTACAGTGATGCTGCAAGACTAGAAGAAATACAACAATTACTGCAGGAAAATGAGTATGAAAATGTGAAAATAGTGAATGAAAACTGGATACCAGATTGTATATTATCTGGGACAAAACTACTTGAAAATATGTTTAATGTATAATTTTTGTAAAAAAATATAGTAGGCTAAGTTTGAAATAAATTTTAAAAACAAAAATATGTCTTTTATGAGTAAAATGCCAAGAAAGAAGAAAGAAAAAGATGATTTTATTGTAAATAGTATTCGAAGAAGAAAAGATATGTCTCTCGCATTTTGGGATAGTACCTTAAAATGTAAAGAAAATATCCCAGTTCCAGATTATTGTAAGTAAATAATATTAACACATTACTTTGGTTGCAGTATTTGATCAATATAACTGTATTTATTGTAGTAAAGCTAAATATTCATAATCAAAACGTTAAAGAAAAAATGACGTTTAAGGCATAATTTCTTAGATACATCGTTTATTGATATTTTCTATTTCTGCTGGAAACAGTATCTGAGGGAACGCCTGTAAATTCGAAAGTGTTTTGACGGGATTGTTAAAATCTTATTTAAAAATCTATTATAAATTGTAATTATTTTCAGAATCGGCACATTTTATTTTTATTATAATAATTATTAGAGTTGGTAGGCTTCGTTCAACTTGGGTGCGGATGTTACCGACTCCCATGCGCAGAAACCAAATTTCGTCCATTACGTTAACAGTTTAACACATTTCAGTAGCGTTACATATACTTATACTCTGTACTAAAATGAATAAAAATGTTTTTGAAATACATGATTTTGTGTGTTTGGTATCCACAATAATCTTTTAAAACCCTTATGTACGTCAATGGGATCAGCTGTTTTCTCGCGCAGTTTATACCCTGTATTGTACTTAAGTTGAACGAAGTCTAATACGGTTGTCTGCGGGTTTGGGATCGACTCAGCCTCAAATATTTAAAATGAGCGTTTATACAGGGATAATAAGACCAGTCGAAACGTCACACTGGCCACGTGGCTTTCATATCTATGGCTGACAGTCTAGAACCTGAGAACTTACCTTCTCCGCCCCTTATTCGCCTATCTAGGTGTTGGGAACCTATTATTTATTTTATAATAATTATTAAATTAGATATGAGATGAAAGAATTAAATTATTGGGCTCATAACTTTGTGTGTACTAAGTAGGAGCATATCCAGAAGTTTGTTAAGGGGTGAGGCTAAAGTTAAAAAATCGTGAATGTTACAAAAAAAAAATGGGAAGTCACTTTGGCCGATGCTGACCGACCATACTAGAACCCAACACAATAAAATTCTTGCGCAGGGCACTTACATTGCTTTATATACTCTGGTCATCTATTTTTGTGAATAAAAACTATATATTTAAACAATGTTAAGAGGGGTTGAAGCTCGTAGCACCCCTTAGGCACGCCCCTGGTATTACATTTTTTTTAAGCTACACCTATTTCAAATTCCAGAATTAATATAAAATAGATTTAAAAAAAAATAATTATACGTGTTAATAAATCCACAATTTTGATTCAAATCTATTGATCATTTTTGACAATTTATTCATTTTGTAACAATTTATTAAACAGAAATGATAAATATATATTTTTAAAATGTTATTGATAAGATAAAAATAATAATAGTAATTGTAAATCTTTTATTTTTGATAATTCAGGAAAAAAAAATTATTGATTTCAAATTAGCAAATTTCCAAACCACGTTTACAGGAAATAAATATCCGACAGTACTTCATATCAACGTTGACATGTAGTACAGTAGTTAACATGTATATTAATCAATATTTATTATTAAAATGGATACACCATTTTAATTAGGTAAAAAATAGTTTTATTTGAAAATATATCATAAATGGAGGGGTTATATTTGAACATATCAACGACATTTTTTCCAACAATTCGCCTAGTAACTCCTTGTATCCTTGGTGATTGAGGTGCCTAGCAACCGATACAACAACATAGGTAACGAAATAAAATGCTAATTTTCCGTGCTTTTCACTTTAATTTTCGTCACATTTTGCATGTTTTAGTTTAATTTGCACTTTATTTTACAGTTTCTACATATATTAGTATGTAATTTGTATTAAGACAATATGTATTTAATGACAAATTGATATATTAAAATGGCTGATAATACGTCGCTATGTCCTAAATAGTATATTTCCATGGTAATATAAGTAGTATTTGTCAATAATCACATCGTATTCTCTCACAACAAATATTTATTATGTTTGTACATTTTTTAGAAGTTTTCTTAACCAAAGTTACTAGTAAAGTTAAATTAGTTCTCAAGTAATTAAACTTATATAGCGAAAATTTCGCCCCCTTTTCATGTAATTTAGCATGCTTCACTTATCATAAATTTGTTTCATAAATTGCCGTCTTGAAATCATCTCTTGTGAATTGACATAATTTGGTTTTGATTATCTTATTATAAGCCAATTTTCACAGTGGTGCATGATACTACGTAGACTTTTGTGTATAAATTTCTAAATCTCCTTTTATATCAATATCCTTTGTGAGAATTGACAGATGTCTACACATCTTTATCCTTTGTATCATTGATTTACTTTTGTCACATAAAATAATAGGTTATTTTGCTTTATTATAATTTGCTCATGTGGTATTAAAAATTTTACACTTCTTTGCAACATATTCATCATCTTTACTACTATTGTAATATTTATGTAACTCTCTTAAAAAAACTACTGTACTTTTCTGTCATATTTCATTATGATCAAAAATTTAGTGATTAAGAACTTACATAATGTTTTCATCTTATGACTTTTACAACCTTACGTTGGAAGTAAAAATAGTTATAATCTTCTCGTCAATATAGCACTCACTTAAATCTCTCTTAATATCTCAAGTATTTCGTAGGGGAGTTTCTATCGGTTTCCCTATTACTCTACTAAAATCAGGTATCTAAATAACATAAAGGAATCTAGAACAGGGCAACATTGATCTACGTTAAGTTACAGACAACCAAAAATAAACCAAACGTGTAGACAAAATAGAGAGCGAAAGTGGAATCTACCTACAGCCTCCCCTAAACAGGTTGCCATAGCAAGTCGCTATGGTGATAACTTTCTCTCATTTGGAGGATGAGAGCTAGCGACAGCAAAATGTCACTTACGAAGGGATTATATATTGACTTATGTATTAATCTAGGACTCAGAAATAAAATATATTCTCTTTTTTCTGATATAAATAAACATTGTAGATTATTTTTATAATTTTCTCTTTTAATCAAATATGTACCTAAGAAAACGTCTTTAAATTGTTGTGTAAAATTTATTATAAATATTTTTATATGCAGACTATAAACTATTACAAGATATTTTTACATGGTAATGGTTTATTATACAGATAATCTATAATAAATGACCAATAGCTTTCTTATTTCAAGATATACGATTGTAGATCTTAATAAACTTTAATCGTAAGCTAAAGGGGTTGATATATTGCAATAATCAAATATTAGATACATGTAAACAACCGCGCACCCATGGAGAGCTCACAGGCATGACCCCCCTCCTAAAAATAAAAAAAAACACGTTTTTAATCTTAATTAATTGACTTGTGTCGCGTTATTTTTTACGTTTAGTAAATGTAATAAAGTTACATTTACTTTCATTAATAATTAGATCATTTGACATAACCCAATTGTACAGAATTTTAAGATCGTTGTTAATCTTTTGAACAAGATTTTGGCTATAGAATCAGAGCCCATTATCGTGGTGTCGTCAGCGAAGGCTACAAATTCTGAGCTCAGAGTATCCCCTGCAATGTCATTTATATACAAAACATATAGAAGTGGTCCAAGTACACTTCCTTGCGGTACACCCTGATCTATCCTTAAATAACTTGATTTTGTATTGCCTATCTGAACATATTGCATCCTATTATCTAAATATGACGAGAGCCAATCATAAACCTTGCCGCGCAGTCCTAAATTTTCGAGTTTACTTATAGTTTTCTCAAAATTGACTCTCATTGATTTGGTTCAGTTTAATTTTGAACCCTGCATTTAGTTGAGAGCTTTATTTACTGGTCGACCTTCGTATACTAAAGGATAGATAAACACGTGATTTTTGAGGATATCTTGAAAGTTGTTTCGATTTCTATCAATGAATTTACAAGTAATGACCTGCACCATCAGTACTGCAGGTCTGCCTGACTCTGGAATCATATCGATGAAAAATTTGATATATTGGATTCATGCAAAGGTTCGTAGCGTTTTGGTTTCTAAGTCAAGTGCTTCTTGTATAGGGAAATCGGCGAAACAGAGCAGTTGAGTCACTTGAAACTTCACAAAAAAAATGTGACGTCAGGTTTAGTACGTTTACATTCATCTATTTAACTAATGTAATATTTGTACGCTGTCACTTGTATCGAAATTAAATGAAAATATAAGAATAAGAACAGAATAGAAACAAATAAACTATTCTAATAGGCAAAATAGTCCTACAAAGGACTGATGTGATCCAAAAATATGATCAAAGAAAATAAAATAAAAATAAGTTGAATATAACCTAAAAACTATGCAGTACACACAAAATCAAATAAGAAAATATATAACTAAACAGCAAACTGCTAAATAACCAATAAACTAAATAAAAAAGGTTTTTAGAAATTACTATAAGTTAGATATTTGAACACAAAATATCTAGTATCAAAACACAACAGACGTATTATTAAATGACAAATGTAAACATCGTTTTATTCAGGGATACCAATACACATGTCCCTAAATTAAATAAACACTTTTAAAATTTGTAAATCTTCAAAATGATTATCGAAAACAAACTAAATATGACTTCAAAAGGTATGTTTTAGTAAAATAAAAGAGTAAAGAGCAATATTAGTCTATAATTCACATGCAAAAAAAAATGGTTTTAGTTATTTTTTCGCCACTAAGTTTGTCATTGAAGTTATGACGCAAAATGACGAACTGCGCTGTTTCAGCGATTGAGCTATAGCAGTTTTGCCTTGGAAACCAAAAACGCTGCGAACTTATACATCAACCCAATTAATTGATTAAACATTTTATTGTAAAATGGTGTTAAAGTACCCTAACAAGTAATTGCTCTGATTCTCAATTTTAATTAAGTATATCATGATGATGTAACACAATACTTTTTTTTTGATACCCCCTTGAGTTTGGTACCAATCTGTACCAGTACATGTGCATTGCACCCTTATTTGATATCCACCCTAGGTATTGCAGTTTTTCATTGGTGACTCATGTCCAATTATCTATCTAGCCAGGTGTATTAAAGGTGTACACTAATACGGTATTAGGTAGGGGTACTCAAAATGTTATAGGGGTACACCTGCACAATCGTTTTAACGGAATTTTAGTTTTTATCAATTTTGTTCAACGGAAATAAAATGTTTTGGTCTGTTTATAATATATTAATATAGGTATAGGTATATTTTTATATTAAAATATATAACCTATATTGCAGTATTTCAATTATGCCTCTAACGTTTTGTAACTTCATGTAAACAATGTAGTAAAATTCTGACATCTAAATTACATAAATATTTACATTTTACAGAGTTGCAGCGTTTATTGTTTACATAAAGTTATAGAATATATAAATGGTTAACTTACATTTCAAATATTATTTGAAATAAAGTATTTCAAGTACCGAAATTATATGAAATACCCGAAAGTATTTGAAATATTGAAGAGAAAAAGAAATATTTTAACATAATCTAGAACTTAAATACATTGAATTGATTGTTCTACAGTTTTGGTAATTTATGTATGGCATTAAAGTCATTTCCAAGTTTTCAAAAATCCCCATGTATGTGCTATGTATTAATCTAAACTTTCCACCAGTGGCGGCTCGTGACTTTTTGGGACCCAGAGCTGCAAATTATAATACAAGGATAGGTTTAGGTGTTTAACCACGACGTTTTATCATATAAGACTCTATTGAATTGCCTCTTATAATTATAATTTTTGCTTTTTGCACTTTCCGAAATATTTAAATTTGGTGTGGGTCGCCCTATTTTTTTAATATCAATTTTTTCTTCTAACGTTCGTCTGTTAAATGGAATTTCCAATAATGATTTGACAGTATTCATTTTTTAAACCTATTGTTTTATAATCGAAAATACGAAACGTATTTGTTAAGCTAAGATACTTATATAAATTTAAAAGAAAAAGTTAGAAAATACTAATTATTAATACCTACCTAAACAATAAATTTTTAGAGAAAATATAGGTATAGCGATTTCAGTTACGACTTAAATAAATACATTCAATAATTTCTTAGTGATTTGATCACTGATATTGTGACGCTAACAGCATTCTAGCTCCGATCCCCACCAGTTTATCACTACTGCCTACGCACCGCTACCCCTTCACAAGCCTACATTTGCACTTTCCTTGACGCTAGGATATAAGCAACGCGACGTAGACTTATTCAAAGGAAACTTGTAAATATTTATGAAACAATACCATTCAATGTTCAAAATATATTTAAATAAAGCATTTTCACACCACAATTACTATGTTAAATGCATATTGAGTTAAAAAAAAGATTTTTTTTATATTATTTTCAAGTAAAAGCTGCAGCTCCGCAGCGCGTACTCAGGAGCCGCCACTGCTTTCCACCACGATGGGACATAGGCTTTAATTCTCAAGAAGATTATGTTGAAAAACAGTCGGAATACTTTCAAATTGCTCAGTTATTTGTCATATATCTTTGTAAGTTGTGTAAAAAAGGTAATCTTTATTAATGAACTCTTGCAGTTGGATATAATTACAAACAGTTTTAGAAGCACTGTTAATTATAGTTGTACAATTTAAACCTTTACGGCCCCGTGCCGTTTATGGTGGTGTCTTATCAGAGCCAGGTGCTTCATTGTTTATTTGAGGGGGTGGTAGCTACCGTCAACCTGGATGGGGGAATATTTTAATTTCATTGTTTGGAACGGATCAGTTACATACTGACAAAAGTGGGATTATGTACTCTTTAATATAACTAGTGCTAGTGTTGTACCTTTAGAGATTAATTTCTATGACTGGTAAGATTAAATATTTCATTTAGTACAATGTTGGAACTTATTTATTTGGCGATTTAATTCAGTAAAGAATTCTTTATATTAGTTGTAATGAATTATAGGGGTCAACAACTTTCATTCATAATAGAGTTGCTTGTTATTTATAATTTCTTACACTGAGCGTTTTAAGATATTAGTTCCAACAAGGTTGATCATCAATGGCTTACAATGATCTATGAAAATGACCATGTAGATATTCTTCCATGGTAACACAAAAATATTAGACGAATGTTCTGATATTGTATATTTTTACCGACCGCCAACATATATAAGGGAGGTATTGTGATTATACCGATTTTGACATTTCGAGATTTCGATGGATCTCCACGAATTGAGGTCCCTACATAACGTTTTTTAGCATGATGTCTGTCGGTCTGTCTGTCCATCTGTCTGTCTCTCTGTCTGTCTGTCCGTCCGTCCGTCCGTCCGTCTGTGTACACGTGCAGAGCAAATTCGGCTAAAAGGATTTTTATAAAACTTCATATTTAAGCTTTTGACATCAATGGCACGAGTTGATCAACTTTTGGTAAAAATCGGTTGACTAGAAATGGGAGTTTACTCGTGTCGATTTTAAGATTTTTGTGAATATTTAACAACAGACAAATATTTCGAAAAAATTTATTTAACAAAAGTTGCTATAAAAGCAATAACTAACAACTTTGAGAAGATTTTTGAGTATTTAATTTTTGAAATAAAATATTTCAAATTCCTTTTTCTTGAAGGCGAGGGAAAACTTATTGCAAAACAGAATTAAATTTGTAAATATTTTCCTCCAAAATACGCTGTAGTATTAATTAAATGCTTCGAAATTTGCTAAGAAAACGGAAAATTAAATAAAGTCTTGAGTACCAAGTATTGAGATAAATATTTTTGAAATTTAATACCTGCTTGTTATAATTCAGTTCATTAGAACACTAAAAGTAAAACAAGTTCATTTTCATTCAGTGTACAAAGAAACCGTATAATTAAAAATTAATTTAGAAAAAATTCAAAATTTAATTTTGTTATGAATATTTGAGAAAGGGAAATAAAAAATCATAAAAGAATTTGATATTACTTTAAAATAATGCAGAATAATGAAATGGAATACATTATTAAAATTGGAATATACAGATGCAATTATTAGAGTTTATCAGGACTTTTAGTAAATCAAAAATATAAGTAATTTGAAGTAAAATATGAATGTTATATCCAGGCTAAAATATACGTTGATTGATGATTAATAAGTTTCCTAATTGAATAACTATATCTATAGATAAATAGATATTTTTATTATTAAATATTATGTACTAGATTTTATCTTACAGTAATTAACTTACACTTAATAATAATTATAATTTTTGCCTTTCGGCTTAAAACCTACTCTCCTTCTTCTTTAGTTAATGTCTTCGTTGACTCCTTTCCTTAATTTCCTCCCTTCTGTTTTTCACTTCTTTCATCCATTCATACCCTCTTCCTGTTTCATCCAAAATTTTCTTTCTCGTTTCCGTTCTGCGTCGTATTTCTTCACATTCTTCCAACAAATGTTCTATTGTCTCCTTACCTTCCCTGCACATTCTACATGTTCTTTCGTCCTCTTTCATCCAAAAATTATTGTCCCTCTCCTCATTTATATATACACAGTGTATAATAATACAATGTATATAATTATAATCATGGGCGCAACCAGGGGGTGACGGGTATAATTGCATCCCTTTGACTGCAAATATCCATTTTTAGGGTTTTGTAGGTATGACCAAAAAACCCTTATACCGTCATTTTGTCGTCTGTCTGTCTGTTCAGTAAAAATTGTAACCAAACGGTTAAACCTAGAGAGTTGAAATTTGACATGCTTATACAACTCTTTGACTCGCACATAGGAAAAATACTAAAACATCTAAAAAACATATCCCCCTAAAAATATAAACAAGTATATGCTCATCGAAAAAAAATATTTTTTTTTACAATTCTGTGTAGGGTATCAAATGAAAGCCCTTGGTACGTGGATTAACGATCAAAATTTTATTTTTGCAAAATAAATTATTTTGAGGCGATTTTTGCCAAAATTGTGCAAAAAAATGTTGTCCCACACTCTGTAGCCCAGATGGTTTAAACTAAAAATATGAAAAAAATTCTAAGTAATGTACATTGGTCTGAACCGGAATAGTACAACAGGAATTTTTTATCAGATTATGTTTGTCGGAAAATAACGCATTTTTACTGTTTTTAGCTAAAATATGTAAAATATTTAATCCGCTATTTAACACAGTAAACGAGTGAACGTCCGTAGTCCAGTGGTAACGTCTCGCTTCGTAAGTTGCAAACTACTGTTCGATTCCCGTCAATTTTTATTTGTTGTTTTTTTTTTTTACATTTTTATTTTGTTTAAATTATTTTCTCAAAATTCTAGTTATATTTTGGCAAATGTTGTATTTAATTTTTAAAAGCGTAAATTTAATAACCAGTGGGAAGTGTTGAAATTATAACGTGTTGAAAATATATACGAAATCAGAGGGGTGGAGTTTATGACTTAAACAACCAATGGAAGCCGTAGGAGCAATTTTCAAAATATTAATGAACCTTGCTATGTATAAAAAAAAAATACTGCAAATATTTAGAAACCCAAATAATGGTTTTAGGCATACGAACTAAAATTAATAAAAAAATATTTTAACATAAAATTTGTTTTGGCATCCCAAATAATCATTATTCACTTACTAAATACCTGCGAAACCCTGAAATGTGTGAAAATTCACACTAAAAAAAAAATACTTTACATATATATATATATATTTTTTTTGACAATTGAAATTTGTTTCTATGCAAGTGTAAAAGTAAAAGTCAATCGCCGCATATGTAAATTTACGTTATAGAACCCGCAGTTTTCGAATATTTAGTAGCGTAACAAAATAAGATATTTTCCCTTTATTTAGTTGCTGGCATTTTTTCCTGTTAATTGCACCACTGCTAAATTTATAGTTGCATCCCTGATTCTAATGTTATTTATGTAATTACATCAAATTTAAGAAACTTAAGGAATTAATGATACTTCATTTGTTCAAGAGTCAAAA
This sequence comes from Liopterus haemorrhoidalis, assembly GCA_963971575.1. Taxonomy (NCBI): domain Eukaryota; kingdom Metazoa; phylum Arthropoda; class Insecta; order Coleoptera; family Dytiscidae; genus Liopterus; species Liopterus haemorrhoidalis. The sequence continues at coordinate 68,835,501 of OZ020612.1, read as the reverse complement.
GCATATCAGAATACCTCTACGAATACGTATATCTTAATTAATTTATATAATCACCTTTGATTCTAGTACCTGTTCTGAAAATTTCAAGTCATGAACTTGAAAATTAAATCCACTTTAGCCCATAGAGATTTAAATCAATACTAGGATAAAATGTCAGTTTAAATTTGACATCATATTTTAAAACATTTTATTCCACTATTGAACATCGGCTACTAAACTTGACACTCCGAGATCTAAAGGTATTTCAAGTGGTAAAAAATTAAATCAATATCGAAATAAGATGTAGAGTATTCTAGCGGATTCAGATCGGAACCTTTCTGTATGATCGTAACAAAAGAATACGGAGCAATCCCCCTCTTGAATGTCGACATGGCCCCGATGTCCACTGATTTAATACGTATTATCACCTATCCTTGTACCGTAGCATCCTTCTCTATCTACCTTCACCTTTGATACGTTCCGATGGTCAAATATATACAGGATATCAATTGATGTATACGGTTTATTGTATGTTTCAGCGGGAAGGTGTAGCCAAGGCAACGTGTCCATGGCAACGACTGTGAGGTTCCCCGCTCAGGCTGTTACAGGTGGTGGGGACAGTAGTCCTCCCACCCCATCTGCAGCCTCTGAGCCATCACCACCTCCCCCACCTCAGCAGCCTGGCCCCCAGCTCATTGTATTGCCAGCCGGTTTGCATCAGGTAACATATATCTGCTCTTGCGTTCAGTTGCCATCTCGTATTGAGCTGTTTGTGTTAAACTTAGTTACGTTTAATTCTTGACCGAGCTAATTAAAAAGAACTCTTGGTATATCGTGTTTCATCAACAATTAAATATTTTTTACTCTAATGTATACATGATAAATGATGAATTAAATATACATTAAAAAGTAATTCATTAATAATAAAGGGTATATTAAATTTCATAACATTTACACATTTTTCACTTACTTTTATAGCTACTTGATTTATTTAGAAGAACCAATTAAAATATATATTTATACAAGAAATAGCTCAATAAAAATAATATACATTATATTTTAATATTGTTTTTAAAATTTCAAGTGACTTACGCTGAAACATTTTGTGCTTACTAAATACAACTTGGTGACAATAATACTGTCTAATTGGAACAGTTAAAACCTAGCTAATTGTTTGTATAAATCCTGTTTATGTTAAGTGGTAGACTGTTGATTTTATCAAGTTAGTGAGATATCTCTGAAATAGTGAACACTTCGAAAGGTAATTATTTTTCACACTCATAAATAAAAATTAATTTGTGTTTAGATTAGTTTACAATAACAACCTGTTACATTTCTTCTCTTTTAGTTATTATATTATGTAATATCTAGCAATGAATATTATCTAATAATTTTAGATTGTAAGTGAATATTTTTAAAGATATGCAAACCCTTTGTTATTTGTGTGATTAGATAAAATTATTGATTGACCATATGGTTTTTTTGATTATTTTTATTACGGTTTAAATTTATTAATTTCACTCAAAACAATTGCAAATTTGTGTCGTAGAGACTTTAGAATAACATCTTTAATTTTTATATTTGATTTACGGGTAGATATTTTTTTATTTCTATGTTTTGTATACACTTTTGATAAAAATACACGTTTTCACAATATAAATAAACACTTGAAATACAAATATTTATTAATCACACTGTGCGAACATTAGTTTATTTAGAAAAATAATCTGAACATTTTGATTTCTGATTTCTTTTATCGATGACAAAAATTAGATACACAGATCAATTCTGTAAAAAGTTACTGTGTAATAACGTTACTACAACATAAAATATTATAACACAAACACAAATATTTATTTTTTAAATAAATATACAAAACCAATAACCGGTCCTGTGGACCAGTTGATTATTCGCAATATTTAAATATAAATATATTAGTTTACTTATATGTTTTGATATAAAATGCGTATTGCATTTCTAAACATATAAATATTATTTAACATTTTTTTTTACTTATTCGATTTTATAAATGATGAGTGCTTATATTTTGTAGGACAAATGAAACGTAATAGATGGAAATTTAAAAACTAAAAATGTGTACAGATCAATTCTGTAAAAAATTACTGTGTAGTAATGTTACTACAAGATAAAATATTATAAAAAGTACAATGAATTTCATTCCTAATAGTAACTGACCTTGCTCATAGTGACGAATTTAGATACTATTATCATAGTAATAGAGTTACAGAATTGGCCTGAATATATACTGGTAAAATTAACTTTTTTTAACTTATAGGTTAGACTTTATAATCAAAAAACTATATATTATTTTGTGCTGTAGGGACATATCTATATAAACAAAATTATAGGTTTTATCTTTTTTTTTATTTTCGATTTCATACTTTATTTCTACATGTTTTAGGTAATTATAAGACGACATCCACAAACAAATGGATGAATGTCTTTCGGAGATTCTCGCAAAAATAGCTGAACATATTGTAATTTAGTATGATGAAAAAAAGGGTTTTGAATATTGGCTATATAATATTCAAAAATTTTCATTTTAAGGGGGGAACACCAACTGAAAGCCTTGAAATATGTCACTTATTTAGTTAATAGTAAAAATGTGTAATACATGATTGGCAATGATGATGCTATCTAAAAAGCAAAATATATTAAAATGTTGCACTTATTAATAAGAAATGTGAAGTAGTTTCTTCAGCTAGTAAGAAAATATAATAAAAGAAACTGCCTAAATATTTATAGGCTTAGCGTGATCAACAATTATTCTGTCACATTTTTGCTCTACAATGAAGAAGAAAAAAAAGCTATTTTAACACAGTTTTTTTATAAATGCATTCAATTGGAGATAAATATGTACATAAAAATAAGAATCTAGTGAATTTTCATGACCTGGCACACCTTTGTCTATTATTAATATTTTCAAAGCACTTTCTGGTAACGGACGTCCGTACTTAATCCAAAAAAGGTTTTTTTTTTTGTACTAAAATCATGTGAAAAGGCTCATGTCAATATTGGATTTAATGCACGTGGCAATACCTGCGTAAACGATTATCAAATAGTGTAACTGATAAAATCTATCTTTTTAGTATTTATACTTATCACAGCTTTGCGATGATTCGTTTTACGGTGTTCCTTACGTTCTAGCGCGAAACCTTTTATAAATTATTGTGTTTTGCAAAAATATTACAGTCTGTCCAATATTCTTTCAAATTTTCATTCTTTCCAATTTTCTTTTCAATTTTTTTCTTTAAATTGCATAATAAATACACGTTTTAGTTTAAAAATATTGCTTTTAAATTTTATAAAATATCCTTCGTAACAAAAACAATATTTAAAATTAGACAAAAATTTTTTTTGGCCCGTGGTTATCTTTTCTTTGCAATGTGGCTCGACAGCCAAAAGATTTGCCCACCCCTGGCATAGGTGTTAGGACGTGGATATCAACATATTTATAGGTTATTCCAAACGATTAAGCGGAATTAACTCAAATTTTCATTTTTGTAAGTTGTCATTAGCAATTTTTTTATACATTGAAGTTGGCTTTTCGTGAACAAAATGATCAAAAGCTTTAATCAATCGGTAAAAGTAACTAGAATTGAAAATCTAGTTCCGCCTAAACCAGTGTCTGCCAAACTGTGTGCCGCGGCACAGTAGTGTGCCGTGAGAGATCCCAGGTGTACCGTGAAATATTTAGGATAATTTTAATATACCACTGGAAAATTTTAGCCAGGTTTCTTACCTTGTAATTGGTTGGTTCACTGAATGTTATTTTATTAAATATCTCATTTTCATGTGCAACACTTTTTGTATACGCAAGCATAAATATAGGAAAACTACCATGTATAAGACAAAGTACATGTGGACGTATTTGCGCGCGAATATGTTTGTCTAATTTGGTGCCGCGTTTTGACAAAAAAATTTCTCAGCATCAATTCCATCCTTCTCATTAATAATATTATCTTTGCATATTTTCTATTTATGTGCATTATATCTCAATAAAATAATATACGGAATACTATTATTACTACACTAAAGAATTTGTATATTTTTGCTTATATTGAAATTTATATTGTTATATTTAATTCTCCTGAGATTTTTTATTTAGTGTGTCGCGAAACAAATGGCCATTTCTTAGTGTGCCGCGACGAAAAAAGTTTGGCAGACACTGGCCTAAACAAAAGAAACAGACTTTACCTCTATAATTAATTATTATTTTTTAGTCATGAGCAGGTCTTGATGTATAATATCGTTTGATTCATACCACGGGGCGCTAATTATCGCTCGGATTGTTTTAGATTAAAATATTTTAATTTGTTTATTTGAATTTTTGGCAGATTCCTATAGTTGCGTTCCATATGTCGATATATTTTTTAATATTACTATATATAAAAGCAATTTGTGGCTCCGGAGTCATATACATACACACTCAATTTACATTATTTTCTTGATTTTTTTTGTAGGGACATCTTTCTTAGATAATAATAAATTATATTAGGTACGGAAATTGTTAGTTTTTTACACAGTTTTCATTATTTTTCACTTTTTAACTTGTAATTTTAGGTTAGATTGACATCTATCGCAGCGCTAGGTTCAGTTAGGTTACATAATGCAAGCGGAGCTTATACCCTTTTCACACTAGATCTTTAAGATCGGATGTTTAAGTGAATGGATCTTTAAACGCTAATGTGAAACCGTACGGCCTCGTCTAAACACGACCGATGTTTAAGACAGAGATCTGCGTCTTAAACTTCGCCCGCATTGCCAACTTAATTCCCATTATAAAAAAATACTCCTTGAATTTGTGCTTCTCTTCTTTTATCTATGTTCAGCTGTTATCATTTTATATATCGAGGTTATGAGAAGATTATTTGCGTTATTATTTAAATAAATATAAAAAATAAACTTCTCCTAACCTCGATATACAAAATAATGACAGAATAAATTCAAACGATATGAAATTATGTTGGCAATACATACTAGCTTTACATGGAGATTTCTTCTTCAAATTAAACATCAAGTGTGAAAGCAAACTGATATTAAACATCGATGAAGTTTAAGTTCAATCGTCTTAAAGATCTAGTGTGAAAAGGGTATTAGCGAAGCGAGCTACCTACTTTTTAGTAGCTACCTTTAATAGCTTGGTCAGAAGAAGCCGAGCGGAGCAAGTTACCCATCTTCTAGTTTAATGACAAAACACTCTATGGAACAGTGTAGAATGTTATTTCTGCCATATATTGACAAATAATGTAATTACAACAAGGCATTGTGCGAAATTTTTACCTTTATAACTCAAGAAAATCACGATAACCCACATTTTTTTTTTTTTCTGGAAAATACTATTTGAATGACCTAGTTTCAGAAACCCTTTACAAAATTTGAAAATTCGTGTGTATATATATGACACCGGACCCCAATTTGTTACTCATATGATCTCTTTCCAGTAAGCTAGTAAAAATTATATAATAGTTATAATTTAGTCCCAGCTATTTACGCTTGGTTGTTATATTCTTTTTCCAAGTCGACAGACGTACCAAGGTATTTTGTACTTTCAGCTATGGACGATCTCAAATATTGAATAATTTTATCTCCATTACAATATTTTAATTTAAAAACCTGTGCAATAAATACTGATATGGTCACTTAATTTTATCATTTATATCTGTTATGCTAGTAACATGATTCTGTCATTTAAATTAATAAATAATACTATTTTGTAACTATGGCAATGCAATAATTCTGAAATAATTGCAGAACATTTTAGATAAAAAATTGCTCAGGAAATTTTGTCATTCTATTAATATTATAAAAGTATTTTCTATTTATGTAAAAATTTATAAACATTTTTAATACTTGTATTTTTTTCAGGCACCGGGTAATGCAGTAGTAAATGGTGTTCCTGTAATAGACGTAAGTGCCCTCGAACAGTCTGCGGATAGCAGTAACGAAAGTTCAGCCTCTGTATCTGGTCATCAAGGAGAAGCAACTCAGGAGACAGACCCGATACAAGCTAGTCCACACTACATAACTGTCACAGGTAAATAAACATTTTAAACGGTATGCATGTCTAATGTAGATATTGACAACGAAAGTTATAAAACTGTGGAGTAATTCTTCAAAAGTCTATAGTAATTCTATAATTAGTATTTATTCAGCTTCCATTTCTATTGATTTACATATTGATAAACCATGAGACAGTTTTTGAATAATACCATTTTAACAATTTGAAAAATAAACATACAACTTTGTGATTAAGAAAAACACGAAACTTAGTACCTTAACGTTACATACAGCTTTGTAGTTAAAAGTAATATCGGGGGGAATTCAGTTTATAGGTAAAGCTTCAGTTTTTAGGTTTCTGAAAATTGTTAAAAAGGTACCAGAAAAGGTAAAAGAAATGTTAGTCACGTATTAAATTTTTATTTGATTAAATAACACAAATTAAACAATATGCTTGCAAAATAATAACAAATTAAACATTAATCTTACAAAAAATTAAGATAATTTGAACTGAAACTGAAACATTCAAAATAAAAAAAATTAAACGAAATAAATTGTATTTTTATTATTTTCTTGAGATTTACTTTCTTGGCAATATTGTTTCATAATAAGATTTATCCATAGTAGGCATCCAATCCAGCATAGATTTTAAAGCGATTACCTTGTTTGCTGGTAACGGATTTTTATTTGTAGAAACCTTAATGTCTCTAAATATATTTAACAAGTCTTCAAGACCTTGTTTTATTCTTTTTAATATTTTTTACATACAACCATAAATTATGAATTAAAAAAAAAAAACAATTAAAATACAAGGGTGTATGTTTTAACATACAACTATTTTTTGTAAGTTTTTTATTTTTTAATACATACAACTATGGTTTTCTGCTTTTTTCTCCGACATCGGTAATGCTATCTTATGGAAATTATTGGAACAAGTAGGTTACGTGACATACAACTCTATAGTATTGAAAAGTGCATTTGACAAAAAATGTCACATACAACCTTATTATTTTCAGCCGACGATATGCCATTAGAAATAACTCTTATTTTATCTACTTACCCTTTGATACGCATTTTTTTATCCGGGAGTTTCGAATAAAATTTCAACAAAAACATTTTAATTGTATTTAAATCGGGATATGTGACCTTTTTTTATTTTCCCGTTTTGGGTGCTCCGCGTTTAGGTCTTCTGCTCTTTTAGGGTTTTTTTGGCTTAACGCGCTTTACAGATGATTTAGCTAATGGCTACCAGCGCCATTTTTTAGACCCGTATGAGCCTGTGATCATATATTTACGTTCTAAAATATTTCGATATTTGTGTTTGTGTATTTTAAAAAAATATTTTTACATTATAAGCGGTTTACTTTTGTAAGAACAAACTAAAAATAAATTTTGATTTCAATAGTTTGCACCTTTGAAATTGTATGTCATGTTGGTATTAAAAAATGTCACTTTTTTAAAATGTCGATCCATTTGACGTATGTCATAATGAAAAATGATACAGTCTGTTTCAAACGCTTAGGCGGAACTAGATTTTGCAATTTAGTTACTTTCATCGCTTAAATCGTGCTTTTCGGCCGTTTTGTTTAAGCTTTGTAAATCATACTTACAATAAACATTTTTTGGTAAAGGTTAATCATTTTAAATTGTCATTTTCTTTATATTTTGATTTTTTGTGTAATTCTTAATACAAATTTCCCAGTTATTTATTTTTTTGTCATTAAAATATATAAAAAAATAATTTAATTTTGACATAGGTCATTCGTTTCCATGGTTTCATTGTTGTAATTTTAAATTTTGACATTCCAACATGAAAAATGAAATAACCCAAGAAAGGTCCCTTGTCGTGACAACCTAATAGAACGAAATTCCCATTTAGTTCCGCCTAAGCGTTTGAAACAGACTGTATCTTAATTATAATGACATAACCTTCAATCCTAAAGTCGGTTTTACAGCGTAAGGAATATTTTTAATTGACATTTAAAGTCAGTAATACACTATAAAAGTAACCAAAATAACCAGATCTAGTGTGTTCTTACAAAAGTGAACAGCTTATGTAAGCTGTTCACTTTTGTATAAGCTTGTTCAAATATGAAGTTTCATAAAAATCCTTTTAGCCGAATTTGTTCTGCACGTGTAAACAGACAGACGGACGGACAGACAGACAGACAGACAGAGAGACAGACATACAGACAGACAGACCGATTGACAGACAGACACAAAATCTTCAGCAAGAACCGAGTAAATTGATTCGTTTGCTTAAGCGGCGTATATGCTATGTTGGTATTTGTACCAAATGCGATATTAAATATTTTCATTGCTCATCGCGTTCAGTACTGTTTTATGAGGTTATATTTATCATTAAAACGTAACATATGATGTTTCATAAACTTCAATATCAATAGCACATAAAGTTGGAAATATATCTGAAATTTAAATATATGTATCAAAACGCAGAAGAAAATTTTTTGCATACACTGAATAATTAAAGAGTAATAATAATGTAACAGTAATGAGAAGCTTCTTAAAAAGTCCTAAAAACATAATTTATGACTAATTTAATGCAATCCATTTTAAGTTTTCTAGACTGTAGATTTTGACTCTATAGTTTTGTAACTTGAGTGTATATTTTATGAATAAGATTATAATTCCTGTAAACGTAATTAATGCTGCCAGAAGCTGCGGCTAGATCTTACGCTTCACTTACACCCGTACAGCCTGCAGTAGGTAAGACACACTGTATTGAATAATCACTAATCACATGACCCTGCCCTGCCATGCCATGTCATGCCATACATATCTATATTTTTCAAAGTTAGCTGTGAAAAATGCACTAGTTATATAGTTTACACCTGCCATAGTTGTGCTGTTTAATAGTGTGATATTGCTTTCTATACTAAAATGTAATATTTAACTTTTAATGTAAACGTTTTTTTACAAGATCTTGATGACAAAATCAAAGTAAACTATTACTTCAATGCAGTATGCTGAACATTACAGTAATGTGTTATTATTATTAAGGTAAGAGCAGAAGCCGAGGGCATGTTATGCTCAATTTACAGTACTTAGGCCCGGTCTTTCCACCTTCTGATAAACTTCTGGGTAACTATCTGATAGATAAAGTTATCTGATACTTTATCTGTTGGATAAATGTCATCCCGTCTTTCAATTCAAATTTATCTGTCAGAGAGTTATCTGACGGATAATGAGACTAACATATTGAATCCTCAGATTGGTAACACTGAATGTGTAACTGAAATAGGCGTTGAGAAAGAATTTTTGTTTGTTTCTCTATGGAAATAAATAAATAAATTGGTAAACTGACAGCTGTCAAGCCGTTTTTTTGGTTATTGTCATTAACAAAATTTAATTTATGTATGCGTTATACAAGATTTTAGCAATTATTAATGTCGTAAGCATGTAATAAAATTTGGGGAATGAAAAATAGATATTAATAATAATTGTTCTACGTTTATTTAATTTTTTAATTTTATTATGATTGATGTAAATACAATATAAGTTATAATAAATTTGAAAATAAGAATTTAAATCAGGGAGTATCCTTTCATTTTCATTTCTTCTGAGTAATCAGTTTCTTCAGCTACGTCACCGACACAGTACCGATCTTTTGTGGGTGGTTCTTCATATCCACTCTTGTAACGTTAAAGTTGCGTAATACTGCAGTTGCTACTATACCAATTATAATCTTATTGCTCAAATTCGAAGCGAATATTAGAATTATTAAACATTATATTGTAAGGCGTGGATCCCGGCTAACGTTTAATATAAAATATCCTTCTCGACGCCGTTTACTTCAGCCTTTTTTTCACAGAAGAAAGCAGTTTCACTAACATTCCAGGCTGCAACCACTCGTGGATAGCGGGCAATTTCGTAAAATACTCGTTGAAATTTGTGTATTTAATTTTCCGTACAAGGCATACAAATGAAATCAGAACATAAGCTGGATATTGCACTACAGTCTGTTCCAAACGGTTAGGCGGAACTAGATTTTGCAATCTAGTTACTTTCATCGCTTAAATCGTGCTTTTCGGTCGTTTTGTTTAAGCTTTGTATATCATACTTACAATTAACATTTTTTGGTTAAGGTTAATATCATTTTAAAATGTCATTTTCTTTATATTTTGATATTTTGTGCATTCTTAATACAAATTTCCCATTTATTTATTTTTTTGTCATTAAAATTTGTAAAAAAAAATAATTTAATTTTGACATGTCATTCGTTTCTATGGTTTCATTGTTGGAATTTTAAATTTTGACATTCCAACGTGAAAAATGAAATAACCCCAGCAAGGTCCCTTCTCGTGACAACCTAAAAGAACGAAAATCCCATTTAGTTCCGCTTAACCGTTTGGAACAGACTGTAGATACTTTTTTCATATTTTTTTTCACTGGACTGGTGCACTATTATTTTGGAGTTAATGCATTATTTCTACAATTAATAAAATTCAAACAAATTATATTTTTTATATTATTCAAGTCAATTTTGCAATTTATTGTTCCAAGAAATCATTCAATTTCTAACTTTTTGACAGTGACAGCACTAATTTGTTACTTATTCGCTACTTTGACTACCGAATAACTTATCTAACAGATAGCATAGTTTATTCGTAGGAATAACTTTATCTGAAGGTGGAAAGACGCTTTATTGTTTTATCCGTCAGATAACGTTACCAGCCACTTTATCTGAAGGTGGAAAGACCGGCTCAATATATTACCAATTTTTGTTAAAATGTACTGATCTTCCTCTACTTGAGTAATCCATTTTGATAGTTGAACTGAAACGTTGAATAAATTAAAAGTATATTATATCGGAAAGTTAAGACAAATATGACATGAAAGAAGTAGTAAGAAGGTAGTTTTGATGAATATTCTGGCAATTATGTGTCCTAGCAACGGTTGTTGTGGTAACTAGTTTATGTAGTGATTCTGTCAAAATTCATCTGTTGCCATATCAGTTTAAATATATTATTGTGCAGCTGTTTTGTTCATATATGTCTTTGAATGTAGTTTATGTCGGACGTAAGTAACCATTAAAGATTCTTTATTATTACAAATAAAATGTGTATTTGTATTGTCGGAATTTGTTGTTTGGCATTTGCAATTGTGAATCATTAAATATTTATGACAGTTAATATTAGAGGAATTACAATCTTTTAAATATATGTATTAAGTAATAAAACGGATGATTGGTCATTGTATTTACTAAATTATTAATTATCTCCTTGGTTTTGATGATTCAATTCTTATCGTTGTTGAAGTGTCATAATTTATTTGTCATAGAAATCATGTCAGATCAACAGACATTGTATTGTATGAAAAGAACAGTAATTACTTCTTAGGGTTTTATAAGTGTAACCAAGAAACCCTTATACCGTCGCTCGTGCGTCTGTCTATCTGTGTGTACGGTAGAAACTGTGACCAACTGGCTGATATTAGAGAGTTGATACTTGGAATGTTTATTTAAAATCTGTTTCTTTGGTTTAGGTGGAACTAGATTTGGTTTTTTAGTTACTTTTCCAGATTAAGTGAGGCTTTTGATAATTTCATTTAGCAAAAGCCTACTTCAAACCATAAAAGAAGAGCTCATGACAACTTACAAAAATGAAAATTTCAGTTAGTTCCGCCTAAAAGTTTGGATTACACGTCAGTCGCTTGTATAAACCTGTCATAAAAAAAAAAAAAATTATGTAAAGTCATTCAAAACAATCAGCTGTTTGCACAATGAGGGTAAGACCGTCAGCTGAGGGATTATTATTGCTGAGCGGGCATTTAGCCTAAGCATTTTATAATGTAATCAATGATGTAACTGACGATCTTTACCCCGTTATGTCGGCAGCTGACGATTATTTTTATTTGATATAATATTTGAAGTCTAGAGAAAAATTGGGGCTTTAATCGTTTAAAACATTTTGAGATAATGACAATTTTTTGAATGGCATAATTTACATTATTTGTGAAAATTGTAATATAAAAAAAATCACAACTCAAAAATGATTAGAGATAGCGACCTGCGGTTGAAATTTTTGGATTCTTTGTAGTTTATTTAGTCTAAAAAAAAATTGGGGCTTTAATCGTGTAATGCGTTTTGAGATTGTGACAATTTTTTTTATGGCATGATTTACATAATTTGTGAAAATTGCGAGTTTAAAAAAATCACAACTCAAAAGCGGTTAGAGAAAACAACCTAACGCTAGAATTTTTGGATTCCTCGTAGTTTATTAAGTCTAGAAAAAATTTGAGGCCTTACTCGTTTTGCGTATTTTAAAATTATGACAAATTTTAATATGGCGTGATTTAAAGAAATATTCATCTTTGCATGGATATATCTCAAAAACGAAATGCAATAAAGACCTGCGGTTAAAATTTTTGAAATCTTGAGGTCCTAATTTAGTTGTAACCGGATTTTTAAACAAAAAAAATTTTTGAAGTTTTTTAATTTTTTAAAAATTTTTTTGAAAATTTTGAAAATTGATAAATTAAAAGTGGTTCGGGATATAAATATGCGGTTTGAAATTTTTAAATTCTACTACACTGTTTAGTCTAAGAAAAAAATTGGGCTTAAATAAACATATTATTAAGTTTTGTAGGGGCAATAATCCAAAATCCTTGAAAATGACCAAAAATCGTAAGGGGTACCCCTTACGATTTTTTCGATTTTAGAGCAAAAATTTTTTGTCTCCGATTTTATTGAAAATTGGTACAAACATGTATTTTTGGTCAGAGATCAAGAAAAATTAGTCCATTTTGAAGTTTGGGCAAAAGTTTTCGAATTATAGGCAAAAAACTGACCTAAATCAGCTCTAACTCAAAAACTAGGAAAGCATGAATTTTTTAAATATTTTTTTCATAATCCTCACCCCAAAATTAGCCTAAAACTATATTTTGGCTAAAATCGGAGTGAAAAAAATTTTGACCAAAATTTTCAAAATTTCGGAAGGATTTTTTTTTACTTTTGTTCGAAAATTGGTATACTTACATATTTTTAGCCTTAGATCATAAATATATGGTCAGTTTTGAGTTACGGACTAAAATTTTGACATTTTCGGCAAAAAAGTAAAAAAAAGACCACAAAAAGGCTCAGAACCGATGAAATGTTAGCCTGCCCCTTTTTTAATATTTATAAACTAATACTTACTTCTTATCTATCATCTATATCAGCGGTTCCCAACCTGTGCTCCGCGTGCACTTCTCAGGGGCTCCGCAGCCGTTCCAGGAAATAAAATAAATAAAAATTGAATAAAATCAAAAGTATTAGAAATAAAAAACAGACAAACAAATTTAAAAAGGATTGAGGAAATACATTCGTATAATACGAGACAGACTGGGTCATTTTACATAACGGGTATAAAGAAAGTAAGCACAAAAAAAAACATTGTGCATAGAGTTGCATTAGAATATAATAGTTTACCAGGGGAACCAGGATCACTTATTCACATATTTAAGAAGAATTTAAGGATATTTTTAGAGAGTAATAATTAATATAGCCTATATTTTTATTTTTAATTATGTAAATATATTTTTTGTAGAGTTGTTTATATATAAATAATATTTTGTAAATTGCTATTATTAGCTACAAGCTATTTAGATAAAAAATATTATTATTATTATTATTAAACACATAAAATTGTATCATATTATTAGTTTTCAGATTTAATTTATTTTTAAATTTAATATTTGCGGGCATATACAGTCTGTTTCAAACGCTTAGGCGGGACTAGATTTTGCAATTTAGTTACTTTCATCGCTTAAATCGTGCTTTTCGGCCGTTTTGTTTAAGCTGTGTAAATCATACTTACAATAAACATTTTTTGAATAAGGTTAATATCATTTTAAAATGTCATTTTCTTTATATTTTGATTTTTTGTGTCATTCTTAATACAAATTTCCCATTTATTTTTTTGTCATTAAAATATGTTTAAATTTAATTTTGACATGTCTTTCGTTTCCATGGTTTCATTGTTGCAATTTTAAATTTTGACATTTCAACGTGAAAAATGAAATAACCCAAGAAAGGTCCCTTCTCGTGACAACCTAAAGGAACGAAATTCCCATTTAATTCCGCTTAACCGTTTGGAACAGACTGTATACAAGCTATTTAGATAAAAAATATTATTATTATTATTATTATTATTATTTAACACATAAACTTGTATCATATTATTAGTTTTCAGATGTAATTTATTTTTAAATTTAATATTTGCGGGCATATATTATCTGTCTCATTTTATAATACGTAACTAACAGGTAAAGTTCATTTTTTATGTTGTATATTGACAATACATTTATAATATTATATAGTATTGGTTCACACGGATACGCCAAAGTTTGTTTACACCACAACAGTCACCAAAGTAACCAAATCTAGTTTCGTATTACAAATTGAGACAGATTATATCATATTTAGTTTTGTTTTAACTACACTGATTTCATCACACTTTCATCCTCTCGGGACTTTTAATCAATAGTTGATTCATTATAGTTACCACAGTCTTCATTTATTAACATGATGTTGAACTCTTGTAGTACCTCATGTTAAATTTTGTCTGTTAATAGTAGTGGCTGGTTCATTTAACTGAAAATTAACCTAACCGAGCGCTACTATACCTGTGTGATTGTTGAAAGTTTTTCACACACCCTCGTTACAAAGGTGCATTTGTTACATGCTGAAGTTCACATACGAAATATACCTTATTATATGAACTTTTCCACAAAGAAATCATCTCCCTGAATTCATTGAGCTGTAAACTATTACCCCGTGCGACATGCATTCACCTGCATCCGATCGCACGTGTACTTCCCTTATTAGATATTTGGGGAATTCTTTCTTAATCACTAGCTATCTGATATGATTTGTAATCCCTGTTTTCTAAATTAAGCGTGTAGGGGATATGTTACATATTGTGATGTATACACATGAGTGGACATTTGCAATTTAGGGTCCGAATTTCACCTTTGCAGGTTGTATTGTGTATTATATACAATTGTTGATAGGGTGATATGCGGTATATATTACATCAAAAGAACTTTATACAGAACCCAAACAAGTACCGTCGATATTATGAATATTTGGTTCAATAAACTATTCAAAAAATTTACAGTGCGAGCGAAAAAAGTTCGAAGTCGATTCAATTTATTAACGTCGTATAGGCAACCTATCGTATTGTCTAAAGTCACTAGATTATACAAAGTAGCGCAACGGTGGCCATACTGGGGCTAAAAATGTCGCCAACACAAATGATTTTCAGTGATTCCAACAGTAAAAAAATAAGTACTAGTATAAGCTGTTCACTTTTGTAAGAACACACTAGATCTGGTTATTTTGGTTACTTTTATGGTGTGTTACTGGATTTAAATGTCAATTAAAAATATTCCTTACGCTGTAAAACCGACTTTAGGTTGATAAGGTTATGATCACTATAATTAAGATATCATTTTTCATTATGACATATATCAAATGGATCGCCATTTTAAAAAAGTGACATTTTTTAATACCAACATGACATACAGCTTCAAAGGTGCGAACTATTGAAAACAAAATTCCCTCTTAGTTTGTTCTTACAAAAGTTTATACCTAGTACTACCAAAATTTTTATTTTAAACATTGTAATCACGATTTTTTTAATCAAAGATGCACTATAACAAAATTGTGGTACAATTTCAATTATTTTTTTTTATTGTTATTAAATAAAATGGATATAATATATAAATTTAAATTAAACTTAACCTTAAATATTCAAACCGCTGACAAAGGAGGTTATTAAATTAGAGCAAGAAAGAGAGATGTGACAGCGCAGACGCAAACTTAAGAACGTATTGCTGCTTTAGTTTGCTTAATAGGGGAAGCAATGTTGCCAATCAAACCCTGGGGTCTGTCGGCTTCTTCAAAGGCTTGCGCTACTTTGTATAATCCAGTGACTTTAGTATTGTCTATTCCAAACGTTTCTTCTTCTTCAGATGTTCATGTTTGTCCAATATTGGATATAGTTCTCCCCTTTTCCCTTCCAACTTGCACCAGAGGTAAAAAAAAATATGTGAAGTGTGAATTTTCACACATTTCAGGGCTTCGCAGGTATTTAGTAAGTGAATGATGATTATTTGGGATGCCAAAACAAATTTTATGTTAAAATATATTTTTATTAATTTTAATTATAATACCTAATACCATTATTTGGGTTTCTAAATATTTGCAGTATTTTTTTTTATATAGCAAGGTTCATTAATATTTTGAAAATTGCGCCTACGGCTTTCATTGGTTGTTTATTCAAACATAGAATTAAATTATAATTTCAACACTTCCCACTGGTTATTAAATTTACGCTTTTAAAAATTAAATGCAACATTTGCAAAATATAACTAGAATTTTGACAAAATAAAAATGCAAAAAAAAACAAAAAATAAAAATTGACGGGATTCGAACAGTAGTTTGCAACTTACGAAGCGATAACCGTTACCACTGGTCTATGGATGTTCACTCGTTTACTGTCTTAAATAGCGGATTAAATATTTTACATATTGTAGTTAAAAACACAAAAAATGCGTTATTTTCCGACAAACATAATCTTATCAAAAATTCCTGTTGTACTATTCCGGTTCACACCAATGTACATTACTTAAATTTTTTTTAGATTTTTAGTTTAAACCATCTGGGCTACAGGGTGTGGGACAATTTTTTTTTTGCACAATTTTGGCAAAAATGGCGACAAAATAATTTATTTTGCAAAAATAAAATTTTGATCGTTAATCCACGTACCAACCGCTTTCATTTGATACCCTACAAAGAATTGTAAAAACATATATTTTTTTTTTCGATGAGCATCTTTTGTTTATATTTTTAGGGGGATATGTTTTTTATATGTTTAAGGTCCGGTCTTTCCACCTTCAGATAAAGTCCCAGGTAACTATCTGACAGATAAGGTTATTTGTAACTTCATCTGCTGAATAAATGTCAATACCAGTCAGTGAATTCAATACGTCAGTCTCATTATCCGTTAGATAACTATCCGATAGATACATTTGTATAGAAAGAAGGGATGACATTTACTCAGCAGATGAAGTTACAAATAACCTTATCTGTCAGATAGTTACCTGGAACTTTATCTGAAGGTGGAAAAACCGGGCCTTATTATTTTTCCTATGTGCGGGTCAAAGAATTGTATAAGCATGCCAAATTTCAAACATGAAACTGCATTTACCATATTAATATCTTAGCAACAAACTTATCATTTGACACGGTAGTGCTACGAAAATTGACTTTCATATATATATGTTTTTTTTTTTGTATGTTTCTAGTTGCTGCCGAAGGAGACACAGTGGCGTCCCATCCGGGTTATCACGTGCAGTACGTAGAACCTGACATATACGCTTCGCAGACGAATGGCGGTCAAACACAAATGTAAGTCATTGTAATGTATTTTATTTGTAATATTACTTATGTATTTAATGGTGCAATTCTGTGACAAATCTATAAGCTTCTGGCGATCGTATCTAAGGAGTTGTTTTATGTGTTGTTATGGGCAGTTTCTTATAAATTCTGTCTGTAAGCTTTAACAATTTGTTAAATACAGTAATAAATATTTAACTTAACTTGAATTTAGAGTGATGTACCATAAGATAAATATCAGTTTTGAAATTTTTAGATTATTAACATATTGTTTTTTCCAGGGCGTACCCAGTATATACGGTTGGTGAATCCGGGACCCTGTACGCTAGCCAAGGGCAGTATTACGCAGCTACGGCGGCTGGGACTGCCACACCGACCGGCGCCGTGGGATACGCAGCTGGTGGACATTACCTAGTGCAGCAAGCTGTAGATGAAGGACTCATTGCTACAGCGCAACAGCGAACCTCGCCGCAGACAACTGCAGCTGTAAGTAAATGCATGTATATTGCCTAGTAAGGTGTTTGGTATGATTTGTAACTAATGGGGTTATAGGTTAATAATGTGTTTCAAATGTGCTTTAAAATTTTTATTGTTAAGTTAAATTAATGTCATACATCATTGCTAACTGGAGAACTTAATAGCTTTCGGGCGTTTTACTTCTATTATTTCCCATAATATTGAACTGGTTCAGAGAAGAGATCAATGATTTTAGCGCGGAAGCCGAAGCATTGATAATTCTTGATGAAACAAGTTTGACAGTAATCTGAAAAAAATATCACAAGTGCTTCCCTCTTTCTCCCTTTAATTTTTGTTTAAGCATTGTCAGTTAGGTTGACTTTTACCTTATGTAGATGTCCTTACTCTTGCTTTAAGTGTCTGGTGTTTCCAGATATGTTTTATATTAATACCTGCTGAATTTACTCTCGGCTAATGTCTTTATATTTTGCAAGGTATTCTCACTGGTCGAATTCCATATGTTTTTTGCGCACGCGCGCAATTTAGAGTGAACGTTGCTTATATGTTTATACTGGTGTATATATTCTTTATTGGAGAATAGAATCAAACATAAAAGTAATGTGTTTAATAATAATTCAAAATGTGCGTTTACGCAGACAGTTTAACTGGTATCTTCGTGACGCCAACTTATTATAAAAATTATCATAGCAGATGGCAGCACAAGCGATGAACATTTAGTG
Organism: Liopterus haemorrhoidalis; assembly: GCA_963971575.1. Classification (NCBI taxonomy): domain Eukaryota; kingdom Metazoa; phylum Arthropoda; class Insecta; order Coleoptera; family Dytiscidae; genus Liopterus; species Liopterus haemorrhoidalis. Next base: position 68,816,904 of record OZ020612.1, on the reverse strand, counting down.
TAAATGTAAACCAATCTTAAACATCAGTGGACTTAAAGTTCGCCTATCTTTAAGTCATAGTGTTAAAAGGGTATTAGATACGATCGTCTGTAGCTGACAGTTTTGCCCAAAATTGCACTATTAATTTTAATATTGCAACTTTAGTGCTTTTTACCTGCGCGTTTCAATATTACATTTATTTGCATACATTTATTATTTAATACATTTTGTACGACATTGTTTGGCAATAAAAATGTACTAGCCTACTTGGTTAAACTTAAACTTTTAAGACTGCAATTCTAAAACAAAAATTGGATTACAACATTCGGGTTCTTTAGTCATACTCTTACGTGTAGTATACACTTTATTCCCGACTTATCCTATATACTATACTACAATATACCAATATAAGGGATTGCCAGTACTTATACAAGTCGCTGTATACGCGTATATTTAATTTATAATTGAAGTGTAAAGCACATTTGAAACATTTAGTCACCTATGAGTGGGTTTGTTGTACATTACTGTGATGGCTATGGTGTACTAATATATTGGTTGGGGTTTGTGTATGAATGCCCCTAGGATACGGCCTATGTAGCTACAGCTACCGTTCACACTACACCTGCTCCCGGCCAGAGTTCAGATGAGGTTACCTCTGCATTAAGTCATGCTACTCGCGTTTCTCCGGCTACTGTAAGTCTACTCTCTCTGTCTTTCTAATATCAACATATCTCGTTCAGGTTAAGAGTGGAGTGCATTTGTTTCACAACCTGAAAATATTACTAGTATTTTATTATATATTTATAATTATTAAATGCTTTGAATTAACATCGTTAGGATTAGAAAATTCTAATTAATTTGTCTAAATAATATATTCTTTCTTGTCATATTCTTTATGTACTGCGCAAAAACGAATTTAAATACTGTACAGTCTATTCCAAACGATTAGGCGGAACTAACCGGAATTTTCATTTTTGTAAGTTGACATTAGCTATTTTTTTATGTATTAAAGTTTGCTTTTCCTGAAGAAATGATCAAAAGCTTCAGTCAATCGGTAAAAGAAACTAGAATTGAAAATCTAGTTCCGCCTAAACCAAAGGAACATTTACTTCTAACCATCTACCAGAACTCAAAAAAGAATTTTTACTTTGATCCCATCATTTTGGTGTTCACGAGATGCCACTGCTTTTTATCGATAAAAAAAAGTAGAATTTCAACAAATTTATTACCGTTTTTAACATATTTTATTATTATTTACGCAAAGAAATAGTAGGCCATGAAAACAAAAGAAAAAACAATTGCTATTTATAATTGAGAATAATGGTTCAATTGTGATTTGACATGTCAACAATTAAAACGACCATTGTTTGCTTCGAAATTATTGTCAAATAATTATTAAAAAACAGTTTAACAAACTATCAAATTTTGCAACTTACGGATTAAAGTTTGCAAAAAAATTATATCACAGTTCTTCAGAATGTGTGAATTTTATAGACCAATTTACAACGGCGGTTTTAACAATGTAAGTTTTTTATTATTGTTTAAATATTTATCGCAATATTATATTTATTCTTAGGAACAAAATCACTTCACTCTTAATTTAATGTAAAATATTGTTAACTGTTAATGCACATTTTATGCTTTTTCACATATATTTTTCTATTACACCTATTTTAGTTGTTATGCTTGTTTGCTCGTCTATTACGAATGCTGTTTTATTAATTTTTGCTTTTTTGTATTTTGGTTTTCTTTTTGTACAAATATTTTACAAGGTATTTTTTAACTTGTTAGTTTTGCATGTATTTACTTAGGAATTATTTTCCCTATTTGAGAATCTATCCATATTGTTGTATAATTGTAATAATATAGAATTGTATTTTGTTCTTGTTTTGTACTTATTTTTATTGTCGTAACACAGCATATTAATTTAAAATATAATTTGAAAATTATTATTTTTAAAGGTACAATGGCTGTTAGAAAATTACGAAACGGCTGAAGGTGTTTCATTACCGCGTTCTACACTATATTCACACTACTTACGACATTGCGCAGAGAACAAGTTGGAGCCTGTAAATGCTGCTTCGTTTGGGAAACTAATTCGTTCAGTTTTTCTTGGACTTAGAACTAGAAGATTGGGCACGAGGCAAGTAAACTAATATCACTTCAGTTTTTATTGAATTATATCTATACCTGTTTAATTACCTAGTCAGAAATATAAATTCTCTAAGGGCCGAGAGTTCCAGTTGCTAATAAACTGTCCAATAAGTTTATTAGCAAAAATTTTTTCCCGAGAGTTCCACCCCGAAATAGTTATTAAGTTGCTAATAAATAGGCTTATTTGTCTAATAACTTATAGGCAACATGAAGTGCTTAATAAAGTAACATATAACCAAAAACAAGTTCACAAAATGTGTTAATATTTCAATTTTAATTGAAAAACAGTATAATTTTAAAAGAATATACGAATGTGTAGTTTTTAAACATTTCTATAATGGTGATTTTAGTGTTTTATATACATTTTAGTTGTATATTGACGAAATCGATGATTTGTTTGGATGAATTTATAAATTATGGACAACCGTTTTTAGAATATTTTGGGCATTTATTGTAAATGTGATATATAAAGAACAATATATAAATATATATTTTTTAATAAACATTCTTTTATTTTTATAAATGTATTTATTTCAATAACGATTACAACACATTACAAACAATACTTTAAGCATTACTATTTATATAAAAATGATAGAAAATAAAAAGACAGACGCAATTATTGGCAGAATAATAAAGATGTGTGGCTGAAAATTGCTGTTTAATTCATATTGTTTAAGGAATGTAAAATAAAGCAAAATATGGCTGTCTTCTTATTTTCATTCACTTTTATATTATAAAATGCTATTTTTGTTAACTTCTCTATTATCTATATTGTCCTCTTTTTCTGTGATAAAATTTGTTGAACGTCGTTTAATTGTCATTTTAACAGTAACACAAAAAATATACGTTATGTCATTGAATGTAAAGTCAAACTATTTATTGTCAAAATATTCAGTGTCAAAATTTCATCTCACTTTAGCTCTACAAATTTACGTATAGCTCTATCCCTCTTGCACCGTGTTATTTAATAAGAAATACCAATACAAAAACAAAAAATTATGTTGCTAATAAACTATTAGAAGGATTTTGTAACTTGGAAATCACCAATAAATTTATTAGCTTCATAAATATATTACGTGTTTAATAACTATTAGGGAGTTTATTAGGAAATGGAACTCTCGGCCCTAAGTTTAGTTTACATTTTCAATATTTTGAAACTCAAATTTTATTTGTCCAACATTTCTACAATTTGAAATATGACTTAATTCTTAATCTTAATTTCAGGGGTAATTCAAAATATCACTACTATGGTATTCGAGTAAAACCTGGTTCAAATTTAACTGGCACTGTAGACGACAGTAGAAGTTCTGGCTGTATGCAGAGTTCTGGTGGAAGTATCTCTGGTAGTAAGGGTAATCATGGATCTGGAAGATTTAAACGAAACTCTGACAACTTCGATCCTGCTGCACCGTTACTTTCACAACATCATGGATATCTTGGGGAAGGTAGTGGGGCTATTCCGGAGTTTCCTGACATACATTTTAATTCTGCCTTACCTGAGGATTGTAGTATGGAAGATGTTGACACTTTAAGGTAAGAGAGCTTGTATAATTTCTCAGCCAAAGTATGTTATGAGTTGAAATATCTTCTGCTTTCACACAAGTCCTATATTAACCCAGCAAAAAATGCATGTTAAATGAGATATAACACTGTCCAACAGGCATTTTGGTGCCTTTTTTTTAACCGTTTCTAGGTAATTTTTTGGTGCAGAATCCAAAATTGCCGTCAGATTTGGTCTATAAGTTCTAGTTTTTGAGATACGCTATATTGGCCTCTTTTAAAATAAAATCATCTTATTGTTTAACATTTCACGTTATTACTATTACTATTTGTTCCAACTGCTAGCTAAAAACAAAAAATACAAAGTAAGGTATTTATTTCACAAAGTAGATAAATATACATTCTTCATTTATCACTTAAAAATTTTCTTTTATACGATTTTCTAGCATGGAGTTTACCAGGACAGTCTCGCTGAAGAATCCAACAGTAATCGGCCATCATATGGCTATCTCATCTTCCTTGATCTTCCATAGTTTTAATGTCCTGAAGGAATCTTTCCCCCTTTTTTCACTAAAATCACCAAGGTTTTCTGGTAACCGATCTAAGTAGTTGTGGAGATAATGAACTTTTATGCTTATGTAACAACCGAGAATATTGAAAGTTGGAAAGCATATTTTCCACTAATTCTATGTAATTCTCTTCCTTATGTTTTCCAAGAATATTTTGAACTACTTATACCAAGCATTTAGATTCAATCTCATTAGGTATTGAATTAGGTAAATTGTGGATCTTTAATAAGCTGCCTTATCTGAGGATCATAAAATATTCCGGATTTCAGTTTTTTTGTGCTAATCCCAGGAAATTTACGTGTGAAGTAGCCAAAACAAAATCCATCTCGATTTAAAACCTTCATAAATTGTGTCATCAGTCTCAACTTGATATACAAGGGTGGAAATATGTTTTTTTCTCTCGCAACCAAAGGTTCTTTGATTACGTTTTGTTTTTCTTGAATTATGACATTTCTTAAAGCCCAATTTCTGTTAACCCAGGGCTGATCCTTAGCTCTGCTGTTCCAAAAGACATAAAAAGCAAGGATATTTTGTATATCTACTTTACTTTCCAAGGAGCAAGTTTAGCATTTTTAGATTAAAAACTAAAATCAATTAGTTTGTATCTAAAAAATTAGAGCTGCTACGAAAAAAAGCCAGGTATTTTTGGAATCAGCGTATCAAAAATATTAGTTCTTATTTTTCCGGCACCAAGACAAAAATTTCATTTTATTTGACTGTGTAATTTTATTTATTTTATTTTATTTTATATTATGTTTTTATTTTCCAGATCCATTTATCGTGAGCATTGTGAAGCATTTTTGGACGCAGTGTTAAGCCTGGAATTTGCAACTGTAGAATCACTGTGGAGGGAATTTTGGCGTGCACAAGATAATAACAATGACGAATGCGAAGAAGAAAAGTACCTGTCAAAATCAAAACTGTTTGCTCTGTGTGCTCTAGAACCTGTACAACAATTTATGCGTACAGTAGATATGCAATTTTATCAAAACTTAGTGCAAGTTTTACTGCCAGATGTTCTTAGACCAATACCAAGTTCATTAACGCAAGCGATTAGAAATTTTGCAAAAAGTAAGTAAACATATAACGATGTATTTTCCTTTGTTGACACTTGTTGATACTTCTGTAACTAACTTCATTCTTTTCTCAGTAACTGTCACTAAGATATAACTTTCATAGCGACGTCACTACAGTTGGATATTACAGAATACGAAAAATGTTAAAGTTACTATTAAAGTCACTATAAAAGTTATCTTGTAGTAACGTTACTACACGGTAACTGTTATAGTAACTTTTTACAGAATTGATCTGATTATATATAATAGTTAAAACTATTATTTCATTTACAGTACAAAATTTCGAACATAACTTGAAACTTCCGTAGGTCGTGTTTATGCAGATGAGTTGACTAGCGAAACATATGTAGTGCGGTTCACGCCCACCCAGGGACTATGTTTGCTTAAAAACATAATACTATGGTTTATTTCAAAGTAGAAAAATGTGTGTAAGAAGATAGGAGCTGTTTGTCCTTGCTTCGGATTGGTTTAGATCGACATCCCTATTACACTGTAAAAATATTGTTTTTAGTCCAAGTTGACAGATGTTCAGTGTCGTACATTGGAAATATATAATATTTATATTATTTAATTTTTCTCATATATTTTGTTATTATTTACATATTTAGACTTTTATTTATATTCTTGGCGTAGATTTTATGGAGAAAATTCTCCATGTAATTTGTTTTTACGCAGTTATATATTTTTTAGGTTATCTGACATATTTATATTTTTTGACACTTGATAATTAACATATCAAAAGAGTGGACTAATGTGAGGCCAAAAGACAGCCCAACTGATTGTGCCCAAAGAAGAAGTTATTGATATAATTTTTAGACCTTCATATATACATATATTTTTAATTTTTATTTACAATAATTATTTAAATAAGAAACTTTAGCTCTGAAGATATATTGTTTGTTTTATTGCTTTGTTTAAACTCTTTTAGCCAAATCTCTCTTTTTATAAATAGTACATAATTTTTAAAATAAATATTTTTTTAACTTTTTCAAATTTCCCATTAAACTGAATTTATGTCGTATAAATAACGTAAGTGTATTATCTGCCTTGTTTATTTCAATTTCTTATTAACCTTTTTTATATTAAAAAAAAAAATCACTTGCTAACCCAGTTGCTACGCCCATGCCCTAGTTGTAACTTATTTTAAATTTCCCGCTATACTGTATTTGATCAGTGTAAATCGTACTCGGTTCGCAGCGCTATCTACTTTTTTCTACTTTGAAATAGACCATAGAAACAATTTACATCAACACGTTATTACCGAAATAAATTCATAAAGTATGTGTTTGCATAAAATATTACAAAACATTTCTTTTTGCTAGGCTTAGAAAGTTGGTTAACTTCAGCAATGAATGGATGTCCAGCAACTATGCTCACAGCGAAATTATCAGCTGTATCCGCTTTTAGTCAGAGCTTACGAAGATACACGTCACTTAATCATTTGGCACAGGCAGCTAGAGCAGTTTTGCACAACGGAACTCAAATAGCTCAGATGTTGACAGATTTAAACAGAGTTGATTTTCACAATGTGCAGGTAAAATTACTTATTTTATAATTATTTATTGTTTTATGTAGTGAAAAGCAGGGTTGTGGTGTTGGAGTAGTTGGAAGAAATTTTGGTGCTTCTGGAATCGGAATCAGTAACATTATTCGAATGCCGACTTTCCAGCTTCAACATATTCGGGTTAAAAAGTTAGAACTTAACGCTTGGGTTATAACCTAAGATACAGAATTAGAAACAAGGTTAAAAATTTAATATAATAAAGGTTGCTGATCAAACAAAGATACTATTCAATAAAAACTACCAATCAAAATAATAATACAGCAATTTTATTATTTATACTGACCAATAATTTTAATTTTATTGAAAAAGAAAAGTAAAATTATACTTTGGCGTTTATTGTGTGGGTAAATATCGAAGAACCAATGCCATTTTACTAAGCAAAAAGTTGAAAATATTACTATTTTTGCACTGTGTAGCTTGGGGATATGATTTTAAATTAAATTAATTTGTATTTTCTAGGAACAAGCATCATGGGTATGCCAGTGTGATTACCAGATTGTACAGCGTTTAGAAGCCGATTTTAAATTAACTTTACAACAACAAAATTCACTGGAACAGTGGGCCGTGTGGTTGAAGAATGTCGTACAGACAGCGCTCAAACCATACGAAGGAAAACCAAATTATTCAAAAGCAGCCAGACAGTTTTTACTAAAATGGTCTTTTTATAGGTAATTTCAAATATTTTTAGATAAATAACAAATTTGAAATTTGTTTCCTTATTTCTAATTTCTTATTTTATATTATTACATAATATTTGTTGCAGTTCTATGGTAATTCGAGATTTAACATTAAGATCAGCGGCAAGTTTTGGTTCATTTCACCTGATACGCTTGCTGTATGATGAGTATATGTTTTACTTAATTGAACATCAAGTAGCCCAAGCAACTGGAGTAACGCCAATAGCAGTGATGACCGAAGGAAATGTAAGTGACAATAAATACCGGTCGTACGCTCGAGCTCGTATTGTATTGTAGTCTGTGCTATGTCTATTTATTTAATACAGTCAGCGCCCGCTTAACGTACACAATGCGTACACAGATTCCCATACGTTAATCGGACAGTATATTTCCGTATAAATGCATGTAAATACGACTAATTGGTACATACTTTCGGTCCCTATGTTCATCCGAACGTACATTTTTTCGTATGAACGTACATTTGTTCGCACGAACGTACATTTTTTTTGTATAAATGACCAATATTCATTGATTGTTTTGAAGTTATATTTAGGCAAGATATGCGTATGAAGCTTGAAATACAGTGTTACCAACTTTCAATTTTCCCCCTTCACTCACACTTACAGAGAAGAAATACGTCGAACGCAGCCGAATATGTACACGTATTTACGAGTGCTTTTCTGTGTGTGAATATACAGCAGTGTATTCATATGTATTTAAAAAAAAAATTGGAACTGAATGTGGACACTGAAGATATTAACGATTTGTTTGAATCACATGCGGACGAACTCACATCTAATGAGTTATTAGAACTACAAGAGCAAATGAGAACTGTAAAATAAGACCCAAAAACCGAGAACGAAACAACCGAAATACAACTAAAAACAGTGAAATATTAGGCAAAGTGGAAGAACTCATTGATACTATCGAGAATTCGGACCCGGATATTGATAGAAGTTTCAGTGTTGTTAATAATATACGCAATAGCACCGCTTGTTATAAACTTTTATATCAAGACAAAAAGAAAACTGCGGTACAATTGACAATGGACAAATTTCTAATTAAAAACAACAAATAATAATATTTTAAGTACTTATTTATTTTTCTAAACATGTTTATTTTATATAATGTATAGTTTATTTTTATTTTTTTAACATGTATTTATATGTTGGTACTACGTGTTTACTGTTCTATTCGGATTTACGAAAATATTAGGGGCATTAATTTAATAAACTTCAATATCTTGCAAATGATCATTCATGAAAAAAAAGTGTAAGAAACTTTTTTTGTACAAAATTTTAAAATCTGCAAGTTTTATTCAAACAAATTTTACGTTAAGTTTACTCTTTCAAAGTTAAATGCGTTCCCGTCATTTAATAATCGGACATTTTTCGTGAATTCTATTATACATTGTGTGCTATTTCTTTTCCCTTTTTTTTAACCATAAAGTTGCCATATCAAATACGAAAACGATGTTTTCGTGTGACGCGATGTACGTTCGCGCGGACAATGTGTACGTTCGTACAAAATCGACATTTTCATGTTGCGCAATGTACGTTCGTACGAACAACGTGTACGTTCGTACGACATAGGATCCGTAATTAATCATGTACGTATCATCGTTAAGTACGGATGTACGTTAAGCGAGCGATGACTGTATTCTTATTTGTACGTTGTTACAGAAGCTGAATGAACCAGAACCAATAGATTCGAAATTTGATTTATTCGGAGAAGACATGCCATCATGTAATGGAGGAGTCGCATTGTCTACCCACCTTAATAATAAGCATGGGGCTTCAGGTTCAACAGAATCTAATACAAAAAGAATGAAAATCAGCTAGTGGTTGTAAGTAGGACTAAATCAACAAAATGGAGAAACGTTTTGCATGATTTATAAATCAAGTGGGTACTTGTCTAAAATAGTGACATGTTGAAGATTAATATGAACTTAACTTATCCAGTTATAATGTATTCGAGGAACTTCTCAAATGAATACTTCATACATATTTAGAACAAACAGGAATTTCATACAGACTACTTTTCTAAACTAGAGGTAGTTATATTTTTTGAATAGCAGAAGCCTATTTATTAATTAGTCCGACGTCAAAATTGTTCTTTTGAATGACGTCGGGTATCACGCTATCAGTAAGCTGATAAATTTTGTTCAATGTGAATGAAATATGAAGTGACAAGTTATTTTGACTGCTACAATTTTTAATAGTTAATCGCTAAACCTGAAGAAATATAGCGGTCTGACGGGTTTTTCTTACAAATTTTATCTGGCGCAGCTTTCTGCAGCTTTATACGCCAAAATGTCGTGTTTTAGATAGTTTTGAGAGTTTCCGTGTTGAATGCCTACGTGGTACAGGGACACGGGTTTATTTCCCGGACACCACTTTTCAGTTTCCAATACAGTGTTCACTTATACAAAAATAATAGGATTGATCAAAACGTTACACATTTTCTGTGCCACCTAGGCGCTGTAACAAATTATTTATTCAAAGATTTTTTTAAATATTATTTATAGTATATAATATTCTTTGCTAATAGTGTAATATTCATTATTATATATTTGCTACGTTATTATATATAAGTACTATAATAATTACCATAAAATCTCCCGTTTAATCTTGTGCATATTTCTTGATGGATAGTGGTATTTGGATGTCCTTATACTGCGTTCAGAACCTCAAAATTAGGAATTAGAATTAGTACTTAGAATTAACGTAAATGTTTGTTATACGTAACTGTACGATATCGTTCACAACCTTCAAAATTAATACTTATACTTATAAATTAAAATTAGATGTTTGTAGACTTCAAACCTTTACGTTAATTTATAATTGACGCATGCGCAGTAAGCACTTGTCAACCTAAAAATTTCTATGACCATATTTTTTTGCTTCTATCCACATCTTTATGTTTTCTATGAGTATAAATATAAATTTTTCCTCTATTTTAATTCTTTTCAGAACTATGAAACACTCAAAAACTCATTAGCAAATGTAAACAGCTGCCAAATATCTATCGATAAAGTAGAAATCGATAAAAATATCTGTCAGTGGCTTAATTTATTAATTTTTATTGTGAATGCTGCTTAATTTTTACGTACAAATTTTGTGTTAAGTACTAATTTTACGTTAATTCTAATTTATAATTTGGAGGTTCATAACGCATCATTAGTTGGTGGAGAAGTTTGTCTAGTAAGTGAACGAGCCTGCTTACTAGGCATTACATTCTTACATCACGACTCTCATTCACCAGGGGTACGTTCCAAACCTATGGAGTTTACTCTAAACTTAACTCTAAGTTTAGTAAGATTGTTCCAAAACATTCGAGTTTCCGGTTTGAGTTAACTCTAGAGTTCACTCTTTTAACTCTGCTTGCAAGGTGGGCAATATTTACTCTCATGCGCAGAATGCGTACGCATATAATGTAAGTTTTGACATATCGAAATTAACAGAAAAAACAGGAATCATGGAAAAAATGAGAGAAATTCATGATTCTGGAATAAAAATGAAATCTTATACTTAATTATAAATAGGTATTTATTATACAATAGTTTATAAATATTTATTAAAATTAACGTTAATAGATATACGTTGTTGAACAGTTGTTGACTCAAATCAGCAGAAATAATACTCTTTTTATCCATCACTATTTAAAGATATTAATAATTATTATCGTGTTGACAATATTTTAGCGGGAATTTTCATATAAGCACTCTTAACCTTAACATCGCCGTTCCAAAACCTGATCACATGACCACATTATCTGAGTAAACTCGAACTCCAAGACTTATATTTTGGAACGTACCCCAGTGCGTGCGAGTGTTGCCTTTCGACGTTTGCGCGTTCTTCTTTTGTCCGGTGGGGTGTACATGGTATTTGTTCGCGTATAAATTCATCTTATGCCGGATTAACGTCGCGAACGAACGCGATAGAATACATTTAAAATTTAAGCATGTGTTCATATTGATATTGGACAACTTTTAAACCCTGGTCCGAATTTCAACGAAGGCGAACGATTACGTCTGTTCGTTATCTTTTACCGTTGAAACATTCAAGGTTCTTCCACTGTCATTCACTATATTTAAATCCAGCATTAAGGACGTAAGCGACTCCTAGTTGCACGAGATTGAGTAATAACAAGTCTATGATGCCCTTATGGCGCGTCTACATTGAGGCAACATGGTAGCATACGACAAGTCTGCCGAGATCATGAGACCATGTCGCATTGACAAGCTAGTGTCTACACCAACACTGGGAGCCTGCTACTGTTTATTGTTGCGAGATCTGTCACTTTACTGAATAACTACTATTTATAAATATATACTATTTTACAAATTTTAATTCCATAACAAAAACATAACCTTACTTAATTATGTTTATCATTATTTCTCATACTCTATTTTCTCAAAACTTATATTTACTCACTTACCTTAAATAAATTGCTAAATAATTTTTGTTGATACAGCAACGCTTACAACACTAGTTAATTTAAAAAACAAATACTTCTATAATAACAACTATCAAAAATTATAATGGCGAACATGTAGCTTTCAGAAGTGGTAGCGTGTCGCACGAAAACTCTTTGATGTTTACCGCCTAGTAACGGGAACGAGCAACATGTCGCACGGCTCCCATCAGATCGCTGCACATTGGTAGAATGCGACATATCGAACGGTCGCATGCCACCATGTTGCCTCGATGTAGACGCGCCATTAGAAGTCGTCCCAGCAAACATTCAACTAACGGCCGAATGCTGGCAAACTGCTTTTATGCTGGTAAATTACTGGCACCAAAATTAAGTGCAACGCCAGTATTAATAATGTACTTCACATTTGTATTTCGCATTCCGCCTATACGAAGTACTTTACCAGCATTTTATAAGCACTCTTCTTCACTCATACTTTTTACTTAAAGCCATCAGAAATAAATCTTGCAACTAATGCGATTATTTTGCACTTTACCGTTTGCTGGGCCGGCAACTGATACATCAATGGGCCAGTAACGGCCACGGGGACACCGGGGTACTGGCCCATTACTTTCAATGCCGGGGAGTATGTGCTTTACCAGTACTGGCCCGTATAAAAATGTTTGCTGGGGTGTCAGTGTGCACGAGTCATATATAGTTTAATTTTAAAGTACTTTATTTTCGTTTTTCTTTTGAATTTACATCGTACAGATTCCTAATGATGATATTCCATACTTCAATTGATTTTTTTGAAGTTTTGTGATATAGAAAGCTGAACCACAAAGTTTGAATTTACACAAGCCGTACTATATAATTTAGAAAAATTAGCTATACTGCCACCTAGTGTTAATAAAAGCACTAGGTGATAAAAATGATGCTCATTACTAGTAGTCCTAATCTGTATGGTGCCTCAGACTTATTGTCAAGGACTGTCCGTTTTCATAAATCACGATATATATAATAGGCTAGTGTAGTAACGATTTCTTTGAATATAAGATTGGGCAACTTAAAGTTCATTTTAGTCTTAGCTTGTTCACTATTTTGGTTTAATTTTTTATTTTCTAATTGACTTATAAACAGTTTATATAAACGTAAACAATACATTGTTCCTGTTATAAAAGAATTGTGGTCTCATTTTTGATTTTTGGGAATTAAGAGGATTTTGTGCAATTGTACTATGCACGTTAAGTGCCATCAAATAAGTGTGACAAATAATCACTGTATATATTATACGAGTGTTTAATTTATTCGTACTTTAGGAAGGATATCTTATTTGTTTTTTTTTTTTTTTTGTTATTTTCTTACATGTTCTTATTGTTATATTATATGTGTTTGGCGTAAATGTATTTCTCACATTCCTTAACGATGTTTTAACCTCACTTATTGATAATTAAGCGGCTTGGATGACTGTGCATTTGTGTCTTGTAAATGGTTTTTTCGAAAACCATTTACCTATTCTTAGGTGTGTGTTTGATGTGTCTGATTGTGTAAGTCACAATATTTGTTAGACAATTTTTAATCTTGATATAAATTATTCCAAGTTGCATTAGTGAAATTTTTACTTGTGTTTTTATCAGTGGAAGGATTTAAGTTTTATTACGTGGTTTTAGTATAAGTTTTATACACTAGGTGGCTACTCGGCGGATGTTTGGAACATTATGCAATTATAAAAGAGTTAAAGATTTTAATATCAGGGAGTTTCATGTACAAAAGGTCAACGTTTAAAATACACTTAACAAAAAACTGTACTGGCTGATATCAGTACAATATACCAAACGTCCACCATTACGCCATCTAGAGGGGAACAAATGGTAGTCGGAGCATATGGTCCAGACATCACACCATCTGACTACCATTTGTTCTGCTTTCTACAAAATTCCCTTAACGGAAAAAATTTCTCATCTGTGGACGATATCAAAATTCACCTGGACAGATTTTTCGAGAGGAAAGACGGAACCTTCTGGAGAGATGGCATTATGAAATTGCCTGAGCGTTTGTCCAATGTGATAGAATAGTAAATCTGTAACAAGATTGGAATGAGAAAATTCTATGCGAGTGGAACATTACGAGCGCGAGCCGCAGGCGAGCGTGAGGAACCACGAGCATCGAATTTTCTCTTCCAAACGAGTCACAGATCCTACTTTCTCCACGACCACCACAAAAAAAAAATAACATAATTATTTTAACAAACGTTTTATCTTAACAATTAATTTATATTACATAACAAATTAATCAATTAATTAAACTTATTTTTTTATTTATTATTTGTTTAATTTTAATTTAATTTACCTCACATAAAACAAATAACAACAAGCATAGAATAGTTATTCCATAACAAGTGATGGAATGAAATACACGCAAAATGTATAAGAAGATATATGCTTTAGAATAACATTCCATCTCTTCTGTTAAGTTGGTTTTACACAGTTCAATTAATTGATCAAGTTTTTTGTTGATAAATTGAAAAATTTATTGGTAACCTTGGAAACAAAAGCATCACTTTACACACATCAATTTATTTATTGGCTAATTGCCACAGCAGCAAAGGCCATTAAATTTAAAAAAATATATATATATATTTGTAAATTTTTTTCGAAAACATTTACATTACCAACTGTAAAACATGTTGACATATTTATCAGAATGAAAATATTGAAAAAATCTGTACAAAGTTACGAACTGTGAACAAAAACAAAAGAAATAACCTAGATGATGGTAAATTAGAACGTTCGAGATACTATCACATTTGAAAACGAAACACAAACTACATATTTCGAGGTTAGGCAACAACTAAACAGTTGGCAATATCTTAACAGATAAAAATATACCTAGAATTCCCGAAAAAATGGATGAAAAATAGAACTTGTTCTATTTTCAAAATAAATTGATCAATTTTTTTTGTCAATTAATTGACGAAATTTTTACACTTTACACACATCAATTAATTGAATGTCAACTTTTTCAATTAATTGATCAATAAATTGAATCGTGTAAAACCCACTTTAGAATATTAACTTTCTGTAGTCAAAATTGGTAAATTATATAGTGGTCGTGGAGAAAATAATGGACAGTACATTTGATGGCATTATGAAAAGGTGAAAAAAAAAACAACGGACTTATGTAAGAACCAGTGGCGCACCCAGGAATGTTTGGGGGGGGGGCGGAAGACAAAATTATTTAAATTATGAAAATATAAAGTGATGACCTAAAAAAAGGTCCTCACTTCTAAAATACAAGTGACGATCTAAAAAAAAGGTCCTCATCTCTATTTTTAAAATTTTCTAGTGTGTTTTTATTTTTATTTCCTTTCTTCATTGAGGAGGGGGGGTCCCCCGCCCCCTGTCTGGGTGCGCCACTGGTAACAACCGAATATATTAAAGTGATATTTCTTTATAATATTTTTTTAATTTGTGCAACGGATGTTTTTATAAGTAGTGGTTCATGTTTACGAGTAAGGTAATAACAGGTTTGTAAACAAGTTAGTTTTAAGACAAAAACAGTTGAAATTGCAATCAAGAAAGTACAGTTTAACAATTGAACGTGATTTAATAGTTGCATCTGGTCATAACGATAAGAAGGAATAATATATCTAAAAATATAATTGATTAAAAATTGTCTGTAGTTTTTGCAGACATGAGCTTGCTATGTCTGTATAAGATCACACTTAGCACTCTTAAAAATATTTGTAAATTGTAAGTGCCATATAACCTAAACAGATATTTAGACATGTCTCTCGCAAACATAGAACTGAGTGTGATCACATGCAAGACATTAAAACATAATGGGAAAAATAATTATTTGCTCAAAAATATAAATCCATCCATTAATATATAGTTTGTTTCAGTTTTAATAACTAGTTCAAGCAGGGTAAAACGTTTGAATTGTGTTGATATTAAGTACAACTAGTAGTCGTTTCTTTATTTTCTATCATTACTTTTAACTACTTACACCACATGACAATAAGATTAATTTGAGCTTTCAGCTACATTCAAATAGAAATTAACGAGATACCGTGCGATCATAATTTCTTGTCCGTTACATAACGGTAAACAATTAGTTTAAAAATATCAAAACTGTATTCTAATTCGCAGCTGAAAATCCCAATAGACCATATTAGTAACTACGTCACAAAATGGGATTCAGTGCTGCAGTCTTGCGGTTGGATTCCTTTTATTTGAATTTAGCATGTTGTTTTTAGGGTTTTGTAGGTATGACCAAAAAACCCTTATACCGTCATTTTGTCGTCTGTCTGTCTGTATGTATGTCTGTCTGTCTGTCTGTCTGTCTGTTCGGTAAAAATTGTAGCCAAACGGCTAAACCTAGAGAGTTGAAATTTGGCATGCTTATACAACTCTTTGACCCGCACATAGGAAAAATACTAAAACACCTAAAAAACATATCCCCCTAAAAATATAAACAAATATGTGCTCATCGAAAAAACAAATATTTTTTTATAATTCTGAGTAGGGTATCAAATGAAAGCCCTTGGTACGTGGATTAACGATCAAATTTTTATTTTTGCAAAATAAATTATTTTGAAGCGATTTTTGCCAAAATTGTGCAAAAAATTTTTTGTCCCACACCCTGTAGCCCAGATGGTTTAAATTAAAAATCTGAAAAAATTCTAAGTAATGTACATTGGTGTGAACCGGAATAGTACAACAGGAATTTTTGATCAGATTATGTTTTTGGAGAAAAACGCATTTTTTGTGATTTTTGGCTGATAATGTACACAAGTTATAGCTTTGTAACACGCCACACTGGAACGTGTGTGCTGGTGTAGTGGTATTAGCCACTGATTTTTCAACCAAGTAACCCGATCCGAAAGGGTTCGAACCCTGGAGAAGAGACAATATTATTTTTTGTTTTTTTTTTTAATTTTTATATTGTTTAAATTATTTTTTCAAAATTCTAGTTATATTTTGGCAAATGTTGCATTTTATTTTTAAAAGCGTAAATTTAATAACCAGTGGAAATTGTTTAAATTATAATTTAATTCTGTTTCAATGTACATGAAATCAGAGGGACGGAACAACCAATGGAAGCCATAGGCGCAATTTTTAAAATTCTTAATGAACATTGCTAATATAAAAAAAAAAAAAAAAAATTCTGCACATATTTAGAAACTTAAATAATGGTATTAGGCGTCCGAATTAAAATTAACAAAAAAAATATTTTAATATAAAATTTGTTTTCGCATCCAAAATAATCATCATTCACTTACTAAATACCTGCAAAACCCTGAAATGTGTGAAAATTCACACTTCACATCAATTTTTTTATTAAATTGTATTTTGGAAATATAAATTAAGTTTTCAAAGTAAGAGAATGCTTCACATCAAAACTACAAGTCAATATTTATTTATTAAAGTTCTTATTTTATACATTATAATTTAATATGTCATTATTTTTGCAGAACAATATTATTTTGCAGGTTAATTTTGAAAAATTTACGTTAATAATCGTTATTACGGCAAGTAACATAGCAATAAGTGTGTGTGCCATATCTAAATGGTTTGAAGGAGCAACATGTTGTTTTTATTTTATCCATTGTTTTTAATTTTCATCTGTCAAAAAAATTGCAATTAAGAATGTAGCTGTAATGTATACAATTTGGAGGAAAACAATACACCATTATGCATTCTAAAACAAAATATTAATGATTACTTAGTATTAATTAAATAAATACTAAAGATATTTCGATTTTCATATTATTTAAAAATGTAACCTATAAATATATCTTCGAATCCTTATTTATATATTTATAAAATCATTATTCTATAATATAAAGTATCTGGACTGTATATATTAGCATATACTTATCAAAAATACATATTTTTTGCTCCAAAATTGAAGATATTCATATAATTAAGGTAACAAAAGTAATGTCACAACTATTCAAAAACTTCCAAAGGACTCAGCTCTCAGATGGCAGCACATGTATGTGACGACACACTAATATGGTCTATTCGTATAAGGTAATAAAACTAGAATGTATGCCTATGTGCACATGTCCTTGGAAATAAGTTTGATAACTAAATGTTTCTGTCAAGTATTACATAACGGTCAAGATTTGTTGATCGCTCTGTACCTTGTAGTGGACACGTTGCTGTTTTGTTTATAGAATATAATATTTACATACCATATTTATTGATCAGCATTGGAATAATACAAAATTTGCGAAAAACTCATAACTTGTTACGTAAGCCACGTGAAACCATAGAAATATGAAAATTTATAGAAACGTCTATCTAGCCTAAATATACAGAACATCTACAATGGCAACGTTGTACAAATATTTATGAGCTACACTATCGCCGACCTATTGGAAAATCTTTTAATCTGGAACTTATTAACTGACTAGTCTCAAATTCATCACTGTACTGCGCATATAATTTCGATTTCATTCCAAGTTTTCTATAAGTACTGGTTTGTTTTCTACAATGATTTGATCAAGGTCTAAGATCTATCTGAATGTAGCTTTACTTAGAGCATTACGTAGTTGATGAAGTTGTATCTTCTTTTTTTTTTAAAGAGTTATCATGTGTAATTATTAAGTGTGCACAAGTTTTAGTCTTGAGTTTTCGTTTTGTTTTCATACCATATAAAATACAATTCAGCAATCTCTCGGATAATATGGAATTCCTGCGCGAAAAAAGATATTAGCCTATTGGCCATATCTCGAAAGATGATCCGATGGCACCAAGTCGGCGGGGACAAGAAAACTTCACAGGCCAAGTTAAAGTTAGTTTGCCCAACAAAACCTACATAAGACAGATCATCAAGACGAAACTCCACACGAGCAGACTGACTAAGTGGCGCGAAACTACCAACAACAAACTACGAACAGTTAAGGACGACATACAAAACTGGAACTCAGGCACGAACAGACGAGAACAAGTAATAATGACAAGACTCAGAATCGGACACACCAGACACACACACGAACACCTCATGGCAAGATTACATAACAAACTATGTGAGGCATGTAACAAACAACTCACCGTTAACCACATACTAATTAACTGCCAACTCTACACTAACTTACAAACTACAATTTACAACAAGACCTTAAAGACAACTTAAGACTAGACTCAACAATGACAAATAACGTACTCAACTTCCTACCAATATTCGTCATCTAATATAAGTTCACAAATTAATAATGTCAATCAATATATTAATTATGTATCAATTATGTAACCACAGTAATTTCAGACACTAATGCCTCATTTTCATGGTAGTGTCAAAGGCGTGACAGGGGTGAGAGGCGTGGTGTTATATTTACAAGTTCGAATTTCATGGTGGGGTTGGAGGCGTGATAAGGGCGCGTTTTCGGTTTTGACATTTGTATATAACCCAAATTTAACCTAAAAGTTTATACAAGTGTTTGGAGTAAACAGTTATTCAATTTCATTAAATATGTCGTCAAATCGAAGGAGACGTCTAGCTCTTTTTTATGCATATTTAGACTTAATGCGATATGAAGAAAAGCAATGGTGGGTACGCCCTATATATAAAAACAGACGGCAACAGGGTGATTATTTTAACTTGTTGCAAGAAATGAGACACAAAGTACACAGACAGTTACTTCAATTACAAGAAAAGAATTTAATACACAATCTTTTTTACTGAAATAAATTTGACATCACAGTTTAGAATGAAGATTCTGTTGGTCCCTACTTGGGGGTGTATTATTAGTATACCCACTGCATGACATTTCTGCAGACCAGATATTTTAAACTGAATCCATAATAATAAACTTTATGACTGCCGACAACATTGTAAAAGTCGCTATTTCGCTTTACGTTTTATCAATTTACGTTTTTTTAATTTTTTTTTTTTTTTAGGAAATTAATATAAGTTTCTCGCTAAAGATCTCACCATTCCGAAAAAATATATCTGTTTCTATGGTTTCGCCGGTGCGGCCGGCGCTAGAGTTGAAATTTCTGAACTTGCGACACCGCGCTTGTGACACCGCGCCTACGATACCATGGTACGGGTTTTTTCAAAATAAAGCGATCCTATTGGTTGATTTTTTTGTTCCACACTTCCAACACCCGCATGAAAATGAGGCATAATACCCAAGCAGCTGAAGTGTCTTAAAATAAATAAAATAAAATAAAGTCTACTCGGCGCCCAGATCGTGGTGGATTACTAGCAGCAAATTACCGGTTTTAAAACATCGAAACTACTATTTGCATGCATTGTGAGACACAACATCTTCATTAAAAACAGCAAATTGATTCACAAACTCTAACGGCATTTTGCATTGTTAAAACTTGTGCCGAATACAACTGTGCGTCATTCATCGTGTTCAGTACTGTTTTGTGATTTTCACAAACATTATTGCCAATCTTTTAAATAACGCAAAAGAAAAAGGGTTTATTTTAATTTTAAATAATTTAACCAGAACGCGGAAAAAAAGGCTAAAACTTTTGTTCACACCAAATTGTTACGTGCACACACAAACATCTATCGTTATTAAAATAGAATTATAGAGGCCTAAAGCGTGTAAATGTATGTATAGACATATGCCTTACTTCTCCGAAGAGATAAAAAAACTGTGTTTAGAACTAAGCCACAACGATAACTTAAGCTGATTTTGGTGTGAGTAGTTAAAGTAATAATTAATTTTTAACCGTTGTACTTAAAGTTATGTACAGAATGTAATGATTAAATACCTAATATTAATGCAAATATATTGCGCTTCTCAACACAATATGACGTATTTATTGAGTATACTATTTTCTTATAGACACAAGCCAAAATAAATAATCAGATCATTTCACAATTTATATATTTATAAAATATGTGTACCAGTTGAGAGAACATGTTATAAAACAAGAACTGGATTACAAAAAATTAAAAATATTTAAAAAAAAAAAATGTATGTGGCTTTTTGAATTATGTGTTAGGTTATCTAACACTTCACTGAAGTAAAATTAAAGTATATATATTTAAAATATGTATTTGTAAATTAAAAAGAATTAATGTGTATTTTTGTAGATGTCACTGATATACCGACTAGTAGCAAATTTAGATATTTGCTAAAGTTTAATAATTAGATAATTTTTATTGTGTTTATTAAGTATATTTTTTAGCTCCCACAAATGAATGTTTAGTTTACAAAACATTTTAAATATGTATAATTGTTTTTTTAGTTTCGCCTGCCTATTTATTTATGTAAATATAATTGAGCTGTTATGTAACTTGATTTAAAAAAATAAACTAGTCATGTGTTGTTACTGTATATACTTTTATTTATTATTATGATTTATTAAATACATCTATCATCATCGTTTCCAACATTAATGTTTCCATCCTTGGATATACATCTCACCTAATACTCGAATTCTTCCTTGTTTCTTCACTTCACGTTCTTTTCTGTCAGTCGTACACGGTGTAGTAAATTTAAGTGGGAGAACTCAGTTTATTAAATAAATTCAACAAAACTATCAACGCACATGCGTCAAATTGGTAGTTCTACCTCCAATCTACAAACACTTGTGACTTGCTATGAATAGATTACATAAATGTTCGCAGATTACCCCGAATAACAAACATCTTGTTAGAACAATTATTTCATCCGTGAATCTTAAAAGGAATATTGCGCACGCGCGTGGTATATAATCTGAGAAACTTCATCCACGAATAAAGCTAATCTTTGTGTTAATAGGGCAACTTTTGTTACGGTTTGAGCATTTGTATCGATAGCTAATCATATTAATTTGCTCTGAAAGACTCTAAGGCCGTTCGTAAAAGGAAGAAACGATGTGTGCGGTCGAATAATTGACTTGTTCTGCGAGGGATGTATAGGTACGTATACGTAAGTTAAGGTTCTTAACTGACAAATTTCAATAGTTACTCAGATTCGGTGGACTATTCTTGCAGAAGGAAGACATCCGCATGCGTAGCAGCAAACCTTCTGAAGAAAGTCTGATAGTATAGTGGTTCAATACTAATCTCTTACCTAATTATAATAATTATATTTTAATGTTTTTTTGCATAAATTATCCCCGCCGTAGTACGCGCATCCAAATTTTGGATGCCACGGATCGCTGGTAGCGTTATACCTGCCTACGCCACTGGTCTTGGCTATTTGTTTGGTAGCAAAAATTGAACACGTTTGACAAAGGATTTATGTTGCGCGTAAGATTTCTAAATCATAAATATATGTATGAATATATTCGCAACAAATACAGGAAATAAAAACCTTGCAGAGAAATTATTAATTAATATTACTTGATTGTCATGTATTGCTTTAATTGAAGTTAATATTTTTCCCTGATGTAATCATTCCAGGCTATTTGTGCGGGATTTCACAAAGAGCGCCTGCGTTGGTGGACCATGCAAGCAAAATGTATTTCATAGCTGTCAAAATATTGACCATTATTCGTATTTATTTAATATTTTAGTGTGTGTTTAGTATGTGTAGTGCGAATTTGTGATAAATATTATATAAAAATATAAATAATGGCTACTCAGGAAAAATTAGTGAAATCATTAGACACTTTAAAGAGTTTAATAAATTCTAACCAAACAACTGATGTGACAGCCAGGTGACATTTCTCATACTAAGTAAATATTTTTAAAATTTTTAATGTTTTGTATAATTTTTGTAGGAAGAAAGATAAAATACTACATTGCAATGTGATAAGTGAAGCTATGTGTAATTCTAGTGTAAGAATTGCTCCGAACTTCCAAAATTTATTATGTTTTTCGATCGAAATTTTATTACAATTATGTGATGATCAAGAGTCTGATGTGAGAATGGTAGCGGATGAGAGTTTAAATAGAATTATTAGAGTAAGTAAAAACATAAGTATTCGAATTAGTTTTCATATAAAATGCTCAAGGTGGAGTAAATTTCTGCCTTAAATAATTTAAATTTATGTTATGTTAATCATCACATTACTTGCCAAACCAGATAATTTGGTAGCCGGCTTTCTGATTAGGCTGAATAGCCGTTATCCCGCTTTTTGAAAAATCGCTGTCCGTTGCATTATTAATTTTATGTTATTTTTAAGGCTATGATGAATGGTAATATAATAAAAGTACAACTAGAACTGCACAAAGAAATTAAGAAAAATGGTTCTGTGAGATCGCTAAGAGCAGCACTGTGGAGATTTGCACAACTCTGTCATATGATACGTCCACATAAAGGAAAAGCTTATATTACTAATCTTTTACCTTGTATAGTTATGATTTCAGAACGAACTGAAGAGTCACTATTGGAAACGTTAGCAATTAGTTTACCAAAAATTATGGAGGCTCTTGGAAGTTTTACATCAGATAATGATATTAAGGTAAATGATTTCCCATTATTTACATAAATCCCATTATTTGTTCGGTTGAAAGTATAAAAAGATATACTTCTTAATTGAAGCTGCTGAAATAATCGAATAAAAAAAAAGATGATGTTTTATTTAAAATATAGTGTTTTATTTATAATTAAATAATAATTTTTTAAAAACGTAAATCACAATAGTTATGAGTCTAAACCATATTTTTATTTCAGACTCTTCTAAAGGCATTTTTGCAAAATATTTCAAGTACCTCACCTGCTATCCGTCGAACAGCTTCAGTTTGTATATTAACTGTTTGTATTAATTCAAGAAAACCGTACATATTCATAACTTATATTTTGAATACATTACTTGATTTATTAGTACCAGTTAATAGTGAACATTCAAATTATTTAATTCTGGGAGTATTAGGATGTTTAAGAAGTATTTTACCACATTTGAAAAACACATCTAATGATCAGGAATTAAAAGGCAGTTTTGGAGTCAAAAGAACTTTAAATGAAACTCCTTTATCACCCAGCAGAATGATTCAGGTAAGAAATTTATTTATTATACTCCATTTAACAGTTATTGAATGGCTAGGGGATTCAATTCGCTTTTGGACATCGTCCCAAATAGTAGTGATACGTGATTATCGTTTAAATGTGACTAATACAAAATAAAAAAAGATAAAAAAATAATTTAAAAGTGCCAAAAAGGGCCTCTTCCGCCAAATATGCATGCCAGTTTGTATTTGAGCTAAACAAACATTATTTAGTGAAATGTAAAAAGGCATGCAAAATAATATGACCTAAATTTTCCAATTTTTTTTTTTTTTTGCAACTTTTCTTATTATTTATCATGTGATGGGCTTCCTCGGCATGCATGCCATTTTGTATTTGAGCTAAAACCAACATTATTTAGTAAAATGTAAAAAGGCATGCAAAATAATGTGACCGAAATTTTCCATTTTTTTTTTGCAACTTTTCCGATTCATGCCTCTGTTTTAGGACCTCCTTATCTGCATGCCAATTATGTTATACAGAAATGCATTATATCAAGAACCTATAGTTAAAATGGCATGCAAAAAGAAATCACGTAAATCCTTTAAAATTTTCACAAATATTTTCCGAAATTTTCCACTATTGGGCCAACGAGGGCTGCATGCCAATTTTTTTATAGAGGTTTTATGACACAAACTTTAATTCTTTTCATCGGCATGCTGTATGAAAACGCGGAAAATCATATTTTTTTATTACAAGATCACGTGACCATTTGAGCCCTTTGGGACCCTCCGAATCGTATGCCTATAATTAAAAGACTTTAAATTTGTTTTAACTTTCTTTTGACAAAAGGGCAAGCAATATTAAATCAGAAAAAAAACACCCAATTTTTGTGCAAGTGGAAATGCAATTTTCCCTATGACCGGAAAGCGTGCAGGGGTTTAGTACCATCCCTTTTTTGTTGTCACAGGGTAAATATTCTCTCCTCCAAAAGGCTGTCATGAGCTCCCGGTCTATAGGATTACTTATAGATTACTTACAAACACTGATACTATGACTACCGTATCTATAATTATAAATAAATTATTTATAGGTGTACGAATTATGTTTGCATTATATTTCTCACTCGGATCACAATGTCATCAATGCTGCTTTGGAAACGCTAAATACTTTACTGCAAAATGCCACCCCAGACTTCATAAACATTTTAACATCTCCTGAAGGAATAACACAAAGCAGAATAACAGGATCAGAAATATCGACTAGGTTAAAATATCGTTCTTTAAGTGAGTATGTTTATTATTAAAATACATTCATCAATCATCACTATCATCAATACGGGCTCGATCACACTTTCTGGTACTTGATATATATCATTTCATTGAATTTTGTAACAATTTGATCTCGAACTATTATGACGAGGGGCTAGTATAAGTTTTTGTTTTGATTAAGATTTTATATGTATTCCATTTTTTTTTACATACAGTATTGGCCATAAAGATAGCAACTTTTGATAATCCTATTTTATTTTTATTCTATTCAATATTTTTAAAATTAAAAAAATATAATTCTTACCTTTAACAATCCTCTACATATATTATAGTAAAAAATTAAATTTTAATAGTAAAATCTATTTTTTTTTTTATAGTATTTATTATTTTTACCTGGACATAAAGATAGCAACTACTCTTAAAAAAATCTTTTTTTTTATTAATTAAGAAAATGAATTATTATTAACAGATTATTTTTAATATTTTGTATAGTAACCACCAGTATTTATAACTTCCCGACATCTTTTCGCCATTGATTCTAATAATTTCGTGATCATTTCATTATCAATATTAAACCAGGCACCCTGCAAAGCTTTAAACAATTCTTCAATATTTGAATGCGTTTTGTTTCTAATCTTTCTGTTGACAATCTCCCAAAGGTTTTTTATTGGATTTAAATCGGGTGACTGTGACGGCCAAGTCATTACGTTAATTTTTGAATCCTCGAACCATTTTTTTACCAACTTCGAAGAATGTTTTGTGTCATTATCATGCTGAAAAATATGTTTTAAAGGCATGAACTCATCAGAATAAGGTTCCATAACATTTGGAAGGATGTCTATATATTTAAATCGATCCATTATTCCTTCAATGTGGTATAGAGGACCCATACCATATCCCGAGAAACAGCCCCATACCATCACACCGCCTCCGCCATGTTTAACTGTTGGCAAGGTGTATTTTTGAACAAATCTTTTATTAGCAGGCCTCCTAACGTAACTTACACCATCTCTTTTAAACAAATTGAACTTAGATTCATCACTAAAAATAACTTGTTTCCATTGATCCACAGTCCAGTCAATATGATTTTTAGCAAATTTTAATCGGGCCTTCACATTCTTTTTGGATAGAAGTGGTTTTTTAGCAGGAAGGCGACTAAAAAGATCCTCACTAACTAATCTTCTGTGAATAGTTCTTGTTGAGATGTTTTCTTGATCCATTTGTGCAAAAGGCCCAAAATTTTCTCCGATGACAGAAAGGGGTTATTGGTAGATAAATAAATAATTTTTTTATCAGTTCGTTTTGTAGTTTTTCGTGGCCGTCCAGGAATTTTTGAAACTTCAAACGTACCTTCTTCTCAAAATCGTTTTATAATTCGCGACACAGTAGATTTATGAACATTTAAATTTTGTGAAATCACATTTTGCAGCAGCCTTACTTAAAATCAGAAATTATGAAGTTTCTAATTTCACTTGAAACAGTTTTACTACGACCCATGATTGACAAATATAAACTGAAATATTACTTCTGTACAACATATTATTTATGGATAAAATCTGCATATAACAAGAAAATTCAAGTAGTTGCAATATTTTTGTCCAAGCAAAAATGAAGAAATAATTTATTATTAATCTGTAAGTCAGATTATTTGATTATTGATTGATGTAACAAACAAAATATGATTAAATTATAGAATTAAGAGTATTTATTTTCCAATATTATTATTAAAATTTGAAAAATTGAAAGATGTTAAAAGTTGCAATCTTTATGGCCAATACTGTATGTGATAACTAGTTTGGTACAAAAGGAGTATAA
Source organism: Liopterus haemorrhoidalis (assembly GCA_963971575.1). Taxonomy (NCBI): domain Eukaryota; kingdom Metazoa; phylum Arthropoda; class Insecta; order Coleoptera; family Dytiscidae; genus Liopterus; species Liopterus haemorrhoidalis. The sequence continues at coordinate 68,790,029 of OZ020612.1, read as the reverse complement.
TATTTTATGTGTTTTTAGGTCAAATAAGTGTAGCTACTACAAGAACAGCTGATGATTCAGCCCTTCTGGACAGTGAAATATCTGAAATAACCTCTGACATTGGAAAATGGATGGATGATACTCATTCTCATATTCCAGAAGACTCATTATCTACAAAATCACTAAGTAACCTTTCCCTACATACTCCAGTATCTATGGATGATTCTAGAAGATGTGATTCACTAGATGACCCAGTAGATAACTGCCAGTATAGTAACCTGTTTATTGGAAATATAGATAACTCAGAACCTGTAAGTTTGGATAATTCAATTTTAAAACAGATGGAAGAAATGGATATTACAACAGATGTTTTATCATCTGAAAGGAGTTCGCCAAAAGAAGAAATAGATACAAAAGTGACAGATGTAGATATAAAGTATCAAGACGTAGATATTGGGACGTTTACAGATAAAACTATTCCATTAGAATATTGTTTAAGGCATATAGTAAAGTCGTTTTTACTTACTGGCTGTCCGTCGACTTTAGTTCCTGATAAAAATGTCCGAATATCAGTTAAATCATTGGCGCTTACTTGTGTTTCTAGCATATTGCAATATTTTCCTAAGATTTTATTGTGTAATTTGGATAAGCGAGCCAAAATTAGTGCCAAAGAAGTACAAAAAGTATCGGATATTTTATTATTTATCGACCATCCAGATCCACAGTTGAGAGGAAACATTACATCTTTGATTGGTGTTTTAATTAAATCTGTATTATTGCATGCACAAAGTGATTATGAGAAATGGTTAAAAGAAAATTCAGATGGTGAAAATAAAAATCTCGAGTTGGATAATTTAATATCTTTGTTAATTAAGGGCTTAGAAGATGAATCTTCAACTTGTTCTCGATCAAGTTTAATAGGTTTAAGTGTTTGTCTAACAAACGTTATTGAATCTGTGAATAGTTTAAGCATAATACCAATATTAAATATTTTACCAAAAATTGTTTCTAATCCCTACTGGTTAGTTAAAGTGAAACTTGTCGAAACAGTATGTGAAATTCCATTTGTTAGTTTACATTATATAACTGGGAGCTCAGATTTTCAAGAAAAGATTGTTTATAATGTATTGTTTCCTCTCTTAAACGATGAGGATCAACGAGTAAGACATGCCACAGCTTTAGCTATTGTAAGGATCGTCTCGAATTTATACTATCCAAACGATTCACCAAATCAATCGGAAACAACTTTAAAGGCAATTCAGCACAAGGATAAATATTTAAAAAATATGTTTACAGTTTCATTAGATGTTGATGTTAATGAAAATAATTTTTTCAAAAGTTTACCAACACCTTACAGCTTTATAGGAACTGAAGTAGACTATGTTACTGAAAAATCTTTATCTAGAATTGTTAATTATCTGTCACAAAGTTTATTGACGTCTACCTCAAAATATTTTAGTTATGGTTGCTGTGAAGCACTGTGTGTTTTATCCAATGAATATCAAACAACTACTTATTTCCAAGCATGGCATTTCGGTCAACGAGTTAAAGCAGGTAGTCCAACCAGTCCAGAAGTATATCAAAGAACATTGTCACAACCACAACCCAGTGAAAATAAGATGGAAACATTTACTAGCAGTTCTTCAGATTTATTGAATATCTGTGTTACATTATTAAGTAACACGATTGTTAGTCATGAAATTAACTGTCATAAATGGCTATTGGATCTTGCTGGAAACATATTTGCAGGAGTATCAATAAATTGTTTGAAAAGTTTTGAAGAAATTAATCCAAGTATAGGTAAACCATTATGGGATATGTATTCTGATATTTGTTTGCCTGAAGTAACTGAGCAATTTTTAACTCATATCATTCGATTATTAAATATCTTCAGTCATATCATAGATGAAACTGTTCCAATGATACCGCAGAATAAACCAGTGCTACCAAATTTACCAGCTGCAACAAGTTTGTCACCAATCAAAAGAAGAACTAAAAGTGATGTTTCAGATTTAAAAGTTAAAAGTGTACCTATAGTTAAACATACACCAGAAAAAGATGAGAAAAATGAAAGAAAAGTTGATAGTAAATCTAATGCAATGGGATATTTTGCTAGTTCAACACATTATATGAAATTGTATGAAATTTTAAAAATGGCATACACGAATTATAAGGTAAGAAATAACAGTGTGTGGCGAACTAATTAAGAACGATCTTGTGATATGCATGTATTCATATATTTTGATTGGTTAAAAGGGCGCCGTACATATTTTTTTCCATCTGACTCCAATCGATTAACCTTCGTTTCATCGCTCCAAAGGATATGCTTCCATTGGGAAATAGTCCAATCTTTATGTTCCTTGGCAAAAGCTAGCCTATCCTTCCTGTTTTTGATGAAAGTAGTGGCTTCTTTCTTACAGCTCTTCCAAATAGTTGGTTCTCATTCAATCTTTCTCTGATAGAACGAGCTGATAGTGCATTAGGTTCTCCAGCAAATATCTCCTTTTGGATTTCTTTGGAGCTAAGAAAGGGATTAGTTTTTGCTAATCGAACTATTCGTCGATCCACCGCTTCTGAAGTCTTTCGAGGTCGTCGACGTCTAGCTACATTTTCTGTGGTGTGATGTTTATTAAAATGTTGCACCGCGTTATAAACCATAGTTTTAGAACATTTTAATTTATTTGCAATTACTCCATAAGACATATTTTCATTTAAATGCAGTTTTACTATGGCATCTCTCATGCCTGGTGCGCAACTTTTTTTTGTACCCATAATAAAAAAAAAAAACTTAACCTACAACACAAAAAACGAAATCGATTTTACCACTATAATCCTAGTATTAATAATTCTTACCAGTGTTTTATTTGTTGACACAGCTCAGACTTCACAAAATAATGTTTTGCAATGTTGTTCCTAATTATATCGCCAATTGAAACATGCACATGTACGCTTGAACTGAACTAAACAAATTTTACGACCGAAGATTTTTGGATGAGGCAATATTTACTTTGGGGTATAGTATAAGGCATATAAAAATTAGTACATATTTGGCGATTTATTGACAAATAGTTAAAACTAGAGAACATTGTCTGTAATTTTACCTGCCGTTCTTAATTAGTTCGCCACAACTGTATCTTCATATAAATGTTTCCATTATTTATTATTATTATATACATTAATTTGACTTATTTATTCAAAAATATTTATTGTTTCTAGACGACACTCGATTCCAGTGCAAGCGAAAAATTTCTACAGTTACTAAAAACAACTCTAAAAACGACCTCACAAATTTTAGAAATGGCTTCAGTGAATGAAACTGGAAGAATAGCGGAGGAACTTCTGCATTATCTACGTGCGATAGTTATTTTGGAACCAACGGATACCGTGCAGTGTGTCCTGCAGTTATTAAAATGTTTATTTGGTACAAATTTATGCTCACACATGGATGAAGTTAATATGAAATTAAAAAATATACAGTTATCAAAAAATGAAACAACAACTAAACAACCAGATTTTTATTTTAACATATTTCAACACATGTATGAAACTCTATCTAAAAATATAGAAACTATGAAAAATTCCAATAAAGTTGGAAAAGACAGTGATCATGTTGTAATGGGATATTTGCATCGCAAGGATATTAAACAGACCGGAAACTTTAAATCTCTTCCTCGAGGTGCTGATAAAACAGCTCTAGCAAATTACATTAGATTATTTGAACCGATGGTTATAAAAGCGTTGAAACAATATACTATAACTAGTGATGTCATGCTACAGTGTAAAGTTTTACAATTGTTAAGTAATCTAGTGCAGTTGAGAGTGAATTATTGTTTACTAGATTCCGATCAAATATTTATTGGTTATGTTTTGAAACAGTTTGAATTTATTGAAGAAGGACAGATACCGTAAGTTAACCTTTGCTCTATTATAACTATGTATTATTACAACTTATTATGTATCATTTTCATTCTGATGTTGGAAGCGTGGAACAAGAAATTCAACCAATAGGATCGCTCTATTTTGAAAAAACCCGTACCATGGTGTCGTAAGCGCGGTGTTACAAGCGCGGTGTCGCAAGTTCAGAAAATTCAACTCTAGCGCTGGCCGCACTGTCGAAACCATAGAAACATATATTTATTCGGAATGGTGAGATCTTTAGCGAGACATTTATATTAATTTCCTAAAAAAAAATTAAAAAAACGTAAATTGATGTAGCGAAATAGCGACTTTTACAATGTTGTCGGCAGTCATAAAGTTTATTATTATGGATTCGGTTTCAAATATCTGGTCTGCAGAAATGTCATGCAGTGGGTATACTAATAATACACCCCCAAGCAGGGGCCAACAGAATCTTCATTCTAAACTGTGATGTCAAGTAAAAAAGATTGTGTATTAAATTCTTTTCTTGTAATTGAAGTAACTGTCTGTGTTTTTTGTCTCATTTTTTGTAACAAGTTAAAATAATCTCCCTGTTGCCTTCTGTTTCTATGTATATATGGGATGTACCCACCATCGCTTTTCTTCATATCGCAATAAGTCTAAATATACATAAAAAAAAACTAGTCTCCTTCAATTTGACGACATATTTAATGAAATTGAATAACCGTTTACTCCAAATACTTGTATAAACTTTTAGGTTAGATTTGGGTTAGATACAAATGTTTTCAAAACCGAAAACGCGCACTTATCACGCCTCCAACCCCACCATGAAATTCGGACTTGTAAATATAACACCACGCCTCTTACCCCTGTCGCGCCTTTAACACTACCATGAAAATGATACATTTTTTTTTAGGAAATTAATATAAGTGTTTCGCTAAAGATCTCACCATTCCGAAAAAATATATCTGTTTCTATGGTTTCGACGGTGCGGCCAGCGCTAGAGTTGAAATTTCTGAACTTGCGACACCGCGCTTGTAACACCGCGCCTACGACACCATGGTACGGGTTTTTTTAAAATAGAGCGATCCTATTGGTTGAATTTCTTGTTCCACGCTTCAAACACCAGCATGAAAATGATACATTAAAGTATACAGCTTTTAACACTAATAAACATGTTTTTAGAATGGCAGAAGTATTGATTCCAAGAATATTCCAATTCTTAGTTCATTTATCGTATGAAAAACAACATTCAAAAAGCATTATAAACGTTCCAAAAATAATGCATCTTTGTGATGGTCTAATGGCTAGTGGAAGATCACCTATAACACATTTCATACCAGCAATAACACCAATTATAGAAGATATATTCATATTCAGAAATCAAAATAACACTATTACAGATGTAAAAGAATTGGAAACCTTGCGTGAAGTGTTATTTTCTATGCTACTACGCTTAGTAGAATATCATGAAGTGATACAGCTTTTAGCGTTGGTAGTAAATGAAAGTAAATATTGTAATGATAACGGAGAACGATGGGCAAGATGGTCGAGACAAATCTCAGATATAATACTACCACTACTATCACAGTCAAGGTTGAGACTAGAATGTCACGAATCCCAAATCGCTATCCAAAGTTTAATGTTTGTTTTAAATCCAGTTGTGTTTAAACCGATTAATAGAGTTCTACAAGTGTTATTTTCTGATCCACCACATGAAGATGCAACAATTAAATATGTTAATCGTTGGTTGGGCATGGTTGTAACACTTATGTTATTAATCTCACAAGTCAAGGAAGAAGTTGTCTTGATGAGGATTGGTGAGATAAAATCGGACGTTGCAGTTAGAAGTATTTTTAGGTTAGATGCTAGTGAAGTACCTGATCCTTTGAATGTTTCAAAGGTTACCCATTATGTAGAAGAAATTCCGTCTGAGGAAATATTTGCTAGATTTATTTTTCAAACTATTACAGTTACTATTGAGAAATCTTTGAAGGTTTTTGAAGAGGAAGGAAATTGCGAAAATTATATATTCCAGCAGTTTTCTACGTTTTTGATGTATTGCGTGCATATGTGCCATTCAGGTAAGACCTATTCAGGTATGTTCAACGCATGCCAATTTTTACCGACCGCCAACATATACAGGGTGTTTGTTTGAAACGGGGCACCCCAAAAATCTCCTTTATTTGTAAAGATACAAAAAATCTTCAGAACAAAAGTTAAACTAGACAAAAAGGCCCATCTAAAGGTTACTATAAGAATTCTGAGGCACTTCCGGTTTCACCGGAAATGATGTCAACTTTTGATCTAGCATAGGGAATCGATAATTTTATATTTTTTTCCTAAAAGTACATTAAATTAGCTTTACAATGACACCAAAAAGTCATATTTTTTTGTTAAGCATTTCAAAATGACGACCATTTATTTACAAAATAATAATCAACATAAGTTTTACAAAGTTGAACGTAGCAAGCTTTGAAAACAATAAAAAAAGAAACAAAATATCTCTAAAATAAACTGTTATAACTAGTTATTATATGAAATAACATGAAATAACTTAAATTTTAATTTTTCAATTAAATGTTTTATAAATAACAAGAGTTTAATAGTTTATTTTGCAAAATAATTGTAAAAAATAATAGTTTTTTTTTTCTAAATACTCAAATAGTTTATTTTAGAGATATTTTGTTTGTTTTTTTATTGTTTTCAAACTTGCTACGTTCAACTTTGTAAAACTTATGTTGATTATTATTTTGTAAATAAATGGTCGCCATTTTGAAATGGTTAACATAAAAATATGATTTTTTGGTGTCATTGTAAAGCTAATTTAATGTACTTTTAGCAAAAAAATATAAAATTATCGATTCCCTATGCACAGCGCGCTACGCCGTCAGCGCGCCGTCATTTGCGACGGCGTTGCGTTAGCGCCGTTGAATTTTCGCCTGCACACAATGCAAGAATTTTTAACGCCGTCAAAGTGTCACGTGACAACCTATATCTGTGTTTATACGTGCGCTTTCTTTTATTGAAATTATAATGGATGATGAAGACTTGTGTGTGATGTTAATTATGTTGTATGCAAGTTATTTATACATACAAACACTTTACCATTCAGTAAAAACTGAGGTTAGGTGCTCTACGTCAACGTTCAACGGCGTCAAAAGTTGGAAGTTGACGAACATTCAGTATCAACGGCGTGGAACGTCGTTAGTACGTTGCGCATTCTGTGCACTTGCGTACGACAGCTTGATTTTAACTTTCCTCTGACAGATAGCGCCGTCCAAACGCCGTCAACGCGCCGTAGAACTCGTTGCATTCTGTTCCCCACTTAACTTTGGTACTTAAATTAACCAAGTGTGACGTCATCTCATACTTATCGTAAACCGACTTTAAAACAACTTTTTTTCTTTGTAGGAAGCCACTGCAAAATAGCAAACACAGCAATACAACTAATATTCCATGATGAAACAATTGAGATAAATGGCATTAATAGTATGTTCCTAAAGTTAGCACCATTCTGTCCTCTTCTTACATTAGAATGGTGTTATCTGTTAACTCTGTTAAATTACAACGACAAGAATTTCTGGTCAGTTATTTTACAAACTCCTAAATGTGATGGGATAGTACACTGCCCACCAGATTCACAAAAAACTGGGATTAAATCAAATTGTATTAATTTAGAAATTATCAAGTTGGGAGGTGCAATATTATATTGTGATTATATGTGTGAAAATATAAGTGATGCTGAGCAACTGACATGGTTATTAGTTAATCATATTGAATACATTATAAGATTATCGAATGAAGCTCCAGTTTTAGAATTAATCTCAGGTGAGTAATTTTACCGTAATTTAAATGACAGTTAGGGCCGAGAGTTCCAGTTGCTAATAAACTGTCCAATAAGTTTATTAGCAACATATTTTTTTTTCCGAGAGTTCCACCCCGAAATAGTTATTAGGTTGCTAATAAATAGGCTTATTTGTCTAATAACTTATAGGCAACATGAAGTGCTTAATAAAGTGACATATAACCAGAAACAAGTTCGCAAAATGTGTTAATATTTCAATTTTAATTGAAAAACAGTATAATTTCAAAAGAATATGGGAATGTGTAGTTTTTAAACAATTCTATAATGGTGATTTTAGTGTTTTATATACATTTTAGTTGTATTTTGACGAAATCGACGAGCTGTTTGGATGAATTTATAAATTTTGGACAACCGTTTTTAGAATATTTTGGGCATTTATTGTAAATGTGGTATATAAAGAACAATATATAAATATATATTTTTAAATAAACATTCTTTTATTTTTATATACATATGTACAGTCTGTTCCAAACGGTTAAGCGGAACTAGATTTTGCAATCTAGTTACTTTCATCGTTTAAATCGTGCCTTTCGGCCGTTTTGTTTAAGCTTTGTAAATCATACTTACAATAAATATTTTTCGGTTAAGGTTAATATCATTTTAAAAAGTCATTTTCTTTATATTTTGATTTTTTGTGTCATTCTTAATTCAAATTTCCCATTTATTTATTTTTTTGTCATTAAAATATCTAAAAAAAATATTTAATTTTGACATATGTCATTCGTTTCCATGGTTTCCTTGTTGGAATTTTAAATTTTGACATCCCAACGTGAAAAATGAAATAACCCAAGCAAGGTTCCTTCTCGTGACAACCTAAAAGAATTAAATTCCCATTTAGTTCCGCTTAACCGTTTGGAACAGACTGTATTTATTCCAATTACGATTACAACACATTACAAACAATACTTTAAGCATTACTATTTATATAAAAATGATAGAAAATAAGAAGACAGACGCAATTATTGGCAGAATAATAAAGATGTGTGGTTGAAAATTGCTGATAAGTTTAATTCATATTGTTTAAGGAATGTAAAATAAAGCAAAATATGGCTGTCTTCTTATTTTCAGTCACTTTTGTATCATAAAATGCTATTTTTATTAACTTCTCTTCTATCTATATTGTCCTTTTTTTCTGTGATAAAATTTGTTGAACGCCGTTTAATTGTCATTTTAACAGTAACACAAAAAATGTACGTAATGTCATTGAATGTAAAGTCAAACTATTTATTGTCAAAATATTTAATGTAAAAATATTCAGTGTCAAAATTTCATCTCACTTTAGCTCTACAAAACGTATAAGTCTATCCCTCTTGCACCATGTTACTATCTTCATAAGAAATACCAATACAAAAACAAAAAATTATGTTGCTACAGTCTGTTCCAAACGGTTAAGCGCAACTAGATTTTGCAATCTAGTTACTTTCATCGTTTAAATCGTGCCTTTCGGCCGTTTTGTTTAAGCTTTGTAATCATACTTACAATAAATATTTTTTGGTTAAGGTTAATATCATTTTAAAATGTAATTTTCTTTATATTTTGATTTTTTGTGTCATTCTTAATACAAATTTCCCATTTATTTATTTTTTTTGTCATTAAAATATAAAAAAATATATTTAATTTTGACATATGTCATTCGTTTCGATGGTATCATTGTTGGAATTTTAAATTTTGACATCCCAACGTGAAAAATGAAATAACCCAAGCAAGGTCCCTTCTCGTGACAACCTAAAAGAACTAAATTCCCATTTAGTTCCGCTTAACCGTTTGGAACAGACTGTAATAAACTATTAGAGGGATTTTGTATTATATAAGCCTCACTTGTCACTCTAATTAGAAAATAATTTAAATAATATGTAATTATTAAATAGAAAGCCATATGTTAATCCACAATAGGATATATTTTTTAATTTGATTAATGTATTATTTCAGCTGTACATCGCAACCCAGCAGCTAGCGGCCTCTTTATTCAAGCAATTGGTTCAAGATGTCGAGATATAAATGAACCATGTTTTATAAATAAATTACTGAAGTGTGTTGAAAATTGTCATCCTACTCAAAGCGGATCATTGTTACTAGTGTTGATTCCGCAATTTTTGATGTGCAGACAATTAGCATTGTCCAGATATGCTTCCACATTAGCTAGTAGAGCTACCGAACTTCTATTAACCATGACTTTAGAAGAAGTTAATCAACATTTAGCTAAGGATGATTTGGTGTTGATTATTAATAATCTTATTGAAGCTAAATTAGTTAAAAGGCATGAAACATTAGTTAGTTTATTAAATCGTCTTGGATCGAAATGTTATGATTTATCTCCAATAGAATTTGATCAACGTAGAAACCTTAATCCTGAGAATATTAAAAATATAAATATAAATAAGGCTTGGTTCATCTCTCAAGTTAAAAGTCATTGTAACCAAACTAAATATAGCGATAAGGAATCAGCAGAACTAATAAATAAACTAGAATACGAAGATATATTATCTATAATGTCAAATATAGATTTTAATAGTTGCATTTTGAAAGATTGTTTACAGTTGGTTCAAATTGAAGTACAAGAAAATGGAAAAAACGATTTACCACTATTAAAAGCTACTGTTACAACACTTATGAAAAACATAGGGTCCATCAAAGGCTTAATACCAAAACCACATCAAGTATTCAAACCAAATTCCAGAAAAATAACACCATCTGAATCAAAATACACAAAAAGATTAATAGAATTATTATCAGATTCTACATTTTGGCAAATGTTTGTGAAACTTATACCTACAATCACCTATTATTTGGAATCACTGCCAAATATACCGAATACAGCAATACCAGAAAATCATTTTGAAGATTTCACAAAATTTGGAGTACTGTGTTTAGAAAGTTTAGCGTATAAAATAAATTCAGTAGCCAAAGAAAACGTTCCAAGTCCACATTTTATGGATATCGCATTGAATTGTGCAAAAATAATATTTAAACAAACACATTTATGTAGTATTTTAGGATTGGATAGCCATAATTCTTGGTTATGTTCTGCAACTAATTCTCTTTTTACCTTCGTTGAATTTATGTTAAAAGATAATAATCTACCGTCCATTAATTCTCCTGGTTTAAAAAATACATTAGATAATCTTGAAACACTTTCAGCGGGCCATGCGTGTTATCAACTCTCAGTATTAATATCTTGGTTGGAAAAAATCCAAAACAACACAATAGAAACTCCTGAGTTCTTCTTCAAACCAATAAAAAGTATTTTAATATCATTATCGCGTCTACCATTGGTTAATTCATATGTTTTGACGCCATCAATGGTTTGGCAACAAGGTTGGGAGGTGGAATTAACAGGGAATTTCAACACACAAGTACCTCCACTTCCGATTGAGTTTTTACAGGAAATAGATGTATTAGAAGAATTTATATTTCGCATAACTCTTTTAGGATGGACAAGCAGGCAGCAGTTTGAAGAAATGTGGATGAGTTTGCTTTCAGTTTTAAGTGCTAATGTTCAAAACACTTCAGATAGTTATATGTCGGATGAAGCTAATAATATGGTGCATTCAGCTAGTCTAGCTGTGCAAGCTATAACAGCATTACTGCTTCAAACACTTTTAGAACCAATACCAGGAGATCCTCATGTATCAAGCTGGATACACGTAGCTAGAGACAAGGACTATAGCGCTAACAATAAATTAAAGCTAGTTAATAAAAAATTATACAACAAATATCAAGAATATGCTAAATTAAATTCTGTAAAATTTCCTTTGATGCAAGTGTTTAAACCATGTAATTTAGAAAGAGTGTTTAACAAAAAATACGGATACAGTCAAGTTTCTATAGAATATTTATGGATTGCAAGTAAAATTGCTGAAGTAACAAATGATTCAACACCACTTGAAACATTTATAAGGCGACAAAACTGTTTAAATGAAACCGGATTAGATTTGCATTCTTGTTTACAATTTTTATTAGATCTTTATTCTCAGTGGATTAAGGCTCAAAATACAACACCGTTAAGTTTATTAAAAGAAGTGGTTCGATCAGTATTGGCTCTTTCTGATATATTTACAGAAAAATCACAATTTAGTTGGATGCTAGATATGTTTTTGAATTTATCAAAAAATCATCCGATTGAAGATGAAATATTGTATCAGTATATTGTGATTGGGACCTGTAAAAGTGTGGCTATATTAACTCCAGATTTGGAAACATATGAACAAGTTAAGAAATTGTTGAGTATTTCTTTGAAAAGTGGATTTTTACCATCAAGAATTGCTAGTTTGCATGGGATACTATATTTATTACAGAGCAGCGTTATTGGGAATATTGTTATTGGAGGACAATCGGAAGAAATACAACTGATTCATCCCATAGCCGTTGAATATATTCAGAATCATATCATATCAAATACTAGGTAATTAATTTGTTACATAGTTGCATGCTTAAGCTGCATTCAGACCTCAGTAATTTAACACTCTGTGCGTTGTGGATAGTTTTTAAACGAGTGCAATTGGTATGATCGGACAAGCTCGTACTATCTCGCTCAACAGTAGTATAGCAACGACAAAGCACGAGCATGTCCGATCATACCAAATGACCTCGTTTAAAAATTATCCATAGCGTACAACGTGTAGATTTACAGAGGTGGGAATGCAGCTTTAATTTATTACATAAAAAATTATGTATTAAAACTTAATCGTTCGGCAGTTTCCCACAAAAACTATCTCTGTCGCCGGTCAAAATCTAGTTTTTAGACAATTTTTAGGGTTTTATAGGTATGACCAAAAATTACCGTCATTTTGTCGTCTGTCTATCTGTCTGTCTGTCTGTCTGTCTGTCTGTTCGGTAAAAATTGTAGCCAAACGGCTAAACCTAGAGAGTTGAAATTTAGCATGCTTATACAACTCGTTGACCCGCACATAGGAAAAATAAAACATCTAAAAAACATATCCCCCTAAAAATATAAACAAATATGTGCTCATCGAAAAAAAAAATATTTGAAATCTGAGCAGGGTATGAAATGAAAGCTCTTAGTACGTGGATTAACGATCAAAATTTTATTTTTGCAACATAAATTATTTTGACGCGATATTTGCCAAAATTGTGCAAAAAAAAAATTGTCCCACACCCTGTAGCCCAAATGGTTTAAACTAAAAATATGAAAAAATTCTAAGGAATGTACATTGTTGTGAACCGGGATAGTACAACAGGAATTATTGATCAAATTATGTTTTCGGAAAATAACGCATTTTTTCTGTTTTTAACTAAAATATGTAAAATATTTAATCCGCTATTTAACACAGTAAACGAGTGAACGTCCGTAGTCCAGTGGTAACGTTGTCGTTTCGTAAGTTGCAAACCACTGTTCGATTATCGTCAATTTGTATTTTTTGTTTTTTTTTTGCATTTTTATTTTGTTTAAATTATTTTGTCGAAATTCTAGTTATATTTTGGCAAATGTTGCATTTAATTTTTAAAAGCGTAAATTTAATAACCAGTGGGAAGTGTTGAAATTATAATGTAATTCTATGTTTGAATGTATACGAAATCAGAGGGGCGGAGTTTATGACAAACAACCAATGGAAGCCGTAGGCGCAATTTTCAAAATATTAATGAACCTTGCTATATATAAAAAAAAATACTACAAATATTTAGAAACCCAAATAATGGTCTTAGGCATTCGAATTAAAATTAATAAAAAAATATTTTAACATAAAATTTGTTTTGGCATCCCAAATAATCATCAGTCACTTATTAAATACCTGCGAAATCCTGAAATGTGTGAAAATTTACACTTTACATAAATTTTTATATTTCTAAGGCCCGGTTATTCCACCTTCAGATAAAATTCCAGGTAACTATCTGACAGATAAGGTTATTTGTAACTTCATCTGCTGAGTAAATGTCATCCCTTCTTTCTATACAAATGTATCTATCGGATAGTTATCTAACAGATAATGAGACTGACGTATTGGATTCACTGACTGGTATTGACATTTATTCAGCAGATGAAGTTACAAATAACGTTATCTGTCAGATAGTTACCTGGAACTTTATCTGAAGGTGGAAAGACCGGGCCTAAAAAAGATAAAGTTGACAAATCTTTTCTGTATGGTTTCAATTCTTTTTAAAATACCTTGGTGATAGAGATAATTAATTAATCATTATTGCTTTTATTTTAAAAACTTTTTCTTCCATAATAGAATCTACTAGTGAAACCATTTTCATCATAGAACATCCCCATAGAAAATTTAAGACTTTTAACCAGTTCCACCATTTCTTAATTTATACTAATATGTTTCTTATTTTTTAGTTGTTTAAGTCAATCAGAAGAACACGATTGTTTAGTGTGGTCTTTAGCATTTTATTTATCTGAAAATCTGGAAGGCAATTCTGAGAATTCCATAATGCCGTCGATTTTACAGGCAGGTTTTACACTACTCTCGCAACCGAATGTCTCTGTTATCTTGCACAATGAACTGACGCAAGGACTTGAAAGATTGATTGTTAAAAAATGTGCAAATGAAAATTTAACAGAAAGAATTATTAAAATAGCTCTGGAGAAATTAAAGCATCCAAATTTGTGCTATGCGCTACCTGGATTACAGTTATTACTAACCTGCATGTATACAGGTAAATATTGAATTTAGTATCCTAAATTATCAGCAATTTTTTGAATATATACAGCTGGATTGTTAGCGCCGGAATGTTAAGAAAAAAAAACTTTACCACCAATTGTTTGTTTTACTATTTGGTTTGAAACCAGTTTATCGTTCTAGTAATCCTATGTATAATCTGTCTCATTTTGTAATACGAAACTATGGTCTATTTCAAATTTTAAAAAAAGTAGATAGCTCTGCGAACCGAGTACTATTTACACTGGATAAATACAGTATAGCGGAAAATTTAAAATAAGTTACAACTACGGCATGGGCATAGTAACTGGGTTAGCAAGTGATTTTTTTTTTTTTTTTAATTTAAAAAAGGTTAACACGATATTGAAATAAACAAGGCAGATAATACACTGACGTTATTTTTACGACATAAATTCAGTTTAATGGGAAATTTGAAAAAGTTAAAAAAATATTAATTTAAAAAATTATGTACTATATATAAAAAGAGAGTTTTGGCTAAAAGAGTTTAATTAAAGCAATGAAACAAACAATATATTCAGAGCTAAAGTTTCTTATTTAAATATTTATTGTAAATAAAAATTAAAAATTAAAAGTAATGCAGGTCTAAAAATTATATCAATAACTTCTTCTTTGGGTACAATCAGCTGGGCTATCTTTTGACATTAATCCTCTATCTTGATCTGTTAATTGTCAAGTGTCAAAAAATATTTATATGTCAGATAACCTAAAAAATAAATAACTGCGTAAAAACAAATTACAGTCTGTTCCAAACGGTTAGGCGGAACTAGATTTTGCAATCTAGTTACTTTCATCGTTTAAATCGTGCTTTTCGACCGTTTTGTTTAAGCTTTGTAAATCATACTTACAATAAACATTTTTTGGTTAAGGTTAATATCATTTTAAATTGTCATTTTGTTTATATTTTGATTTTTTGTGTCATTCTTAATACAAATTTACCATTTATTAATTTTTTTGTCATTAAAATATATTAAAAAAATAATTTAATTATGACATATGAATTCGTTTCCATGGTTTCATTGTTGTAATTTTAAATTTTGGCATTGCAACGTGAAAAATGAAATAACCCAAGCAAGGTCCCTTGTCGTGACAACCTAAAAGAACGAAATTCCCATTTAGTTCCGCCTAAGCGTTTGAAACAGACTGTACATGGAGAATTTTCTCCATAAAATCTACGCCAAGAATATAAATAAAAGTCTAAATATGTAAATAATAACAAAATATACGAAAAAAAATCAAATAAAATAAATAATATATATTTTCAATTTACGACACTGAACATCTGTCGACTTGGACTAAAAACAATATTTTAACAGTGTAATAGGGATGACGTTCTAAACCAATCCGAAGCAAGGACAAACAGCTCCTATCTTCTTACACACATTTTTCTACTTTGAAATAGACCATAGATCTGGTTACTTTGGTGACTGTTGTGGTGTAAATAGACTTTTATGGAAACATGTGAACTTGTAAATCTGGCTTCTAAATATTTGGTTAAGTTTTATTATATCGAGGTTATATTCACTCAAAAACTACACATGTCAGACAACAAATTGGCATGTCAAAATTGCGATCGACGTGTCAAAATTGTGACTGACATGTCAAATATTTCGAAAGGTGCCACTTCAGAATTACCACTCTAAGATGACATTTTAAATATACAACATAAAAAATGAAGTTTCCCTCTTAGTTTCGTATTACAAAATGAGACAGAAAATATATATTTTTTTAATTTCAATAAATTTTTAGTGGAGTTTTTTAATGTAGATTGATTTATTGTTTAATATGTTTTTGCATGTACAGGCGATTTTTGAAGGATGTAATTACATAACAGGAATTCACTTAAAATTTTGTGTGTATAATCCGTCTTAATTTGTAATACGAAACTAGATCTGGTTACTTTAGTGACTGTTGTGGTGTAAACAGACTTTGACGTATCCGTGTGAACTAATACTATGATAATATTATAAATGTATTGTCAATATACAACATAAAAATAAACTTTCCCTGTTAGTTACGTATTACAAAATGAGACAGATAATACTACTAAAAATGGTTGTGTTAATTACACGATTCTATATTTTATTAAAAATCCTTCCACTTATTTTAAGAACAACAATTTTTTCTCAATATTTTTAATACAGGGTGCTATTTGAAAATTAAGCTTACCCCTCCCTTGCAGTAGCGATTGAATGTATGTAATTTTTGATTAGTGCAATTTATCACTACACTATAGGGGAAAAATTTTAAGATCGTAGCGCCACGCGGATTTTTTTGAAACCATTCTAAATCAGATACCACTTGACATTTACTAGTAAATAATAGCGAAAAGTGTATCAAAAAACGACAAAAAATAAATAATTGTTTGGGATTTTCCGATTTTGTGAAGTGACATTACTTGTAAACATCTAAAATACTACATTTTGTGATCTGGTTTTAAGTTATGGCGGTTTTCCATTGTCGATTATTTTAACTATATTGGGGGGAATAATAATTCCCGTGTTGTTTACCAAGGGGTAGAAATGTACAATGCTGGGCATATAATATTGTGTGGAGTCACTGAAAAAAACAGAGAGTTCATAAAGATTTATGCATTATACCTACAAACTTGTGCATTACAAACCCACACACAATAACAGGAATTTTCAAGATATGCGATAATAAATACAAAATTGAAAATATTTTTTGTAGTCACTATCATTAAAATGTAATGAGCAAACTTTGATATAAGGGCTCACTTTTTTTCCAATTTTTAAATTGTTTATCTAAACATCGCGTCGATTCCTAACCTCTTGCTTTCCCAATTTTGTTTCGAACCGTACGGTGTCTGATATTAGTGGAAACAAATGAAACGATATTTCCGGCTTTCTTCTTTTCAATGAATTGCACATAGGCACACAACAATATGTATTATACATTTTTCAATTATAATAAAACTTTAAAAACAAACTTCATACAAAACCAATACACAAAACGAAATGTTATCTGATGTACACAAGTTCATGAAACGCTCACCAGATGGTAGGGTGCTTAGCTGCAAATCCCTATATAATGCTCTTCTATTTTGAAGGTACAAATAGTCAAGTAGAAGAAACAGAAACTGTTGATGTACAAAATGATCCTGAATTATTTGTACAAATGATAGAAAAGATATCTACAATATTTGATAGAATCAAGAAAAGTTGTCCGTTTGAAGTAGAGCTTCTGTGTGCTGTCCTACCAAATATATTGAATGACTTCTTCCCACCTTCGGAAATACTGACAAAAGTTATTGGAGAATTTTTATCTCCTCAACAACCACATCCAAAACTATTAAGTGGAGTCGTGTTTTTGGTAAGTTATACCCTTTTCATACTAGATCTTTAAGACGAGTGAACTTAAAGTTCACCGATGTTTAAGATCGGTATGCTTTCACACTTGATGTTTAAATCTCTGGTGCTGTCATCAGCTACAGTAATTTTGTCCTTAAGTTACCGTCATGAAATTACCAGTTTTGAACTGTCTGCGCAGACGCACATTTTGAATTATTATAAACAAATAAGGATATTTCATTTCATTCTACAATAAAGACACTACAATAAGGAATATATTACACCTGTATTAACATGTAACTCGATACATTTTATCTAAATTATTGTAGCTCTGTATTTTATTAAACACATTATTAAAATAAATAATTTTATTATAACAATAAGTATAAACTTCTTATAACTTCGATATAATACAGTATTCTTGTTTATGATAATATAAAATGTTGACAGCACAAATTCAAGGAGTATTTTTTTATAATAGAAATTAAGTTGGCAATGCGGACGAAGTTTAAGACGCAGATCTCTGTCTTAAACATCGCTTGTATTTAGACGAGGCCATACGGTTTCACATTAGCGTTTAAAGATACATTCACTTTAACATCCGATCTTAAAGTTCTAGTGTGAAAAGGGTATTATAGATTCAGATCAGAGCTGTAAAATCAAAAGCAATCAAAGGTAATCAGTAGAGTATGGTTAAATTAGACCAAATCGCGAATTTTTTCCTGATTAATTTCTGATAATCTGATGTGATGGCGATTACTCTTTCATTATTTTTAAGTAGTCAAAATGTAACATTTCGAATAATTCCGAATCAATATGTGCAATGCCCAAATAAAAATCTAATTATTCAAGATTCATGAGCGTACTTTTAAAAATTAAATATATGTCATATGTTAATCAAATAATAGGGGATACGCATAAAATTTATATTTCCTTAAAACTAGATTTTTTTGATATATTAATGTTAGTTATGTCACCTAACAAAACAAAAATCACATTTTAATTAATATTACAGCCAAATTTTTCAATTAAAATATTGTAAATTTGAAATAAGCCGACCAAAGCGCGAAGGTTGCCGAGTAAATACAACTGAGCATGACGTCAAACCCCAGACAGCCCAGACTACAACATAATCTTTACGTGTGTATATTGTATTGTTCGAGAGTATTTGTTTTTAAACAATTTTTCACGTATTTATTATTAAAATGGCAGATAAAGATTTTGTTAGGGCTCAGAGTGATAATTTACCCAACATTGATGCTTTTATGCTCATGGAATATATGAAAAATAATGCTACAGTGCTGAAAAAATACGTGGTGTCAAAACAGACTTGTAAGTAAACCATTTATGTATTATTTATGTAAACAATAAACGCTGCAACTCTGTAAAATGTAAATATTTATGTAATTTAGATATCAGAATTTTACTACATTGTTTACATGAAGTTACAAAACGTTAGAGGCATAATTGAAATACTGCAATATAGGTTATATATATTTTAATATAAAATTTAATTCGGTAAACATGTATAAATTGTTTTTATAGAATTAAATTTTATTTTAATTAAAGTCACTCTAACTTTACACTATCTATAAAAGTTATACAAGCAAATAAGTTCATCACAGACTGTGTAGGCTGTACGCTGTAGACTGGGTAGGTTGTACGCAGCACACTTATGTAGGGTATGACGTCACACGTGGTTTTCGCGCGCTACATTCATTTATGATTTTTTTAAGCTTACAGATTTTTTTAAAAAATGCAAAACTGTTTTTTATGTTTATATGCAACAAGAGGAATATAATAAAAAAAAATCATGCCTATCCCCTATTACTATAAGCTGTTCACTTTTGTAAGAACAAACTAAGAGGGAATTTTGTTTTCAATAGTTTGCACCTTTGAAGCTGTATGTCATGTTGGTATTAAAAAATTTCACTTTTTTAAAATGTCGATCCATTAATACATATGTCATAATGAAAAATGATATCTTACAGTCTGTTCCAAACGGTTAAGCGGAACTAAATGGGATTTTCGTTCTTTTAGGTTGTCACGAGAAGGGACCTTACTGGGGTTATTTCATTTTTCATGTTGGAATGTCAAAATTTAAAATTCCAACAATGAAACCATAGAAACGAATGACATGTCAAAATTAAATTATTTTTTTTTACAAATTTTAATGACAAAACAATAAATAAATGGGAAATTTGTATTAAGAATGCACAAAATATCAAAATATAAAGAAAATGACATTTTAAAATGATATTAACCTTAACCAAAAAATGTTAATTGTAAGTATGATTTACAAAGCTTAAACAAAACGACCGAAAAGCACGATTTAAGCGATGAAAGTAACTAGATTGCAAAATCTAGTTCCGCTTAACCGTTTGGAACAGACTGTATTTATAGTGATCATAACCTTATCAACCTAAAGTCGGTTTTACAGCATAAGGAATATTTTTAATTGACATTTAAAGTCAGTAACACACCATAAAAGTAACCAAAATAACCAGATCTAGTGTGTTCTTACAAGAGTGAATAGCTTATAAAGTAATCATTATTTTACAGCTCTGCTTGTCATTAAATAAAATAAAGCAACAGACGTGAAGATTCTAATTATTTACATTGATCATTTTATTTTAGGTATTTGAAAAAGCATGTGAACAAAATCAGTTAACACTTCTTCAAGATTGGGTGGTATGCAGTCTGTCAAATTTTACCCAATCACTGCCAGTTTCAATGGCTACATGGTGTCTAACGTGTTTCTTCATCAGTGCAAGTACAAACCAATGGCTGCGATCCATATTCCCCTACATACAATCTCGGATAGGACGATATGAATATGAGGATAAAAGAATGCTCTGCATTGCTGGAGCGGACTTTTACAGAAGATTAAGCCACGATAATCAAAGAAAATCTTTCGTGGACACTTTTAACAAAGTTAAAGATAATTCTGGTACTCCGTTTAGTGATCTACTTGCATGTTTATAGATAAGAATTAAAGTGAAATATATTAATATTTTAATTCATTATTTATTTTCTGTTTACAAGAGATAATTTTTATAATAATGTTCAAATAAATAATATATCTATTATACCTATACCCGATTCGCCGAAACATAGCAGTTACGTCATTTCAAACGTCGCAACCTAAAAGTTTTATATTATAGTCGGATTGCTGATAGGTGACTGTTCGTTGCTACAAATATCGATATACAATACTATATGCTTTCTCTCTCTATATCATTATAATTATTTGCATACCCATAGTAGCGTATAGTGACGCAAGTTGACAACTAACCTTGCGAATTATTTTAATAAAAAACAAAGCCTCAGAAAGAAACGGCATGATTCGTAGATATCTTTACTAATTTGAGCATGAAAATAAATTTACAGCAGTATTCAAACAAACAAAATTATTAATTTTAAGGTAATAATTATAAATAAGGAAAAACTTATACTTATACGTAAATTTTGGATTATAATTTGTTGTTTAATTAAATTAAATTTTTATGTTTCCCCTAAGTACAAAGTAATAAAATATTAAGTAAAAATATATTTATTCATATAATATATTGCTACAAGTTGTATTTAAATGTTTATTTTTATTTTAAAAAAATTAGTCACTGTAATGCATGATATCGTCGTCATCTGAACGCTGTCATTTCTTGTATTTATTATTATTGGATTAATCATCAACAATCCTTTCCCTTTTCCCACCATTCATTTATTAATTTTTCGATTTTTTTAACAGATTTTGCCCAAGTTTCACAACTAATTTGATCACAGGCTACTTGCCACATTTTCAAAACTTCGTTATCACTATATCCGTTTTGACCAATATGTCTATCATAATAATTTTTTGTTATACCCCAAATTAGTTCAATGGGGTTACACTGGCAGTGATAAGGAGGTAATCTTAGTACTTTATGACCATACGTTTGTACCAATGTATCAATAAACTAAACTGGTTCAGATTTTAATTTCCTTCGTTTTCTCATGATTCTGTTAGTGAGAAGTTCAGATTAATTACATTTTATAATTCTACGAATTGTTGATTCCGAAATCTTTAAGGCAGCTGCTACTTTTGACGGACACAAGATAGAGAAATAAGTGGTCCATTGTTCTCTTTTTCGGATTTAAAATATTCCAGCAGATTTAAAATTAAAGTTTGTAAATTTAATAATTGGCCGCAAGATCTATTAATTAATATTATTAACAGACACTGACAGCTAAGACAAATAACAAAAACATTTTTAAAATCGCTGAAAAATGGTAGCTAAATTATTATATAAATGCATTACTTGATACATACATGTAACAGTCACCTATCAGCAATCCGACTATATTAGCGAACACAAGCTAAATGATTTCAGTTGGTATATTTTACTAAAATAAAATAAGATAAATATGACAAACTGCTTGATTGGGCGACTCTGGTGCGTTTATATTTTCCTATAGTTCACTTACCTCACTATGCCTAACTATAAAAAATTGATGTGAAGTGTGAATTGTCACACATTGCAGTGTTTCACAGGTATATAATAAGTGAAGGCGGCATGCTGAGTGTGTAGGACAAAATACAATTTTTTTCTTAAAAAAATCACGAATTTTATAAATCGGGAATATTTTCTCTTCCTGATAGATGGAAGAGTGCTATAGATCAGTGTTTCTCAACCAAAAACGCACCGCGGACCAGTATAATATATAATTTTCTAACGCGGACCACTAATAATAATTGTTGGTTCATTTTTTGCAAGAAAAAAAAAAAATTTAATGTTCTACTAAACACATTTATTTTAATTGTAGAAAATCACAGAAAGTTTACAGAAAATAAACAAAATATAAATTATTTACAGTCTGTTCCAAACGGTTAAGCGGAACTAGATTTTGCAATCTAGTTACTTTCATCGTTTAAATCGTGCTTTTCGGCCGTTTTGTTTAAGCTTTGTAAATCATACTTACAATAAACATTTTTTGGTAATTTTTTTCATCATTTTAAAATGTCATTTTCTTTATATGTTAATTTTTTGTGTCATTCTTATTACAAATTTCCCAATTATTTTTATATTATATTTTTGTCATTAAAATATATAAAAAAGAATAATTGACATTGACATATATCATTCGTTTCCATGGTTTCATTGTTGGAATTTTAAATTTTGACATTCCAACGTGAAAAATTAAATAACCCTAGCAAGGTCCCTTCTCGTGACAACCTAAAAGAACAAAATTCCCATTTAGTTCCGCCTAACCGTTTGAAACAGACTGTACATAAAAAATGTGCATAAAAAATATTTTAAAAAACTGCAAAAAACTAAAACTTTCGCGGACCACTAAAATTTTTCTGGGGACCATTGGTGGTCTGCGGACCACCTGTTGAGAAACACTGCTATAGATCACGATGGTAACTATTTTACACAACAGAGTACATTTTTTTCCTTAATAGCAGTGCTGTAATGTATCTAGATACAGTAAGTAGCTACTTTTTCAAGTATCTAGATACATTTTGAAATATATATCTGTATCCAGATATTTAAATTTAAGTATCTTGTATCTGTATTTCAGATACTTTGCTCGTTACTTTATTTTATACCGTGATATCGAGCTGATATAATAATGAATTATAAATTGTCATTTTGAATATTTTATTTTTGCTAGTATTGGTGACATTGTCTTCGGATCAAAAATGTTATTCTTACTCGTTTTTCGTAACTTTTGAACGGCCGTAAAAGTAGTAGGTATTATATGAAAATAAGTCATTAAATGAAAACTAAAAGTTTTTGAATAAAATTGTTGCTATTTTGATGACCAAACCCCGGGTATTTAATATAAATTATATATATTAACAAATTCGTATGTATGAATTTAATTTAAATTTCGCATTTCACTTTGCGACCCCATTTGGCCCCACTGGCATTATACCATTATTATTAAGTTTTACCCTTGTTTTATATGTCTTTATATTTTAAATTAATAGTATTCTAAATGTATTTAGAAGATAAAGGGCGAAAAACATTTTTTTTTTTTTTTTTCGCTAGTTTCATTAGCGGATTGGAAATTGCCCGGTACCCCCGCAGGACAGTCCGCCGCTGTCTTGCTTTCACAAACTGCGTAGTAGCGTTTGCGCAATAGAAATCATGCGCAGTTGCGTTCTATTATAGAAACATGCGCAGCTCCGCCAAGACCGAAGCAGTTATAGTTGTATCGCCACATAATGGATGGCGCTGATCGACTATACTTATTTCTCGATACCAGACGGTATTCTGGGTGGAATAACTACTCTCAAAAACTTACAATTGGCATCGCTTCTCGGCCTATGGCTAAGATCAAAGTGTAGTATCTGTTCTTATCAGCTTAATATCTGATATGTCCTGCACAGCAGGACCAGTATATTAAACTGATTTTTGGGAAATGACGGAGAGCTAGGGGCTTGCTCCACCTCTGTCACGGGTCGGCCCGGTATTGCAGTACCGCCGGGAATGGCCCACTTTTATTATAACATAAACTTAGATTCGTTCCATTATTGATTTATAAACAGGTTTATATAATCTCACCTGTACATATACGTAATTATATATCGAAAAATCCCATGATGAATTTATATGTTGATGAATTATATCCGTAGATAATAATATAGATTATCTACGGAAATAATTCATCAACATATGTAATTATATATATTAATTGCCCAAATACTCGAATTTTGTTCGTATTCAGTATTTGACCCAGGTAAGGGAAAAGGGTATGATTTAACTGGAAATTATTTAAATATATATATATATGTGCACTAAAATTAATACTTTGTGCATTAAAATAAATAATATTTATTATATAAGCATCAAATAAAATATATCTATAGGGAAAAATTGCTAAGCAATATGACATCTGGTGGGATTTTAGAAACTACAGAAATAGACATTCTATCGCACTTTTTTTATAAAAAATGTTTGCATAAAAATATAATTGCATAAAAACAAGTATTTATATTGTAGCAAAATTACAAAAACCACCAGTAAACATTAAAATTCACGTTGTTTATATGTAACGAATGTCTATATTGAAGGTTCCAAGTATGACACAACAGCGTTGCGATCTTAAAATGGGAAGTATTTAAAATAAAAATTTAAAATTGAGCAATATTTTATTTATAGTGTGCTTTAAAACGTTTTTTTTTTTGTACATTAAAATATTAATTGATTTAAAAGGGCACTGAAATAAAAATTTAAATTATATTATTGAGAAATTCGAGGAAAATGTTGGAGTCCTTGAGCGTCTACTTGTTGCTTGGCTTCGGAAATAAAGAAAAATAGGTGAGTGTTTTTTATTTTAAAATATTAGGGCCTTAATATTAAAAATTTAGATTTTTTATAGCATTTTTGGCTATTTTTTATAATATTTCTTTGTTATATTTTATTAATTTTTTGCGTCGCATAAATCGAGGTCATTTATCGGCACATTCTTGTAGGATTATAGAGATAAGGCATTCGGGTCATTAGTGAAGTTAACATTGTAATATTCAGCTCAATAAATGCAGGTGTTTATTTAATAATTTTAACTTGGAAATTTTAAAGTTAAATAATGTATTGGACAAAATTATTGCAACAAATTTTATATATTTTTGTTTTTATTTAGTAAAACCGTGGATATAACATATGTGTTTTTTTAATTTATAATTTATTTCCAGTCTCATATTCTGGAAGTGATTTTACCGGAGATTGTACACGATATCGGCAAGTGTCCGGCCGGTTTTAAAAGGAAGGATAATTTTCGGTAAGTTTTAAGATTTTTCAATTCAGTATTGTTATTCATTCAATTACAGTAGGGAGCTCGGTTATGTGAACTAATATTATTCATGGCTACAAGGAACATTTTAATTTAATTTGATTTAAGAACAACTCCACGTTTCAAAATCCAGTACCGCCTTGTAAAATAAATTATTATTATTTTTTTAATGTATGGTATTTGTTTCAGGAGTAATTGGGCGCAATTTTCTTCACACTACCTGTACGGATGACCTGGCAAGCTTGTCCGGCTCGGTTCTCTGAGTTTCGGAGTGTTCTGGGTTCTACGATACCACAGGTCCTTCACTTCACCACTCGTACCGTGACCACAATCTCCTCGCTTAGAGATTACGCAACCTTAAACATGACAAGAATTAGTAACAATTCACCCTCGGTTGGGATTTGAATGCACACCACAAAGACTGTTTCCGCAGTTTCTATGACAATACGGGGAAGATGTTTCAGTACGGACAGAAGTAGAGGTCCGTAATGATGGAGTTCAGAAAAAAGATTCCTCCAGCAGTTGCAGACGCTGTCTTCCAACCAAAAGAATTCCAACAATTTCGGTGAGTCTTATGCTTTTTCAATTTAATATTATTATTCATTCAATGCAGTAGACGCTTGATTGTGTGAACTAATAGAAACCAGGATTGCTTAAAAGGCAAAAATCCCTTATACTATCATTCATGTGTCTGTCTGTCCATGATAATTTAATTTGTAGGATTTCGTAGGTATGATCTAGAAATCCTTGATACTATAATAATAATTTTAAAAAATCCAAAGTAAAGCAGATTAATGGGAATTGGAATAGTACAACAGGAATTTTCGATTAGATTATTTTTTCATAAGATATCGAAGTTTTAGTATTTTTGATGAAATATATTTTAAAGAAACTGTTATGAACATTTAATAAGTTTAAGTTCATTTAAGGAGAACCCCACATTTAAAAATCCAATACTGCCTCCTGAAATAAATTTAATTGTTTTTTAATGTAAAATATTTGTTTCAGGAGTAATTGGGCGCAAATTTCAGCTCCCAGTAAGGAGGCTTTTGCTGTCCCCAAGTGGAAACTGCGGAAACCATCTTCATGGTGGCATTCGGTGATAAATTAAAAATATTCTTGTCTTTGGAAACATAGTCTCCAGCCTCTTTATATGACCAGAGGAAACGGTCGTCCTCATAACCTACCTATCAGCCCTTCCAGTTGGGCCGGAAGCATTCCTTTGTTGCAGCATTCCCCGGTTCTTCACATTACCTGTGCGGGTGACCTGGCAATCTTGTCCGGCCTGGTTCTCTGGGTTCCGGAGTGTTTTGGGTTCTGCGATATCACCGGTCCCCCATCTCACCTCTTGTACCGTGACCACAAACTCCTCGTTTAGAGGCTAAGCAACCTTAAACATGACAAAATATACTAATAATTCACCCTCGGTGGGATTTGAATGCACACTACAAAGATTGTTTCGGCAGTCTCTATGGCAACGAGAGGAAGTTGTTCCAGTACGGACAGAAGCAGATGTCCGGATTGATGGAGTCCACAGAAAAGAATTCAGCCGAAATTTTCACACGTGATGATGCTGGATAAGAATTCTATATATGTACACCAGAATAAAAGTGTATTAACTCGTAACAAATTTACAAAAGAGCAAATTGAACATCGTATCTTTAGTTCCATACATTGATTTAATAATATTAATGCAATATTTCTAATACCAAGAAAAATAGAAATAAAAAATTGCATTTGAAAGATGATACCATATGCCTTTAAAAAAATATATAATTTATGAAAAATTATAGTTAATACACTTTTATTCTGGGGTACATACAGGTATTTAAAGTAATGAAATATAATATTTTAGGGAGATTATTTCAAATTTTAACTCAAAATATTTTCAGTTTGTTTTTAAATAAGATTTATCAAACAT
This sequence comes from Liopterus haemorrhoidalis, assembly GCA_963971575.1. NCBI lineage: Eukaryota > Metazoa > Arthropoda > Insecta > Coleoptera > Dytiscidae > Liopterus > Liopterus haemorrhoidalis. Next base: position 68,762,651 of record OZ020612.1, on the reverse strand, counting down.
GGTCATTTTTGATTTAATCGGAAAGTAATCAATACTGTCTAATTATTTTGAATTTGTTCCGAGACCATTCGATAAAGTCCAATCTGTTTGGACATTTAAAATTGGTCCAAAAAGTGAACAATAACCATTTTTTTTTTAAATTAAAGAATAGTTTGGAAAAAACTCAATTTTATTTTTTAGAAACTAAATATTAATTAATCTAACATATAGAAATTTAGGTACAATATTTATAGCAACGTTTGCTATTAGCGTTTTTTAATTAAATACTTTTTAAAAATTTTTTGAAAACTAGTTAAGTAAATTTTTAGCGTTCAGTAATGATAGCTATTTGCATTATTTTAGCAATTTAAAATTAGTTTGAAAACTAACCAGTATTTTGGTTTTTGAAATTAAATACCAATTTAGAAACAAATTAATAATATTAAATTTTTTAGAAATTTAGTTAGATACAATTTTTAGTGCTCAGCAAAAATAGTTATTTGCGCTTTTTTACAAATTTAAAATAAATTGGTAAACTAATCAATATTAATTTTTTTAATAATTTTATATTTGTAAACTAATCAGTCTTTTTTTTATGAAAAGGTGAAACTAATCATTAATAGCTAATCAATTTTTTTTAATTTTAAATTATTTTGAAAACCAATCGATAACTTCCAAACTGTTCGGTTGTGTCCGATTTGTCTAGAAACTGATCTACGATGTCCATTTTTTTAAAAATAAATGGACAATATACCTACTGATGCACTGACTAAATTTAAATTATTTCACGGCTTGAAATGTTTCATTTTTTATTGATTTTGTAAATTTTTATTTAATTAACTCGAGGTACAGTGGCTCCGTAAGACTGAGACTGGGATTCAGTTCCCGGACACCACTGCGGAACTAACATTCCACACCCCTGTGCACTCAGCCCAGGGGTTGACTCAGCCCTCATTTCATAATTAAAATGAGTGTGCAAAAATAATAGGAGCACTAGTATCGCCAGATAGTTGGGGGATGTATTATTTGTTTATTATTTATTTAATTAATTCATAATTTAATATTTTTATTTAATATTTCAATATTGAACACTATAGTAGTTGAATATATTTCCTGTGTAGGGCGTAAGGGCCCCATTTACCAGGTTAGGGCCCGCCTGGTAAATGTTTACAACTTACATGGGAAATTATAAAAATAAAATAAATAAATAATGAATATTTGGGGTTGAATATTTGTACGAAAATATAGATGATCTTGAAACATCGTAAAGCAATGAAATTATTTTATTTGGATAGTAAATTAGTTAATAATTTTTTGAAAAAATTAAGATTAATTGACAAATTAAATTAATGATATGGAAAAATAAATTATTTTGATAGTAAATTGGTAAATTTTTTGAAAAATAAATTCTTGTTATGATTAGTTCTCAAATTAAATTAAAATATTTTCAAAAAATAAAATTAAATAGACAGTAAATTATTTGATAAATCTTTTGAAAAATAAATTCATTATGACTCGTTTACAAATTAAAATATTTTGAAAATATATAATTATTTTGATATAAAATGAAAAATAAATTCACGTTATGGTTAGTTGACAGATTTAATTAATATATTTTCAAAAAATAAAATAATTTTGACAGTAAATTATATAGTTGGTAAATTATTTTAAAAATAAATTCAAGTTATGATTAGTTGGCAAATTAATTTAAAATATTATATTTTGAAAGTAAATTAATTGGTAATTTTATTGAAAAACAAATTAAAATAAAATTTTTTCATAATAGATAATTTTTTTTTTTTTAATTTAATGGCCTTTGCTGCCTGGGCAATTAGCCAATAATAGATAATTAATTAGACAGTAAATAAGTTGGTGGATTTTTTGAAAATTAAATTCTAGTTTCGATTGACAAATCAGTTGACAAATTAAATTAAAATATTTTCAAACATAAAATTATTTTAACAGTAAATTAGTTGGTAAATTTTTCGAAAAATATATTCAAGCTATGATTATTTGATAAATTAATTTTACTTATTTTGTAAAATTAATAATTTGTAAAACACGATATTTAAATGGAATAATATATAAAAGAACAATATTTGTGAATATTTTGAGTTGAAAGAATTGAAATGATCTCTCTTATCATTATAAAACATTGTATTGATTTGTATTCTGTATCATATTTTGTAAACATTATTGTTTATGTAAAAAATAAAAGTGTGTTTGTCGGTGTGGAGAGGCACTAAATAAATATTGAAAAAAATATATAGAGAAAGAATGAATGTGGAAAAATAAAGGGATGGAATAAAGAAAAAAAAAAAATCAAGTGAAAATAAATGGAATCAGTTGAACGTGGAGAAAAATGGTTGGAACTGACTGGAGAATGAAAGATTTTGATGAACGTGGATAGTAATGTATGGAAGAATATTGTTTATTTCCCCATACATTCCTACCCGAACCAGAATAATTGTGGAACGAGAGACTGCGTTGTATGTGGAAAGTAATGCATGGAAGAATATTATTTATTTCCCATGCATTCCTACCCGAACCAGAATAATTGTGGAATGAGAGACTGTGCTGAATGTGGAAAAAAATGCATGGATGAGAGAATGACCTTGAAATGAAAGACTGAACCCTTATTTCTTTGTTAACAACCTCTGTATTTGCATCATTTTTAATAAATAAATATAAAATAAACATCATTATTATTTCGATAAATACCCACCTAATAAATCCTCTCTGGGGTTGGTTTTTATCTTTCAGATGACGAGAAAGTAAAGAGTAAGTATTAATGTATATAATTAGTTGAGCAAAGGGAGTAGCCTTTGAGGTGGTGAGTATGTATATTATATATATAGACTACGTGAGAGAATGAATGTGGATAGGAATGCGTGGATGAGAGAATGACCTTGAAATGAAAGACTGAACCCTTATTTCTTTGTTAACAACCTATATATTTGGATTATTTTTAATAAATATATATAAAATAAACCGCATTATTATTTCAATAACTACCCACCTAATAAATCCTTTCTGGGGTTGTTTATTTATCTTTCAGATGACGAGAAAGTAAAAAGAGTAAGTATTAATGTATATATTTAGCTGAGCAAAGGGAGTAGCCCTTGATACGATGAGTATATTATGTGCATAGATGAAAGTTAAGAATTAGAGGGTTGCTTTTTGGCAGGTACCTATTTCAAGGTATAGGGTATCTACTACTGCAATGGGTGCTCTACAACCCTTATAGGTTCTGAGATATTAATAAAATAAAATTCACTATGTCTCAAAATACCCTGAATTTTGCGCCCTTAAACCGTCGATTAACAATTTTTATTTATCTTAAAAAAAATTCAGGGGGTTGAAATTAAGGGATGAAACTAAGGGATGGCATTGATGATGTGCTCTAGTGGCCCTATATGCCATTGCACTATCCCCATGTATCGGGGAACGTTTCACGTCTAAAAACACGTTTTCAAGTAAAACTAAGAAACACGGTTTCACGTAAAAAAAAAAAAAACGAATCATAAATATGAGTGGGGGGGGGGGCTTAAACACCGCAAAATATGTGGAGCCTTGGATTTGAGCAGGGTTATGAAAAGGGGGGTAAAAAACCCGTTAAAAACCCCAAATTCTGAAGCCCTGAGGCGCTAGAGTCAAAAAACTCTTAAGGGTTGCGAGATATAAAAAACACTTAATAACACGCCTCCCTTAAAAGATAGAGGGTTGCTTTTTGGCAGGTACCTATTTCAAGGTATAGGGTATCTACTACTGCAATGGGTGCTCTGCAACCCTTATAGGTTCTGAGATATTAATAAAATAAAATTCACTATGTCGTAATACACCCCGAATTTTGCGCCCTTAAACCGTCGATTATCAATTTTTATTTATCTTTAAAAAAAATCAAGGGGTTGATATTAAGGGATGAAACTAAGGGATGACATTGATGATGTGCTCTAGTGGCCCTGTATGCCATTGCGCTATACCCATGTATCGAGGAACGTTTAACGTCTAAAAACACGGTTTTGTTCAAAATTTTAAAATTTTTATTTTAGGTATCAGGGTACCAGGAGAGCCGAGAGGTATTTATTGGTTTTTAGGGATTATCTCGTGAACTACAAGGGGTAGGACGTCCAGATTTGGAAGGCACCTTCATTAGGGTCTATTCTATTATCTATTAGAGTTTCAACCCTCTAGCCTTTAAGGGTAGGAAGTTATTACGTGTTTTTTATAACTCACAACCCTTAAGAGTTAGGTAGTTGATTTTTGGTATATACGTACTATAGGACCTTAGGACCCTACAGCCTAAATGGGAGCCCTACAACCCTTCTAGTTGTCGAGATATTAATAAAATAAAACAATTATTTTGGTCTAATATGTGACGTCACTGAAAATTAAAAATTAAATATCTCAAAAACCGTAAGGGTTGTAAGGAACCCTTGAAGGATAGAGGGTCTATAGGTCATGAAGTACCTACCTACCGAATACCAACCACCTAACTCTTAAGGGTTGTGAGATATAAAAAACACTTAATAACTTCCTACCCTTAAGTTTTTTGCCACTACCGCCTCAGGGCTTCAGAATTTGGGGTTTTTAACGTGTTTTTTACCCCCCTTTTTATAACCCTGCTCAAATCCAAGGCTCCACATATTTTGCGGTGTTTAAGCCCCCCCCCACTCATATTTATGATTCGTTTTTTTTTTTTTTTACGTGAAACCGTGTTTCTTAGTTTTACTTGAAAACGTGTTTTTAGACGTGAAACGTTCCCCGATACATGGGGATAGTGCAATGGCATATAGGGCCACTAGAGCACATCATCAATGCCATCCCTTAGTTTCATCCCTTAATTTCAACCCCCTGAATTTTTTTTAAGATAAATAAAAATTGTTAATCGACGGTTTAAGGGCGCAAAATTCAGGGTATTTTGAGACATAGTGAATTTTATTTTATTAATATCTCAGAACCTATAAGGGTTGTAGAGCACCCATTGCAGTAGTAGATACCCTATACCTTGAAATAGGTACCTGCCAAAAAGCAACCCTCTAATTCTTAACTTTCATCTATGCATATAATATACTCATCGTATCAAGGGCTACTCCCTTTGCTCAGCTAAATATATACATTAATACTTACTCTTTTTACTTTCTTATCATCTGAAAGATAAATAAACAACCCCAGAAAGGATTTATTAGGTGGGTAGTTATTGAAATAATAATGCGGTTTATTTTATATATATTTATTAAAAATAATCCAAATATATAGGTTGTTAACAAAGAAATAAGGGTTCAGTCTTTCATTTCAAGGTCATTCTCTCATCCACGCATTCCTATCCACATTCATTTTCTCACGTAGTCTATATATATAATATACATACTCACCACCTCAAAGGCTACTCCCTTTGCTCAACTAATTATATACATTAATACTTACTCTTTACTTTCTCGTCATCTGAAAGATAAAAACCAACCCCAGAGAGGATTTATTAGGTGGGTATTTATCGAAATAATAATGATGTTTATTTTATATTTATTTATTAAAAATGATGCAAATACAGAGGTTGTTAACAAAGAAATAAGGGTTCAGTCTTTCATTTCAAGGTCTTTCTCTCATCCATGCATTTTTTTCCACATTCAGCAGTCTCTCGTTCCACAATTATTCTGGTTCGGGTAGGAATGCATGGGAAATAAATAATATTCTTCCATGCATTACTTTCCACATACAACGCAGTCTCTCGTTCCACAATTATTCTGGTTCGGGTAGGAATGTATGGGGAAATAAACAATATTCTTCCATACATTACTATCCACGTTCATCAAAATCTTTCATTCTCCAGTCACTTCCAACCATTTTTCTCCACGTTCAACTGATTCCATTTATTTTCACTTGATTTTTTTTTTCTTTATTCCATCCATTTATTTTTCCACATTCATTCTTTCTCAATATATTTTTTTCAATATTTATTTAGTGTCTCTCCACACCGACAAACACACTTTTATTTTTTACATAAACAATAATTTTTACAAAATATGATACAGAATACAAATCAATACAATGTTTTATAATGATAAGAGATCATTTCAATTATTTCAACTCAAAATATTCACAAATATTGTTCTTTTATATATTATTCCATTTAAATATCGTGTTTTACAAATTATTAATTTTACAAAATAAGTAAAATTAATTTATCAAATAATCATAGCTTGAAATATTTTTCGAAAAATTTACCAACTAATTTACTGTTAAAATAATTTTATGTTTGAAAATATTTTAATTTAATTTGTCAACTGATTTGTCAATCGAAACTAGAATTTAATTTTCAAAAAATTCACCAACTTATTTACTGTCTAATTAATTATCTATTATGAAAAATTTTTATTTTAATTTGTTTTTCAATAAAATTACCAATTAATTTACTTTCAAAATATTTTAAATTAATTTGCCAACTAATCATAACTTGAATTTATTTTTAAAATAATTTACCAACTATATAATTTACTGTCAAAATTATTTTATTTTTTGCAAATATATTAATTAAATCTGTCAACTAACCATAACTTGAATTTATTTTTCATTTTATATCAAAATAATTATATATTTTCAAAATATTTTAATTTGTAAACGAGTCATAGTGAATATATTTTTCAAAAGATTTATCAAATAATTTACTGTCTATTTAATTTTATTTTTTGAAAATATTTTAATTTAATTTGATAACTAATCATAACAAGAATTTATTTTTCAAAAAATTTACCAATTTACTATCAAAATAATTTATTTTTCCATATCATTAATTTAATTTGTCAATTAATCTTAATTTTTTCAAAAAATTATTAACTAATTTACTGTCTAAATAAAATAATTTCATTGCTTTACGATGTTTCAAGATCATCTATATTTTCGTACAAATATTCAACCCCAAATATTCATTATTTATTTATTTTATTTTTATAATTTCCCATGTAAGTTGTAAACATTTACCAGGCGGGCCCAAACCTGGTAAATGGGGCCTTTACGCCCTACACAGGAAATATATTCAACTACTATAGTGTTCAATATTGAAATATTAAATAAAAATATTAAATTATGAATTAATTAAATAAATAATAAACAAATAATACATCCCCCCCAACTATCTGGCGATATTAGTGCTCCTATTATTTTTGCACACTCATTTTAATTATGAAATGAGGGCTGAGTCAACCCCTGGGCTGAGTGCACAGGGGTGTGGAATAGAACCGAACAGTTTGGAAGTTATCGATTGGTTTTCAAAATAATTTAAAATTAAAAAAAATTGATTAGCTATTAATGATTAGTTTCACCTTTTCATAAAAAAAAGACTGATTAGTTTACAAATATAAAATTATTAAAAAAATTAATATTGATTAGTTTACCAATTTATTTTAAATTTGTAAAAAAGCGCAAATAACTATTTTTGCTGAGCACTAAAAATTGTATCTAACTAAATTTCTAAAAAATTTAATATTATTAATTTGTTTCTAAATTGGTATTTAATTTCAAAAACCAAAATACTGATTAGTTTTCAAACTAATTTTAAGTTGCTAAAATAATGCAAATAGCTATCATTACTGAACGCTAAAAATTTACTTAACTAGTTTTCAAAAAATTTTTAAAAAGTATTTAATTAAAAAACGCTAATAGCAAACGTTGCTATAAATATTGTACCTAAATTTCTATATGTTTGATTAATTAATATTTAGTTTCTAAAAAATAAAATTGATTTTTTTCCAAACTATTCTTTAATTTAAAAAAAAAAAATGGTTATTGTTCACTTTTTGGACCAATATTAAATGTACAAACAGATTGGACTTTATCGAATGGTCTCGGAACAAATTCAAAATAATTAGACAGTATTGATTACTTTCCGATTAAATCAAAAATATCCATGTTTGATAAATCTTATTTAAAAACAAAGTGAAAATATTTTGAGTTAAAATTTGAAATAATCTCCCTAAAATATTATATTTCATTACTTTAAATACCTGTATGTACCCCAGAATAAAAGTGTATTAACTATAATTTTTCATAAAATTATATATTTTTTTAAAGGCATATGGTATCATCTTTCAAATGCAATTTTTTATTTCTATTTTTCTTGGTATTATAAATATTGCATTAATATTATTAAATCAATGTATGGTACTAAAGATACGATGTTCAATTTGCTCTTTTGTAAATTTGTTACGAGTTAATACACTTTTATTCTGGTGTACATATATAGAATTCTTATCCAGCATCATCACGTGTGAAAATTTCGGCTGAATTCTATTCTGTGAACTCCATCAATCCGGACATCTGCTTCTGTCCGTACTGGAACAACTTCCTCTCGTTGCCATAGAGACTGCCAAAACAATCTTTGTAGTGTGCATTCAAATCCCACTGAGGGTGAATTATTAGTAATTTTTGTCATGTTTAAGGTTGCTTAGCCTCTAAACGAGGAGTTTGTGGTCACGGTACAAGAGGTGAGATGGGGGACCGGTGATATCGCAGAACCCAGAACACTCCGGAACCCAGAGAACCAGGCCGGACAAGATTGCCAGGTCACCCGCACAGGTAATGTGAAGAACCGGGGAATGCTGCAACAAAGGAATGCTTCCGGTCCAACTGGAAGGGCTGATAGGTAGGTTATGAGGACGACCGTTTCCTCTGGTCATATAAAGAGGCTGGAGACTATGTTTCCAAAGACAAAAATATTTTTAATTTATCACCGAATGCCACCATGGAGATGGTTTCCGCAGTTTCCACTTGGGGACAGCAAAAGCCTCCTTACTGGGAGCTGAAATTTGCGCCCAATTACTCCTGAAACAAATACTTTACATTAAAAAACAATTAAATTTATTTCAGCCGGCAGTATTGGATTTTTAAATGTGGGGTTCTCCTTAAATGAACTTAAACTTATTAAATGTTCATAACAGTTTCTTTAAAATATATTTCATCAAAAATACTAAAACTTCGATATCTTATGAAAAAATAATCTAATCGAAAATTCCTGTTGTACTATTCCAATTCCCATTATTCTGCTTTAATTTGGATTTTTTAAAAATTATTATTATAGTATTAAGGATTTCTAGATCATACCTACGAAATCCTACAAATTAAATTATCATGGACAGACAGACACATGAATGATAGTATAAGGGATTTTTGCCTTTTAAGCAATCCTGGTTTCTATTAGTTCACACAATCAAGCGTCTACTGCATTGAATGAATAATAATATTAAATTGAAAAAGCATAACACTCACCGAAATTGTTGGAATTCTTTTGGTTGGAAGACAGCGTCTGCAACTGCTGGAGGAATCTTTTTTCTGAACTCCATCATTACGGACCTCTACTTCTGTCCGTACTGGAACCTCTTCCCCGTATTGTCATAGAAACTGCGGAAACAGTCTTTGTGGTGTGCATTCAAATCCCAACCGAGAGTGAATTGTTACTAATTCTTGTCATGTTTAAGGTTGCGTAATCTCTAAGCGAGGAGATTGTGGTCACGGTACGAGTGGTGAAGTGAAGGACCTGTGGTATCGTAGAACCCAGAACACTCCGAAACTCAGAGAACCGAGCCGGACAAGCTTGCCAGGTCATCCGCACAGGTAGTGTGAAGAAATTTGCGCCCAATTAGTCCTGAAACAAATACCATACATTAAAAAAATAATAAGAATTTATTTTACAAGGCGGTACTGGATTTTGAAACGTGGAGTTGTTCTTAAATCAAATTAAATTAAAATGTTCCTTGTAGCCATGAATAATATTAGTTCACATAACCGAGCTCCCTACTGTAATTGAATGAATAACAATACTGAATTGAAAAATCTTAAAACTTACCGAAAATTATCCTTCCTTTTAAAACCGGCCGGACACTTGCCGATATCGTGTACAATCTCCGGTAAAATCACTTCCAGAATATGAGACTGGAAATAAATTATAAATTAAAAAAACACATATGTTATATCCACGGTTTTACTAAATAAAAACAAAAATATATAAAATTTGTTGCAATAATTTTGTCCAATACATTATTTAACTTTAAAATTTCCAAGTTAAAATTATTAAATAAACACCTGCATTTATTGAGCTGAATATTACAATGTTAACTTCACTAATGACCCGAATGCCTTATCTCTATAATCCTACAAGAATGTGCCAATAAATGACCTCGATTTATGCGACGCAAAAAATTAATAAAATATAACAAAGAAATATTATAAAAAATAGCCAAAAATCAAAAATGCTATAAAAAATCAATATTAAGGCCCTAATATTTTAAAATAAATGAACACTCACCTATTTTTTTTTTATTTCCGAAGCCAAGCAACAAGTAGACGCTCAAGGACTCCAACATTTTCCTCGAATTTCTCAATAATATAATTTAAATTTTTATTTCAGTGCCCTTTTATATTATTTATTTATCATCTTCATTTCAAAATTCACTAGTTTTGCACTATTTTCCAATTACTTTTTGGAAAAATATTCACTGCAAAAAAATGCGTGCTCCTTCGTTGGGAACCATAACACAATGACGCCGTGACGTAACAAAATATTGCCGATGTGCGCAAGATTACTTTCAGCGATTGGAATTTTTGAAATATCCAGGCCCAGCAATGTCTTATACACTTAATTTAAAAGAAAATTGATAAAACAATTTTACATAATTAACAAAGACAATTTTTATAAGGGCTATTTAAATTTGATCACATGAAGATGATAAATAAATAAAGATTTGAGTGGAGATTTTTCACAAAAGCGAACGCATTGACTTAATTAAAACGGATGCTGTTTTAATCTGTAGTCAGGGACTTAAGTAATATCTATACAGATTGCCATAAGAGCCTTAACAAGATTGGAAATAATTAATAACTAGCTGTCGTGCCCGGCGTCTGTTAAGATAATTAGGTATAGAGTTCATATCATTGATACAATTAGGGATTTATTTCCATATAATTTTAAACGTTTTCACTTAATTGTAATTGTTTAAAAGAATTCGGGTAGCCAAACGTTAAATCGTCTGTACCTGCTACTTGACCGCTGAGCAAGGGTACGGACGTGAATTCAATTCCTGCTTATGTCAAATAATTTGTGTAAAAATATTTATACAAATTACAGGCTCTGCTTAGCCGTTCGCAACCGGCTTTAAACTGTACGTGCCTTTCGCCTGCACACAATGCAATAATTTTTAACGCCGTCAAAGTGTCACGTGGTAACCTATATCTGTGTTTATAGGTGCGCTTTCTTTTATTAAAATTATAATGGATGATGAAGACTTGTGTGTGATGTTATTTATGTTGTATGCAAGTTATTTATACATACAAACACTTTACTATTCAGTAAAAACTGAGGTTAGGTGTTCTACGTCAACGTTCAACGGCGTCAAAAGTTGGAAGTTGACGAACATTCAGTATCAACGGCGTTCGAACGCCGTAGGACGTTGCCCATTCTGTGCACTTGCGTACGACAGCTTGATTTTAACTTTCCTCTGACAGATAGCGCCGTCCAAACGCCGTAGAACTCGTTCCATTCCCCACTTAATAGATTATTGTAATCTACTAAAAGGTGAAGGGAAAAAAAAACAACCTATCATTTGTAAAAATACATGTATTTACATAGCAATATCCCAAGCACAATGCACATTTGAAGATACAATAAAACATTTGAAGATCGTGGACATAGACTTGGAATATTTAGTGGTGTCAGACAGAATGCAAAGATGCAAGCAAATGCATAACATAATATTATACATCAATTCTGTACTTTTGCATATACATATAAACACATTACATTTATATGTATACTAAGATATCATGTGATCACCGTTAAAACATCGCGTTAAATGAGACAAGAAAATACAAGATATTCAAAGAGACAAAATGGGACCGTTGCATGACTTCAAGGATATGTTTTAATTGTAAATCTTTCTACAAAAAGCAACCTATGCGATATAAAATAACAGATTTTATGACCACGTTAATTAAATTTTGGCGTACAGGATTTATGGCTATTATTGACTAGAGGGTAGTTATAAATTTGATGCAGATCATGACATAATCTGAAAATTAAAAATACAATAGGGGAAACTTCCTAAGCGCCCTGACATCTGGTGGCAATTTGTGAAAGATACGAAAGCCACATTGTTTTGTTTTGTTCAATGGAGAAATACGTGTTTTTTTGTTGTTTGTGTTTTAGTTTTGTGTATCATGGAAAAAAAAACAATCAATTTTGTTGTGTGCCACAATGTAAATCGTGAATAATGAAGAATCCTTCTTAAACATTCCATAATTTACCTAAATCGAAAAAAATATCAATTGAAACGACGTTTGGAGGCAGAGAGAAAGTGGATCGTAGGTTTTTATGGACTCAAAAACTAAAAATGGGCAAAAATCCAAGCCCATGAATGCATGTTTGCCCGTTGCATTTTATTGAAAGTGATTTTTTACGTCCAAAAAGACTGAAAAAAAGGATTTATCGCACCCAAAATTTGCCTAAATCATCAGTTGATATATTAAAAGGCCCTTCTACTTTTTCAGGCAGAGATATTAATTTTTACTAATATATTTACCATATTTTAGTTGTTATTATATTGACAGACAGTCAAAAATAGAATGAAAAACTAAAAATATCCATGAAATTTCTTTAGAATAGTATATTATTACATATCTTGTAAATCGTAGATTACCTTTAAATTAAAAAAAAGCTCGGAAATCAGGAAAAATACAACTCGTGTTCATTTTCACCATGTAAACAAATACACGAATAACAGTTTAATGTGGCTTTCGAGTGTTCCAGCTTTGCCGCATAAGGCGCTTATTAAAAAGTTTCCCGTATAGAGTCGCATTTATGATACCTTTAGCAACCGCATCAAGTTTCCAACTACATAAATATAATTTCATTTAAACATCTCTTGCTATGTTGAAGAGAAAACAATTTCAAACTTATCAATTTCGCATAAAATAGTATTAACATGCCATAGGAACAGCACTTATTTATATTATTTTAATTTTGAAACTCCAAAATTGTTGAAAAAGTCAAAACATCTACTCACAATTGAGGGGCCTAGAAGTAAAAGGATTTAAGCGCATAATTTAAAGTTTCGAGAAAATTAGCTTCAAAGTTAATTGCTCTAGTAGAATTTTTTAGTTTTAAGATAAGTAAAACAGCGAATCTCTCCATCTTAATGGGTATCCATCAGTATTGTTCTTAGGATCTTGCAGTTAAATGATTCAAGCCTAATTAAATCGTTTTACCAATAACTAAAATAGCAATTTGTTTTTTCAAGTTCGACAGAGGGTGTTAGTAAAGCGAATTTTGTTGAAATCGTTTTACTATCTAATAATAATAATGTTTAACTGACGAAATATGAACTTAACTTAAATTTAGAAAAAATTGCACTTGAAACATTTTACTTCTAACCCCCTCAATTAAATTATAATTATATGAGTAGAAAAAAGATAAGTTTTTTTTTTTAAGTATATATTTTCTAGAAAAGAATAAAAAAGGCACAACCCTTAACTAGAATGTTACTGTACTAAAAAAATGCAAACTAAAATTAATGTTACCATCAAATGTTAAAAAATCTTACTCTTTGAGTCATATGGTAAAATACATATTATTATCTAAAATTTATGGAGTATATTTTTAATGCTACACTAATCTCAACTCAGGTAATTAGAACTATTAAAATGGGTGGCACATACTGGTAGACATGACGCCACGTGGTCAGCGTTACGTTTTGACCGGTTATATTATCCCTGTATAAACAGTTACTCATTTTAAGTATTAAATACTTGAAACTGGGTTAACTTCAGATATGAGTGCACAATACTAAAAAATGAAAATTCCGAAGTGGGAGTATAAAAATATATATTATACAAAATACTATTTTAGCAATGCCATTTTACTTTAAAATAGTGACGTAGCTAAAGGGTGGAGAAGGGTGTTTAGATAACACACGAACCTAAATAAAAAATACGCCAATCAAAATGAATTTTGATGGGGTCTCAAAGGAAAGGCCTAAATGGAAAAAAAATCTTATAGATACTTATACCGAATCAAACTCCTATTTTTGTTTTATTAAATTATTTAAAAAAAAAGTGCATTTGATTGAGAATGAAACCAAAATACTAAAAACAGTGACGAAAGAATAATTTTGTCGCAACAAACTTTTCCAACTTTTCACGGCAAAGAAATGTGATTTTTTTTTAAATTCTGATCTTAGCTACTGAAGCCATTATCTAGTTGATGCATTTTATTCATTGAAAAATTCCATGCCATAACCGGGATTCGAACCCGAGCCCTCATGGTCTAGAAGTCAGTCCATCACTACACTAACCACTTGGTGACCGGCGAAATATGAATTTCGAACAAATAAAACTGGGACCAATGTATAATAAACAATCCAACGTTTTTCTTGTGTTTTTACCGATATTAGGTCTGTTCTTTTCGCTACCTTACGTCTTACTGCAAGACGCGGCGTTAAATTTATTACTGCCGCTGTAAGAATTTAAGCCAAACTGCCAATTCAAACAAACAGAAAATATTGACGCCGCCCTAAACCGTAGACGCAAAGTAACGCAAAGAACAGAGCTAATGAACCAGCAAATTGGTTAATATGGCAAACCCCGTTCCAACAAAATTCTGCCTACGCCGATGTACTGATATAACAAATATAACCGCGTAAAATTAATTGATACGTATTTTGTACAACATTTGCAATGACTGAATATATTCAGTAATTTAAACATTTTTCACACAACGGCCCCATTTTAATTTATGCAATGATTTACCTTTAAAATTCTGGAATAAAATGAATAGTTCTCAATAATAACAGAACAGATTGTTAAAATGTATATATGTACACATTGAATTAATTTTTAAAATCGTACAATTGACAAATGAGGGGTTCGGGAGTAAAATCTGGTATCTGACAATTTAATATTTTTGCAAGAGACATTAGGTGTGTTCGATTTGCACATTTGCAGTTACTGTTTACTGCCGCGTTAAAAAAATCTGTTCGTCTGGTCGCAGTAGCTGCAAATCTGTTTAATTTGTCGTAATTTACTGCCAATTTATGATGCTACTGCGAAAAAGTTACAGCTGTTTCTCTTGCGGATTATTTGTTACGGCTGTTAACGCTTTAACGCGGCAGTAAACAGTAACTGCAAATGTGCAAATCGAACACACCTATTAAAACTTTGTAAAAATATTGCAAAAATGAGAACATGCAGATACCACATATTAAATGATACATCCAAGCTATCTATTGATATTTATTTGTAAATTTGAAGTGAAATCTAGTTTATGATGACATTTACCATATTTTACATGCAGTAATTCAGTTTTGAAAAATATGTCAGTTACCAGGTTTTACACCCGAACCCTTCAAATATGCTTTATTAGTACCTGATATATATTTTCCTAGAAAGTTTTATCTAAAATTGATTAAATTTCAAAATATAAAAAAAAAAATAAATAAATAAAATATTTAATAAATTTATTGCACACTTAATTAGTATAGATATTATGGAATTAAGCAAATATAAAATAAATGTAATATATTCAAGTATTTATAACAATAAAGAATACATAATATTAGCATTTCAAAGTCTAAATTGTTAGTAGAATTCAGTTTTTTAAAGAAGTTTGTTAGATGACAAATCAACGAATTAACAAATAACTTATTTATACAGTGAATTTCTCTTATCCTGCAACATTAAAACATAACATACTAAACATTAAAAAAGCATGGTTTCCCTAGTAACGACAAATTATTTTGACAGCAATGTTAAATCGCCTATGTTGCAAATTAAAAGAAACGCAATTTTACATTGCTGTCAGATTTCAATTACCATAGTAACGATAATACCTATATTGCAGGATAAAAGAAATTCACTGTATATTTCTGTCTGTCAGGCAGAAATATATAAATAAGCTGGTTGTTGCTTGCTTCCAATTCTTCTCGTGAAAAGTGCTCCACGACTCAAAAAGTTTGGGAAACTCTGGATTAGATAATATAATTGAAATTATTTTGGTGTAAATCTTAATGCCATCTGTGTCAAACTGTTTTCAGTTTGTTATATTTTAGTTGATTTAAATTGAAAGTCTCATATTAACATATAATCGGTATTCTGTATCTTTTGTGGTTAAAAAGATTTGGTTAAAAATGATGGTTAAAAAGTAACATTTTAACTAGGCGTTAAAATTTTAACCTTGTTACTTATTCTGTAACTCAGGTTATAACCTAAGCGTTAAGTTCTAACTTTTTAACCTTATGGTTAAAAGTATGTTGTGAAATTATCTACAAAGGAGCGTATTTTCCTATAATCTGTCTCAATTTGTAATACGAAACTAGATCTGGTTACTTTGGTGACTGTTGTGGTGTAAACAGACTTTGGCGTATCCGTGTGAATCAATACTATGATAATATTATAAATGTATTGTCAATATACAACATAAAAAATGAACTTTTCCTGTTAGTTCCGTATTACAATATGAGACAGATAATAGTGTAAGTGTGGATTTAAAGTAAACAAGTGTTATGGATGAATCGTGAATGAACAACGTTTAAGAATAATAAATCTATATTGCGGAAATGTACAACATTTATATATAAATAATTATGGGTGTAGAAAGAAAATAATATAATATTACCATAACATGCAAATGTATCAAGATACTTTTATTTTCAGGTTATATTTACCTTATTTTTATTTTTAAACAAACAGAGAACTCAAAATTTATGAGTGTAACATAATTTTAAAGTTTTAAATATTTACTTGCAATATATCGGGAAATGTTTTGGTTTTTTCGGATTTTCAAAAAAAAAAGACATTTGTGAAACGAGATATTCCGTAGAAGTTTTAGACAAATGAAAGTATTTTCTAATGTTTCTTCAGATAAATTTAAAGGATCACTCATAGCACTCAGTTGCTTTTGTTTAATTCGAACTGATCTCCTGAAAAGTATTTGTATATATTTTTTATTCACCTATATTAATTTTTCACTTATTAACTTCTTTATCTTCAATTTGTTCTAGTAATAATTGGTTTAAAATAAACAGACTTGCCATGATTAATTCTAAAAATGGATTTTTTCTGGCTATTTGACGTTTAGAGGTTAGAATTAGAGCTGGTTAAAAGTTAACACCATGTATTTGGCTGGAGTTAATATTCCAAATATAACCTATTGAATTAACCACACCGAGGTTAAAATTTTAACGCCATAGAGTTACAGAATAACAAAATATTGTAAAGCGTGGTTACATTTTTTTTAACTTCGACCTTGAGGTTAATTTTTAACTTTTTAAGATACAGAATAGACCTGAGTATGACCTTCGAAATGCTAAAGAGTTTTACGGTACATGTTATTTCTTTGTCTCAAATAACTAACGTATTAAATTTTGGGTGCTTTGAACACTCACCGAGTGCTATCAATATATATACAGATACTATTTACAGTAAACAATGGCACAACATAATCGCGTTATTCCTAATAATAATAAATTTCCTTATAGATTATGTTATGTGTTTGCATTGTATTTTAAAAGACACCCAATATTATTAGATGCAAGGCACTACTAAACCTGTCTTTGGGTTAGTTTAACCCTATATTTTCATTCACTGGAATAAATTATTTTTCCACTTATACAAAAAATATTTTTCTTTCTAAACATTTACAATATTTTACTATATACAAACCTTTGGCTCTTCTACATAACGCAGTCACAAGCCTTCATAAGTTTCACAAAAAATATCGATTTTCATCCAGAAAATCATAAATACATTATATTACAATATGATTCACAATAACAACGCGAATAATTTCTAATCACAGTAAATTTCTCAATAAATGAAATATAAATATGTTGAAACTTAATAACTTATCTACAACATAATTTTATATAAGATCTAATAAATCGAAAATCAGATTGAAATTTCTAATAACAAAGATCTATTTTAAAAATTAAAATGTCTAACTAGGCAAGAATAAATCAATAAAACCCAGCTGCAGAAATAATTTAAAAGTAGATTTAAACTAAAACTAATATTAAGTATAAAGTCATAACATTAGGGGCCGGTTTCTGAAAGCCTAGTTAACTATAACCAAATAGTTAGAAAATGGTTGCTATGGTTACTTATGGGATTGTTATATTGTAACCGAGTTTAACCAAAAGATTAAACTCAGCTAAGCTTTCAGAAACCGACCCTAGGTATGTTCGATTTGAACGTTCGCGTTAAGCGGCGTCCACACTATGCCGCAGTTTGCCAGTTGGCTAGGCCAGTTGGCAAACTGCGGCATACTGTAGACGTGACCGTTGGCACATGCCATCGTGCCAGCGGCATGCCAACGAGAATCGCTCGAGTGTCGGTCTCCTTCAAAGAAAGCCGATAAGATCGGTGAGTGGGGACGTGCCAACTGGCATCACGCGGCTTTAGGCTTAAATTCAGGTTGTGATTCAGACGCATATGAGCAACGTTGTTTATAGATGGAGTGGACAAACGAAAAAGTGTTTAATTTCATCGATTTGTACCGGGATCGTCCTGTTTTGTGGGACTGTCGTTTAAAGGACTATAAAGACAGGAATAAGAGATGTGACGCTCTATTGGAAATTGCGGTTAGTTTTGGAGTACAAAAAGAAGAAATTGATAGAAAAATCAAAAACTTGGTGTGTCATTTTTCGCGCGAAATAAAAAAAAAGGGAAAGTAATAAGTCCGGTGCGTGATCTACTTTGAAGACTTGGACGTACCCAAAACAGTCGTTTGCGCCGTTTGTGTATTTTTTCTTCACTGTCAAGTATGATAACAGCAGCTGAAGCAATTAGTAAATCTTCCTCGGTGAACATTGTGCGACTAAACTAAATGCCAACACAGATGTGGACGTGTATACTTTGCCAGTTGGCTTTGCCAGTTGGCATTGCCAGCTGGCCTTGCCAACTGGCAAACTGCGGCATAGTGGGGATGCGCCTTTATACTGCTAAACGCTAGCAGTAAAACGCTACAGTTAGCAGTTTACTGCTAAAAACTGGTAACATACAGCGAGTTTAATTTTCTGTTCGATTTGTTTATACGTAAAGAATAAGAAGTACGTCTGACGTAAATGTTAAATGTTAGACAGATATCAGATAACTTTCTAGGTTAAGAATATTTTTACGATTTGATTCAGCGATTATCTTGTGTCGAAAGGGTGAAAAATATTAGATATATTTAATGGATCTTGAAATATTTCAGATCCAGAATCATTTGATTCAGATTTAGGTTTTTCGAGTTCGGATGAAGTTATGAACTGTATTTGCCAGGTTTACAAAATGCCAGGATAGAAAAACTGAAAAATTTTGTAGAAACTATTGTCCCAGGATATTCAGAAAAAGAATTTGTAAGACATTAGTCATCAAAGAATATAGTATAAATATAAAAAAAATATATGCTAACCATATTCCTGTCAATAAAAGTCAAAAAGTAGAAGTTGTACCAACCATTTATTCTTTATCTATGGTACCAACTCAAAAAGTAACACAAACACAGCCGTAACAAATAATCCGCAAGAGAAGCAGCTGTAACTTTTTTAGCGTCATAAACCGGCAGTAAATTGCGACAAATCGAACAGATTTGCAGTTACTGCGTAACAAAACGAACAGATTTTTTTAACGCGGCAGTAAACAGTAACTGCAAATGTGCAAATCGAACACACCTATTGTTATGTATATTTTATTCTTAATAGTAATATCTACTGATTTAAATTGTTTTTACAACCAGGAATAAAATGAAGCTTATATTAAATATATCTAATCGCTACGAAGTAGTACTGCTTTTCAACTTACTAAATATTCTATATTAATTATAAAACAATAAAATTGCATTATTTTCATGATGTATTAGTGCAATTTTACATGCTACTAACGATCTATTTAAAGTATCCATTCCAATAATTCAAAACAGACGATCAATCTGAATGATTCAAATTTGAAATAACGAGTCTAATTCCATTAAAACAAATTGCCATTTTTATTTTAATCAACATTAATCCATTAATATTTATGATCCCTTGTCATACATTCAACCTTTTGACACTTTAATAGCATAAAAGAAAAATAAATAAAGCAACAAGTAAAATTATACAATGTTCCATTACTCGACGAAAGTAACCGCGGTTGAAGTTTCCCGTTCCGAAAGTGTACGACATTAACCTTTTCAGGAAAATTGTTAAGTTTCGGAACGCGGTTACTGAAAATTTTGGTTACTTTTTTGTAACCAAACTAACCGTGGAAATATCGCGGTTAATGTGGTTATTTCCTCCCACTACAAACTTCAGATCTAATGTAAACTACAAAAGGCGGGAATTTCAAAACAATTACAATAAGGCGAGAGTTAAGTGGAGGGAATTAATCGTTTCTTTATAGTGCAAGTAGTAAATTATAATATTATTTTACTATAGTCTATAATTAAAACAGTAAGAATGAGTGTCAGTAAATGTTTTTTAGTAATATTGATCGATGTCGTGAAAAATAATATCGAGAAAGTCATATATGTTCTTATATAATGTGCCATTGTAAACAAGCACTAATAAAACAAATATTTTTATTAATAAGTTTGTAAGAGAATATCTATAACCTATAACGTCCATAAAATGACAGTTCAGTTGTCTGTTTTATCAACTGTGAAGTGTGACTACCGTTCCGTATCTAAAACGCGTTTTCAGGTAACCACTGGGTAACCACAACTTACCACGACTTTACCGTAACCGCGACCGCGGTAATTAGGAGTGCAGTTACGGAACATTGTATTAGTTTGATATTCGAGACTTACGTTGCAAAATATAGCACTCTGTAGCCCAATGACAATATTATGACGAACAGATTTCTATCCTATCACGGCAAATAACGCGATTCTATTGGCGGTTGCTAAGTAACTATTTTTTGTCAACTATAAAATAGAATTCTATTACTCGTAATCTATAACGGGCAGGAAACTTTATACTCATATGAGCTAGTTTTAAAAAAAGAGATCTTTCAATATCGAACCAAGTACTGGAACGCTCTAAATATGTTCGATATGAAAAAGTTATTCGTTTCTAGACGCTCATGATCGACCACAAACTGTTTCAACATCGACCGGTCGATAGTGATCAATAATTTTCCAACCTCTGACGTAGACTAATTATATTCTTGTATTTCACTTTGCTTCGTTGCTAAAGTGGAAAAAGATTCCATGTATCACAAAGGGTATGAAGAGTCTTCGTAAAAAATGCAATTATAATCTAAATGAAATGAATCTAACACATGAATATACTGTGATTAAAAATTAGTCCTTTCTACTTATTATCCTGTGTCCGTGTTGAAATCAACCATGATGCTTATTCTTAAATAATCTGTCTCTTAGGTACATTTATAGAGGGAACCATCCATCCATTCTGACAACCAGCGTCAACAAATTGTAACATATGTTATGAATGGCCCGTTCCCATTCAGATCCCATATTATACCCACACCGTTAACAGAACCAAACATATTTGGTCTCAGTCTGTCTTTTGCTGACAGTATAGTTCTTTTAATGATTTCAATTCATCAATAAGCGCTTTGTTTTGATTTTCTAACACTGCCACTCGATTTTCTAAACATTTGATATATTCTTTTTTCTTTCTTCTACACTCACGGGCAGCTTCACGATTTTTAAGGAGCCTCATTTCACGTTTTCTGGTTTGATCTTCTGCCATTACAGGATTTGAACTTAGTCCTCCACTCTGTGCCACAACTACAAATAAATTAAAAATTATTAAAATCCATGACTATTTTATATTCAATAAATAAATAATAAGAATAATATTAATAGGCTCCTAACATCTAGATGGCGCATTATGACAGAGAAGGTAAGTACTCCGTTTCTACACATCCCGCATTATATGAAAATCAAATGGTTAGCATGTTTCGACCTTTTCTATTATTCCTATTATAAATGCATGACAATACGACTAATTGGTACATACTTTCGGTCCCTATGTACATACGAACGTACATTTGTTCGTACGAACGTACATTTCTTCGCACGAACGTACATTTTTTTTTTTTATAAATGTCCAATATTCACTGATTGTTTTGAAGTTATATTTAGGCAAGATATGCGTATGAAGCTTGAAATACAGTGTTACCAACTTCTATCTTTCAATTTTCCCCCTTCACTCACACTTACAGAGAAGAATCAGTAAATACGTCGAACGCAGCCGAATATGTACACGTATTTACGAGTGCTTTTCTGTGTGTGAATACACAGCAGTGTATTCACATGTATTAAAAAAAAAAAAAAAAATGGAACTGAATATGGAACTGAAGATATTAACGATTTGTTAGAATCACATGCGGACGAACTCACAACTAATGAGTTATTAGAACTACAAGAGCAAATGAGAACTGAAAAAGAAGACCCAAAAACCGAGAACGAAACAACCGAAATACAACTAAAAACAGTAAGTGGAATATTAGGCAAAGTGGAAGAACTCATTGACACTATCGAGAATTCGGACCCGGATATTGATAGAAGTTTCAGTGTTGTTAATAATATACGCAATAGCACCGCTTGTTATAAACTTTTATATCAAGACAAAAAGAAAACTGCGGTACAATTGAAAATGGACAAATTTCTAATTAAAAACAACAAATAATAATTTTTTAAGTACTTATTTATTTTTCTAAACATGTTTATTTTATATAATGTATAGTTTATTTTTAATTTTTTTAACTTGTATTTATATGTTAGTACTGCGTGTTTGTTAGTTTCGGATTTACGAAAATATTAGGGGCATTAAATTAATAAACTTCAATATCTTGCAAATGATCATTCATGAAAAAAAGTGTAAGAAACTTTTTTTATAGAAAATTTTAAAATCTGCAAGTTTTATTCAAACAAATTTTACGTTAAGTTTACTCTTTCAAAATTAAATGCGGTCACGTCATTTAATAATTGGACATTTTTCGTGTATCCGATTATACATTGTGTGCTATTTCTTTTCCCTTTTTTTAACCATAAAGTTGCCATATCAAATACGAAAACGTCGTTTTCGTGTGATGTACTTTCGCGCGGATAATGTGTACGTTCGTACAAAAGCGACATTTTCATGTTACGCGATGTACGTTCGTACGAACAATGTGTACTTTCCTATGAACATAGGATCCGTAATTAATCATGTACGTATCATCGAACGTACGTTAAGCGGATGTACGTTAACACGTTCGCGGACAGTTTTGTACAATGAGATGTACCCAAAATGTCACGTTTTTAGATTTTTGTTTATAATAGGACATTTACTGTGTTTGGTATGTTCCTGATAGGACAGTTTATACTAGTTTTCATATACTTAAATGGAATTAAAACCTGCCCCAGCCGTCATTTGTATATTTGAATAAAAAAGTAGGACGGCTATAACCGTACTGTCCGCGAACGTGTTAAGCGAGCGCTGACTGTATTTAAAAACAATGAATTTACCTGGTACGAAAAACTGTCCGTCTTGTCCTTGTGCGTACTGGACTATCGTACCTCCAGCAGTTGAATTGGTCATTGTGAGCGTGTGAAGCCCTTGAACTGTCTCTCCCTGGCTTCCAATCTGTATTGTTCCGGCGGGGATCACTGTACACACAAAACAATAATAAATAACCTCGAAATTTTACTAAACCCCACAACACCGATACAAATGCAATTTATATATCCAAAAGAGCATAGCAAAAATTTGTTAACAGTTAGAAAGCTTTAGGCAAATGCAGTTAATTTTTTAGCTACAACAAATTTATTCCCTACGCGTAATTTTCCTACAGTAAATACTACAGACAAGTTGATTTACAAATGCAATGATAGAAGCCTTACCATCGACAAATAAAAAAACTATACTCAAAATTAAGTTTTTGTTTCATATTTAAAATTATCCCAAGTTATATTTTCAATTAACTAAAATATCCAAAGTTCTTTTTTCTTTTTTAAGACAAAATAATTTACCTTATTACTATTATGTTTAAATATATTGTTCATATATTTATTATATCAGAAGGTCATTGAAGGTTTCATATTAACATATTACTACAACAAAAACTCCACAATATAAATAATAAAGCAAGTAATAAATAACAGTTTATATTTTGGACTGTCATTTTTTGTAAAATGACATTTCAAGTAAAATAGTATAATATTAATTTTACACAGTGTTGTAATGTATCTAGGTATTTGTATCTAGATTGCGTTCGAAGGTGAGTTTGCAGTACAGGGCATATGGAGTAGTTCTTTTTCATACTCTCTAATGGATTTACACAATGACATTATCCTTTTCTTGCTTGTCGACGTTGCCAGCTCTAAAACGCGCTGATCTGTGAACACGCAGTATTCTACAAATGGCTATTTGTTTTTGTTGACTGTTATTTTGAGTTTTATAAGAGTTGATTTTTGTAAATCATACGAGTTTTTCATATTATTATAATTGACACATTTGACACTTTTACAACATTTGGCAACACCGCTCCCATTTTCCATAAGAGCTATACTGCAAACTCACCTTCGAACGCACTATAGATACTGTGCAAGTATCTAATTACTGTATCTAGGTACATTTTAAAATATGTATCTGTATCTAGATATTTAAATCAGTATCTAAGTATCTGTATTTCAGGTACTTTTTTCAGATACTTTCCTATTTTGTCTTTTTGAAGGTCTTTTATTTTTTATTTAAAAAAAAAAAGAAAAAAATAAAAGTATGTTTTCCAAAATTTAATTAATTATATATAGAACTTGTATTTTATCATAATTCTCAAACTTATAATTTATTTATTTATTTAATTTATTTTTATCTATAAAATTTTAATAAAGTGTAATTTTATTTCCAGCTCTGAATAAATTTAAAAAAATTATAAATAAAAAAAAATATTGAATAATTTTATTAACAACGGTTAAGTAAAACAACCATTAAGTAATTATCTAATCTAAGAATAAGAATTAATTTTATAAATGTGAATTAAATTAAGAAAAATATAATAAATAAAATTGTTGTTTTATTTTTGTCATCCTAAATACTCATTTAATAATCAGTAATTTATTAGCGAACAAAAAATGTTCGAGATATCCGTTGAAATTGGAATAAAAAAGTGATTTTTTAAAGATTACATAGGTATATAGTTAGTTAATATTTCTGACACACAGCTTCAAAGGCTATTTGTGTTTATTTTAAGAGTAATAATAGTGCATAACTTATTTTTTATTGTGAACAAATATATTCCTTGCTCTAGTTATTTTTTTTTTGTGGTGTTTTCATTTTTCCGAAAGTATCTTAAAAGTATCTTAAAGTATCTAGATACATTGTAAAAAAAAAAATGTATCTGTATCTAGATACTTTTTAAAATTTGTATCTGTATCTGCATCTAGATACATTTTTCCTCAAGTATCTGTATCTGTATCTAGATATATTTTCAAATGTATCTATTACAACAGTGATTTTACATACTTAAAGGATAAAACTGTTATACTAGACCAGCGTTTCCCAAACTTTTTTTCCATGAACTGGTAATTTTCACACTTTTTCTTCGTGACCCACTAAAATTTTTCCGCCTATAATAGCCCTTAGGTAAGCTAAAACATATGGATGTCCATACAGTTTCCATTTATTCATATAATAATTATAATAAAACAGCATTAACCGTTACAAAAATTTGTAGAAATTAAACAAAAATTATTAATGATAACCAATAAATTATTAATGAGAAGTGTGGTGCTGTTTATATTTTACTAATAAGTTCAGATTAGGAGAAAACGATGATAGCTTTATCTTTAGATCTGGTTCTACTTCCAATCGGTTTCAAAAAACACCTACGCCAGTTTTTATGCGCCCCGGCATTTTGCTTACCGCGACCTGGTACTGGGTCGCGACCCACCATTTGGGAAACCCTGTACTAGACGACTTTTTTTTTTTTTATCATATATTTTTAAATACTTCATTATAGGAGTAATAAATAAAAAAGTCATGTTATTTTTTATAGTCAATGAGTAATATTGCACTTCAATAAACCTTCTGATATAATTTATAAATGGATACAATTTTATAATAGCTATGGTTATAATGCTTTAAACATAAATGTAAATCACATCATTCCCCAGAGATTAACGAAAGCATAAAAATTCTTGAATATAACAATACAATTTAGTTTGTCCTATACAAAGAGTTTAATTAAAATTATGTACACAGATTTTTTGTAAATAAAAAAGCTTTTTCTTATAGTATGTGAATCTATAATATTTACCATAGTTCTTAATAATTCAAACATTATGAACTTTTTAACAATATTCAGTTCAATTTTTATTTGAATATAATACTTAATTTGAGTTCAGAGCTCTTTAAATTAGTTGACTGTGCATTGTATGCTGTGAATAAATTTAGATAGTTTTAACGTTTAAGGTAGCGTTTACAGTAAAGGAACTTAGTGCGTTACGAATAGTGCGACATCTGTGTGGCTTTAAACCAACTACGGTGACTTCGTAAAATGTTTATTATCTATTATATTTTTCTAATTCTGCTGTCCTAGATTTTTACTAACTAAACCTGACATAATTACCTAAATTACTGTTAACCCTTTACTGCATGAATTTTTATTTTTGGCTGAAATTATTCATGAGCATTAGGAATTGGTTCTTATTGATAGAAAAATTAATTAAAAAAATATATTTAAAATATTAATTATTATTTTTATGAAAAAATAATAATTAAAATAATAATTTAGGGTTTGTGCCATACATGGAACATTATGATTCTACATTATGTTACAAAAGAAAATGATTCCGTATTATTTTCTCGTCAATTGCTAGGTGTTCTTCATTGGGGATTAAAAGCAGTCGCCCTCGAATTTTTGAAAGAAAACGTTGTATCTTCTAGTTGTCCTTTCTCAATAAATTCAGAGTTATCGTTGAGGTGCTAATTCCGAAATTTGATCCACTTGATATCCTCAAATCTATTGCAGCCCATTACTTAAGATACTACAGGATCCATTGCTGTGTATGTGGCATATATGAACATTCATGAAGTAACGTTCTGATTCAGTTTTAAAAGTAAAATAAAAAATAAAAATCGGAATGTGTTATATATGGCACACTATGCGGTAAAGGGTTAATTTACTGTTCGTCTTTGTAATTTTTGGCATTTAACATATGACATTTTGTAAGGTTTTGTAAAGACATACAGTGTGAATATTCTCTCCGATGTAGACTGCGATAGTCAATGTATTTATATGTCTGTCTCATTAAAACAACTCACTAACTATAAATTTAGAAAACTATCGACAATTGACAACGTATAACATATTAAATTTAGAGCTCTGAACGGTTGCTCACATTACCATATTACAAATTTGTCTGTGACAATGTGTACAAGTCACAGACAAGTGTACAAGTCGAGTAATTTAAGAGCTCCAAACGCAGCTTTAGAAAATCTGTAATATTTATCGTAACAGATTAATGTTTACGAAGCATTTTTTAACTTTTTCAACGAGTTATTGGAGTGCGAGCAGGAGTGGCTATTAATGTGTTCATCGTGAACCTAATTTGCAACTCCCAATCGTTCCACTTTACAGGAGAGCAGTAAAATCATTCTTAATTTGTACACAGAATAAGGGAATATTTTTAATTTGCTGTTTCATCACTTTTAATTATTTTTTTCTGGAATTTGTGGCTTAGACATGCGTTGAATTGATAAAAAGACAACAGTGTGTTTTTTTTTTTTTGTTCTAAAATAGAATTAGGTAATTTGCAAATTAGGGTGACGATATATATAAAATGTTTCATTTTATAATACGTAACTAGATATGATGATTTTGATGACTTTTGTAGTGTAAACGACTTTTGACCTATCCATGTGAACCAGTACTATGACAATATTATAAATGTATTGTAAATGTACAACATAAAAAATGAACTTTTCCTGTTAGTTACATATTACAAAATTAAACATGTAATACCTTTCCCCTGAAATATGAATTTTCGAATTAAAAACGGTTGTTAATAAGAAACCCAACTGTAGCCCGTTCAAACGTTAGAATGCAGTACAGGTTAAATGAAGTAGTTCATTTTCATACTCTCTAATGGGTTCTCCCAATAACATTATCTTTTCCTTTCTTGGCGACGTAAAACAAAACGGCTGTAAAACACTTGAATCTGTGAAGACACGGTATTCTACAAATAGTAATTCATTTTTGTTCCGTGTTACCTGATTTTTGTAACTCTAAAGAGTCTCCGATACTTTATCTATATAATTTCAATGAATTAACAACAAAAGAACATAAAATTCCGCATTATATTTTGGGTTCATTGACATGTTTGACACTTGGCAACACCGATTCTATTTCCCATAAGAGCAATACTGCATTCTAATGTTTGAACGGAGTATAGTACCAATATCTTGCCAAGCAAAGGAATTTTCGGTATAACGATGAGAAATAAAAAACGATTATTTACAATTTTGAAGGCAGTCAGCTGATTTCTGTGTTAGTTATTATGAGCGTCGCTCCACCACTTGACAACCGTAATAGTTATAGGCCGTACAATTTCGAAACAACACACTGCGCAGAAACCAGTTTTTAACTGAGAGCTTACTGCGTCTGCGCGCACGCAAAGCAGTAGCGTGGTGTATTATTTATTATTTTATTAGTCAGCTGTTTGTTTGGTACTTTAGTAAAAACAGTGTGGACCGCCACTGGTAAAATAGCTGAAGTACGCATCTATTTGATGACTCATTGTGTTGTTTCGGAAATGAACGGCCTATAATACTTCCGGCCGTCTTCGAGATACGAAATTACAAATAATAATCGCCTTAACAAATAATTTTATAGGAACGATTTACGTTCATAAAAAATTACATTTACATATTCAGATTGAACATATTCAGATATATTCGTAAGGCGGGGAAAGGCTAATACAGTCATAATATTCCAAATTTTCCGTCCGGTTTTAACCAGAAAATATTGGTAAAAGATAACACTGGTCAACAAATTTAAACTTTTTTGCTGACTTAAATCTGATACTTGTTTTTAACTAATTTTGGGGTGCTGATTTCAAAAATGTTAACAGTTTCTGCCTATCACGTAAAATTTTTGTTCTATCGTATTTTGACTTTTTTCACCTTTTCACGTTCTGATATACGTCTACTTTAATTTCAACTTCGTTCTTGTTGTCCAATATATTTCGTAGGAACGCCTTACATGCAGGAAAATTAGTGAATGATCCACATTTCACTGTACATATGGATGATATGAAGAAGAATGCATGGCAGTATTTTCTTGGGAATAAAAAAGCCGAAAACTATGTGGAGGTCTTTGAAAATTTGATTGAAAATTATCATCATCTGGGGTGCAACATGAGCTTGAAACTTTTTTTAAACAGTCATCTTGACAATTTTCCTGTCAATCTTGGAGATGTTAGTGATGAACAGGGTGATCGTTTCCATCAGGATTTAAAAGAGATGGAGAGACGTTAACAAGAAAGGTGGGATACTCACATGATGGTTGACTACTGTTGGAGTATTAAAAGAGACTTAACGGGAATGGTGCACTCCAGAAGATCTTACAAACCATTTAATCCTTATATTTTGTATTTTTATTTTAACACTTCAATGCATTAAAATGTAATTAAAACTGTTATTTTCTTTCTTTCACTATAAATAAAATTTTAAGAATATTTTCTAATTATTTAGTCCTTATTGTTCGCCAAATTTGTACCAATTACAGTCGTCTAAAATTAAACGATAGAAGCATTATTTGGCCGAAAATATGTATTTGTTGTACAAAAATCTGATGTGATACGCAAAAACTGATGTGATATTTGAGTTTAGCAGCACCAAATTAGTAAGAAACAAGTCTTAGATGTAAGTCAGCAAAAATTGTGTTGACCAATGTAATAGTTTCGTTAGAGGTGCAGCAAAAAACGTTTTACTTGTGTAAAACGTTTGTAGATTCTCAATTTCAGTACTCAAATTTTATGATTTTACTACATATCCTTTTAAGAAGGAAACAATAACATACTCACGTAGTGACGTTCCATAGCAGATGGCAAAGAGTATATCTATATTTAAGTTAACATCTAAATTGCAGTAACCATATTCAAGAATTGTTCGTAATGATAATATTGATGCCCGTTGTTAATTAAATAGTGAATAGAAATAAGGTTGTGGTCTTATCATCTATTATTCCATTGTAACAGGTCTGAACAACATTGATATCTGTAAATAAATTGGGTAGGCAGGCATATTGAAAACCAACCTGTCTGGTAGTGAGATGAAAGTGAGTGAGACGAAACCTCACTATCCATATTAGAGTCACATTCAGATGAGGACTCGACCTTGCTTTCTGCAAACACCAAACATCTTCATTAAACTTCAGGACGGCTTAAACAATCTAATTGGATTTTCCAAAATTACTCAACAACTAGTGAAGTCTTCCTTTTATACCGCATAAAGATGTCTGGCTAATAAGTTTTTTGTGTTATTAGATGCTTTAAACCAAAACTAAAGCTATGAATAATGAATATTTTTACCATTTACACACAATAGAATATTTTAAAAGAAGCTTAAATTAGTTTTGTTATCACATAATGTAATATTTATGTATTCAAATAATTTTCAACTTTGGGTTACAATCACAATTAACAACTTGTAACCAGGAAATGGAAAACCAAATCAAAACCACAGGATTAAACTCCCTAGATAAAGAAAGTACCGCATATGGGTATGACTAGGCCTAAAGAGTGTCAAATGTAACTTGTTTCCAGTGATAAAAACTGTAAACGCACGCCCGCAAATATTAAATTTAAAAATAGATTGCATATGAAAACCAAACATATGATATAATTTTATATTTTAATGCAAAAATCAATACAATAGCCTGTTTCTTTAGTTTAAGCGGAACTAGATTTTGGATTCTAGTAAGTTTTACTGATTAAGTGCCCAAAAGCCCATGCCCATGCAGTTCAAGACAATTTAGGAAGATGAAAATTGCAGTTAGATCCGCTTAAACATTAGGAACAGCCTATATTTATTTATACATATCAATAATATTATAACCAGAGAGTCGAACCGGAACCGAACCGAAATTAACCGGAATTTTTAACAGAACCGGAATCGTAACCAGAACGTAAAATTGCTAAATTTAAAAACCGAAACCGGAACGAAATGAAAATAATGGTTAATTTCGGTTAGAACGAAAAAAAAAAAACGGTTTATTTCGGTTCAATTTCTTTTTTGTTTTATTAAATTAATTCATTAATCGCTTTCTTTAATTCTCCCTGATGAAATGTAATGCTTCTTTCGTAAGCTTAAGATTAAATATGAATTTTTAATTTAAAATTTCAAACGTAATTTTTTTAACTGAATGAACTGACCGAAATTTTTCGACGAACTGAAACCGGAACGAAAAACATTTGGAACGAAAAACATTTGGAACGTAACCGAAAACCGGAATGAAATAAATTTCAGTTCGATTCTCTGATTATAACACGATCTATCTGATATACTTATCTGATAGTTTGACAGAATTTTGAGGTTAACAGTTCATTCAACATACAAAAGTATTATAACATATATACTGTTTTCACTTTTGTAAAAAGAAATTAAGGGGAAATTTAAAATCTGCCATGTTGGTATTACAAAAAATAATTTAAAATGTCATATTAAGTAATTCCGGATGAACGTTAGTGTAGTGACCAGCTAAAAGATGGAGGACATATTTAGAGACATGTGAGAGATAAATGGTTTTAGAGGATGTCAGTCAGGACTGTGGTGTGATTTGTCCAGTGGACAAATTAGTGTCTAGTGAACAGAGTAAAATCCGTGTTCAGTGTTGTGAATGTGTTTCATTTGTATTTAGCTGTCGTCGCTTGTAAGTCAGTGTAAATAATGTAAATATTAAAACGTAACATATTAATAATAAACGGGTTGGTTGTGGAAAAATAAAATAATTTCAATTGCAAGCTTTATATAACAATTGACTAACGTTTAGGCACAGCCTTTGTAATAATTAAAATTGGAAATTATTTTTTATTTATTTTTAATTATATTGTTTTATTGGCCATTAGTCTATACAACCATATTAGCCAGCTAAATAAATATTTATACATTATATACAATATATTTTTTGATTTCACAGGTACAGAAAACTAAACATAAAAAACTAAAGAAGCTGTTCAAAATGACCACCGTTTTCCTGTAGACACAAATGTACGTCTTTTCATACTATTAAAAGCATTTAAAAATCTCATTCAAGGAAAGCAATTTTTGGAAATTGTAGCCGAAATTCCTCTAAACATGACACCGCACTGTAAATCCATTCGCCGTTCACTCGAACACCATTTCGAAAATATGATTCAATCATAAATTTTTTGTATTCTATTGTAAAAACCATTATAATCGTAGCTTAATTGAATTTTCAATAGAAACTTATGATAACAACAGTGATGACAGTTAATTGACAGTTAAAGCTTGCAATACACATTATTTTATTTTTCCACAGCCAACCCTTATGTAATTTCTTTTTGAACACATGGTATATATCAGAGGCTCCCCACAGTTTGGAATAACCTATAGTAATGTATTACAAAATGAACTATATAATGTTAATTGTAACAGTTCCAAAATTTGTCGTCGAACAGGGGAACCAGTGTTCCCAACAAACACTGGAGTACAAATTATACAACAATGACTTGCGTTTCTTTCTTTCTCTAGGGTCTTTACAGGACTATCTGTCTTTGTTTATTGCTATTATATTTTATATTATTTTTTTAGTATCAAGGACAAAGTATTATACAAAAAAAATATTTATTATTCTGAAAAATATTCATTATTCAGTAGTGGAAAGATTGAAGAAGTCATGCAAAACCAAAAAAACATTCCAAGTGTACCAAAACGAAATCATTTCCATATACCACAATAAATAAACAATATTAAAACATAAAAAATCTTACTAAAAAAAATCATATTCTTGTTTATTCATTGTTTTTTTTTTTTTTTTTTCTCCACACACTCTCTAAAACAAATATACTTATCTCACTCTGAACATCTTATGAAATGATAATTCTATATGTGATATTTTTAACTACAATAAATATTCAACTAAGAAAACTTAATTAAAGATTTGCTGTTATGAACTAATTGATACTACAGCTAAAATGTGCCAAATTACATTGTGGTAGGATAAATGCCAGAAATAATAACAAAAATAATATTTAAATATTTACTTAAAAAAGTGAACAAACTTAAACAAATATATGTATTTCGTAGAAATTTGCTTATGGCGCTTTTATAACTTATTACGGTTCTTATCAGCAATTTGAATTCAAGTTTAACGCCATATTAGTGAAACGATATCAAGACAGATTTATAAATATAAAACTACTCAGTATAAATCAGGTTTAACCAGCACATGAGTTTCTGAACATACGACTTTATTTTAATCATTGTATACAGCCGTTTGAATACCTCTTTTAAAAAATATATTCAGGGTTTTGTAGGTATTAAGTGATAACAAATTGTGAGTACATATTAAGAATCATAAATTTCAATAACTTTTGAAAGAATAATTGACGTGCTTGTATCTAGAGACTTGCAAGCGTAGTTAATTAGGAGAGGCGCTCGCATCTTGACCCAGAGAGTTAAGCTATAGCTACCCAGTTCTCCAATCAGTCAGATAAATATTGTAAGCACGGCGTTACAAAAAAAAAAAAAAAAAAACGATAACTTTGTAAATAGAGGTCAAAAATTCCTGTTGTACTATTCCGGTTCACAGTAATGTGTATTACTCAGATTTTTTCAGATGTTTATTAACCCCTCTGAGTTATAAGATGTGGAACAAGAGTTTTTTACCACATTTTTACGCACAAAAATCATGTTAAAATAAAGAAGTTTAAAAAAAACTACTTTTCTTTCCTTAATCTACGTCTTACAAGTTTTATTACCACAATATGAATTAAAAAAAAAATAGCTGTGGCCACCACAGGACCGACCGCCATCACAAAGTACTTGTATTAAATACATGCTAGCAGCAGAGTAGAAATAACTTGGCCTAATATTTTCTAACAGAGATATTATTTATCATGACCATGGTAACGTTACATATAAGTAAAAAAAAAGATTTTCAAAAAAAATTCAAAATTTTTTCGTTTTATCAAAAAATGTCTCAAATTAAAGTTGTTAGTTATTGCTTTTATAGCAATTGTTGAATAATTTTTTTCGAAATATTTTTCTGTCGCTAAATATTCGCAAAAATCTTAAAATCGACACGAGTAAACTCCTATTTCTAGTCAATCGATTTTTACCAAAAGTTGAACAATTCGTGCCATTGATGTCAAAAGCTTAAATATGCAGTTTCATAAAAATCCTTTTAGCCGAATTTGCTCTGCACGTGTACACAGACAGACAGACGGACGGACGGACAGACGGACGGACGGACGGACGGACGGATAGACGGACGGGCAGACGGACGGACGGACGGACAGACGGACGGACGGATAGACGGACGGACAGAC
The DNA here is from genome assembly GCA_963971575.1 of Liopterus haemorrhoidalis. Taxonomy (NCBI): domain Eukaryota; kingdom Metazoa; phylum Arthropoda; class Insecta; order Coleoptera; family Dytiscidae; genus Liopterus; species Liopterus haemorrhoidalis. The sequence goes on along the minus strand of OZ020612.1, from coordinate 68,728,150 downwards.
AGATCGACAGACATCATGCTAAAAATAGTCAAAACGTTATGTAGAGACCTCCATTCGTGGAGATCCATCGAAATCTCGAAATGTCAAAATCGGTATGATCACAATACCGCATGGTGGGGGACAAAACTTTTTAACATATTTTTGGAGAAAATCCCTTTAAAATGGATTTTTATGGGATTTTTATAGGATCAAAAATAAAATTTGTTGGTTTATACGCGCATTAAGAGATTTCAATTAATATCCCAATTAAATATTTATCTTTTTCCTTGAATATATGTTTTATATTATTCTCGCGATGTGTGTATGTTTTTTTTTTTTTTTAATTCTCAATAGTTTTCCTATATGTGGGGTCAAATAGTTGTACAAGCATGCCAAATTTCAACTTTCTAGCAGTTTAGCCACAATTTCTACCGAACAGATAGATATATGAGTGACGTTATAATAGTTTTTTTTTTTTATCATACCTACAAAACCCTAAATTAAAATCTTTATCCAAAAATACATGCTTAATCCCTGTTTACTATAACTTACATTGCAGGTGAGTATTTTAAATCGTCCTTACATTTTAATTAAACAACAGTCCCAATCGTGGAAGTTTGGACATTTGTTAAAATTTAAAAATTTGATTTGCAGGCACTGTTAATTAAAGAAGAAATTTATTATTATTTTAAAATTATTCTGAAGATTATAATATAAATATTAATATTTTTTAAAAATATTTTCTCTGTATTATTTGTTACACCAAGATTCGACAACCTGATAGTTGGTGCTTTTTGCCGTCTTCGAAATACGAAATTTCCCTTATGAAGGCTTTTCTAAGAACACGGTCCGTTCGTTTGTAGGGGGAAAGGTGTATTATAAAAATTATCCAATCCAAAATTTTGAACACGTCATAAATTTTTTTAAAGATATTTAATTGTCCCCTAAAGTTTTTCTTTTGCCGGTCTCTGAATGAAAACGCTTGAAAACTGCCACAAGAATGTGTTTTAACACTACAACGCCAATAATAATAAATTCTGAGAGTAAATTTTTATATAAATACTTACGCACGGAGTACAGCATTATAAACGTTAATTTTTATCGCATACCATAAAATAAAAAAAGTAATTAAATAATGTAAAATAGTTTCGTCTCTTTGGAACAGAATTTGACATTGTTGCTGAGTAACGGTTCAAATGTTTAATTTATTAACGTTATTTTTAATTTATTAGAATTGTTCTATCTAATTTCATTATACATACGGTTATTAAATTAAAGATTTTAATACAGAATTGCGTTGATTAATGACGGGGATACGTTCTAAGAAATGCATCATTAGGCGATTTTGTCGATGTGCGAACGTCATAGAGCGTACGTGCCAAGCCTAGATGGTTTAGCCTACTACAGTCTTAGGCTATATTGTATATCCCAGGCATAGCCAAACTTTTACTAACACAGGCCAAATTTTTTCAGACAGAAGAACATAAAAAAAATGATGTGAAGTGTGAATTTTCACCCATTTCAAGGTTTCGCAAGTATTTAATAAGTGAATGATGATTATTCAGGATTCCAAAACAAATTTTTTGTTAAAATATTTTTTTTTGTTAATTTTAATTCGAATACCTAATGCCATTATTTAGGTTTCTAAATATGTGCAGTATTTTTTTTTATATAGCAAGGTTCATTACGATTTTTAAAATTGCGCCTATGGCTTCCATTTGTTGTTTTAAGTCATAACTCCGCCCCTCTGATTTCGTGTATTCAATTTCCACTGGTTATTAAATTTACTCTTTTAAAAATTAAATGCAACATTTGCCCAAATATATCTAGAATTTTGAAAAAATAATTTAAACAAAATAAAAACGCAAAATAAAAACAGAAAAAATATAATTGTATCGAGACCGGAGCGAACCCTAGTTTGCAGAAGAGCGCGAGAAAGCTAACCAATTACACTATCAAATGCTGGTTTAGTGTGTTATATAAGTTATTAAATATTTTACATGGTCAAGCAAAAAAAAAAAAAAAAACAATAAATGCGTTATTTTCCGAAAACATAATCTGATCAAATATTCCTGTTGTACTATTCCGGTTCACACAAATATATATTACTTAGAATTTTTTCAGATTTTTAGTTTAAACCATCTGGGCTACAGGTGTGGGACAAATTTTTTTGCACAATTTTGGCAAAAATCACGTCAAAATAATTTATTTTGCAAAAATAAAATTTTGATCGTTAATCCACGTACTAAGGCCTTTTATTTGATACCCTACTAAGAATTAAAAAAAAAATTTTTTTCGATGAGCCCATATTTGTTTATATTTTTAGAGGCACATGTTTTTTATATGCTGTTCACTTTTGTAAGAACAAACTAAGAGGGAATTTTGTTTTCAATAGTTTGCACCTTTGAAGCTGTATGTCATGTTGGTATTAAAAAATGTCCCTTTTTTAAAATGTCGATCCATTTGACATATGTCATAATGAAAAATGATATCTTAATTATAGTGATCATAACCTTATCAACCTAAAGTCGGTTTTACAGCGTAAGGAATATTTTTAATTGACATTTAAAGTCAGTAACACACCATAAAAGTAACCAAAATAACCAGATCTAGTGTGTTCTTACAAAAGTAAACAGCTTATAGATGTTTTAGTATTTTTCCTATGTGCAGATCAAAGAGTTGTATAAGCATGCCAAATTTCAGCTCTCTAGGCTTAGCACTTTGACTAAAATTTTTACCGAACAGACAGACAAACTGACAGACAGTTCAAAATGACGGTATAAGAGTTTTTTGGTCATACCTACAAAACCCTAAAAACACAAGGAAATGGTCCCGCGGGCCACATAACTGACCTCCCGGGCCATATCTATCCCGCGGGCCGTAGTTTGGCCATGCCTGGTACAACCTATCTACAAACCTAGTCTACAAACCTGTACAGCATGTACTGTACTGACAATTGTAGGTAATTATTAACACAAGTATTTGTGTATACATATATAGAAACAACTCAGTAGAAATCTATTATAATCTTAAGGAGTTACTGGCGTATACGCGCCCGTCTAATTTGATTAACCGAATCGTCGCTATAAGGCGCATGACTGTAAATGAACGGTTTGATTCAATTACAACAGTTGAATGGGCAGTTTTGCAGTCTGTGCACAGACGAATCAATGATACAATCTCTAAAAGCTACATTTTTTACTCTTGTCTCTTGTTTATACTCATCTGCTGAAAACTCAATATTGAAAGTTTTGACAATTCTATTTCATTCCCAATTAGGGAACATGAGTTCTATTTCAGTCAATAATTTAATAAAATGTAAACATAATTTATTATTTAAAAATAAAACTCTTTAAATAAAACTCTGTTTACTGTTTTGAAATAAAATGAGTGACGCGAACAAGTGTTTCTTAAACAGCCGTTGAACTTAATATAAAAAAATGAATAATAAAATAAATGAACTTATCTCATGCTACTCTGTTCAAGCAAGCATATCTGCATCTATCCATTTTGGTACCACATTCTCAAATATTATCATGCAATAAAAAACATACCAGCTATCTCACCCCCGCCAAGATCATTTAAAATTTTCCTGTATGAAGGTCTTCTCGTCAGTAAATCCCTACGTTTCTTTGGGGACTCGTCCTCTGAGAAGCTTTCATCACTACCTGTTTCCACGACCTGCAACATTACATCATTGTTAGTCATCTAGCATTTCTCTACCAAAACAACTACATAGATTTATATGAGTAAGCGTACATCATAGTTAGGATAAGTGTACATTTGTTTCATAATAATATAATTTTTCATCGCTTTGCTTCGATAAGATAGCAATAAAACACCGCAAGAAACTTAAGCCAAGGTTCGCAAAGATGCTATTAGCTAGTGAGCACGAGCAGTTATTAACAGGAAGGCAGTAGCGGTTTTATAATCGCCTTGAATAGGAATAATACGACACATTGGCTCCGTTTAACGAACACAACGGTTGAGTATGTTAACTGACAATGTTTAGTGAGTTTTGTGCGTTTAGTGAGCGCAGTGTTTCCAGTTCTCTAAACGAACACAAGCGAAATAAAGCGATCTGTAAGTCAACGTACTCAACAGTTGCATTCAACGAGTGTGATCGAACGACCTGTTGATTTGCTACTGTTCTTTAAAACAGTTCGCAACAAGTTCGATTTACTTAGTGGCGTGGTTGCCGTCAGTGGTAATGACTAGGGATGGGTCGTTCATGAACGAACCGGCTCAGTACACTGACCGAAGTGACACGGTTCGCCAAATTGAAATGAGCCGGCTCACGGCTCACTGTATAGTTTCAAGTTTCAAGGATACGATTGGTCGGGCGATTGAGAGCTGTGACCGGAGTGATCCGGATCTGGATCGTTGTCATGTTGAACTTCGCGAGAACTCGGCTTGTAATGTATTATCATAAAGTGTATTTTGTAATCAATTTGTAGGGCAGTTTATTTGAAACTAATAGGCTTAGTCTGTATTTTCTTACAACCATACTATATAAAAATATTAAAAATGTTGCCCAAATCCGAGATGTCCGATTTATAAGGGCAATAAACATCGCCATAAACTTAACACATCATGGTTTAAAATACAGTAGCTACATAAGTGAATTGTTTGTTTCAAAAATGTTAAGGTGCCTGTCCACTTGAGAGTACTCTCGAGAGTAACTCTCGAGAGTAACTCTCACGGGTTTGTCCACTAGAGAGCTGATTTCGATCGGGTGGACTCTCGAGAGTACCTTGCGAGTTGCTCTCGAGAGTTACTCTCGAGAGAACTCTCAAGCCTGTGTCCACTTGATCAGTTGTGGAGAGTAGCCAAGATGGCGTCGTATTATAGAAAGGTCGCAGCAGCTGTAATAATTCTAACTATTTATAAAAAAAGAAAAAAGTTGAATAAAAAAATCTGCTGGATTAAGTCATGGATTGATAGAAGACGTGTTTTAGGTGCCTTCAATAATTTCTGAAAATCAAAAATGAAATGGTGCTGCATCTATTTTTAATAATAAAGCTGAATTGATTAATATTATTAAAAATTTATGTTCTTTTAATAATTTTCTTATAAAATTTATTTTAAATATTATTAATAAAATTGCAAATAAAAATAGTTGAAGCTATAGCTTGTACTAAAAAATATTTAATAGAAGATTTAAAGGAATATGATTTTTCTTTTTTCTTAATAAAGGAATGTAAAGTAAAAGAAAGGAAAGTAAATTAATTTCTAATCCTATTCACGCCCCTATTCATGAAATTGAAGAAATAGAGATTATTCTTCCTGTAAATAAAGTTGATAAAAAAAAATAATAGATATTAAAAAGAAAAGGGTTATTACCTTTATATTTGGGATATGTACCTATAGCTTAATTAGCATCTTTTGTTGTTAATTACATTTTAGTAGATGATGTACAAATTTTTTTGATACTTTAAAAAATAGTTTAATTCAATTAAATGTAATTACTAAAATAATTTAATAATTTTATTTTAGGCTATACTTATTTATTTGGGGTAATTAGTTATTAACAAAGGTAAAAATTTACATAATTTATTCTATCACAACAATTCTTTTAATCAGGCACATAATGTTTTAAACTTTATTTTAATAAAAAAAACATATATATTATTATTTTTAAATTGAATTAAATTTAAACTAATTAATTATTTTTAATAAAATTTAAAAAAAAATGGTTAATAGGTTGGTAATTTTCTAAATTTGGGGGTATAAAATTTCCTACAAAACATTATGTTTTTTCATTCTGTCACGGTAATTGACACATTTCACGATCGACAGAATTTCTCGGAGTTCGTACAAGCCGATTAATTTATTTATTTCCTCCGGTGACGAATTTTTGAACATCTTGTAAGCAGACAGCTCTCGAGAGTACTCTCAGGAATTCGAAAACAGTTCGTATTTGGCGAGCTACTCTCGGAGAGTGTAGGGAGCACGTGTCCACTTGCGAGTACGTTGAGAGTAGTTAGCTCTCGGAGAGTAGCTCGCCACTTTCTGCGAGTTACTCTCAGATGCCTGTCCACTTGAGAGTAACTGCTATCGAGAGCTTCTCGCCACTATTTACTCTCAAGTGGACAGGCACCATTAGATAAGAGCAGCGGCTAAGCGACGTTCTACCTACGAACGAACGACCGACCGACCTGTGTCTCGGAAAAATGTTTCCAGTTCATATAATGCAAGAGCCGGCTCTAAGCGACGTTCTACCTACGAACGACCGACCGACCGACCTGTGTCTCGGAAACATGTTTTGAAAATTAATTGATTTTTTTTAAATTTTATTCTACTACTCTGGGAAAAGGGTATGGGACAAAAATTTATAATATTTCTGGCGAAAAAAAAATGAAAAAATAAAAAGTAAAATGTTCTACCCATGAAGAGGTTTTATTTGATATCTTATTCAAAATAAAAAAATCATTAGCTACAAATTTGTTTATCTTTGCGGGTGATGCGTTTTTTGAAGTCTCAGTATTTTTCCCATACGCGTGTCAAGTGCTGTAAATGCATGCTAAATTTCAACTCACTAGATCTAATCATTTCGCCACAATTTCTATCGTACAGTCACACAGATAGACAGACAGACCGACCGACCGACCGACCAACAGACGGACGAATAGACAGGCAGACGGACGAACAGATGAACAGACACATGACTAATGGTATAAGGTTTTTACCAGTATCGTTATTAGGGAAAAGAAGTACCAATTATTATTAGTACTTGTCAATTTATAGGGTTATTCTGAACACAAGTTTTTGACTTTTAAGTCCGTTCTACATGATACTTCTTTCAATACTATCCAACTCTGACGTCATTTCAACTTTTGATACTACAGAATATAGTGGGGGGAATAAATAAGGGACAGCGATACCTTCAATCTTTTATTACTTTGTGATACTCTTCACTGCCAACATAAAAAAAATTAGGTTCAGGTGACAGGCAACAGTTTGGTTATAGAACCAATTCTAGTAACCAATTTATAAATATTGTTTAATTGTGTTTTATATTTAATTATATGTTCTAAATAAACTTCTTATCAACTTAATAAACTTCTAAGTTAAGTTGTAAACAAAAACTAAAAAGTTGGTAGTTGGTACGACTGTAAAGTATACAACTGTCATCAAAAAATTTGACCGGAAGTAGTTTTGAAAATAGTGTAGTTTGTAGTGTAGCACCGAAAGTTGGAAGGAAGTATTGAGTTTCACATTATACTTTTTACGTCAGTACTAGGCAAAAAATCAGCTGTGGCCACCACAGGACCGACCGCCATTATAAAGTACTAATATAAAATACATTCTAGCAGCAGAGAAATAACTTGGCCTAATATTTTCTAACCGAGATATTATTTATCATGACCATGGAAACGTTACATATAAGTATGAAAAAATTGAGACAAAAAATTTCGAAAAATTTTACAAAAATTATTCGAAATTTTTCGTTTTATCAAAAAACGTCTCAAATAAAAGTTATTAATTATTGCTTTTATAGCAACTTTTGTTCAATAAATGTTTTCGAAATATTTTTCTGTTGTGAAATATTCACAAAAATCTTAAAATCGACACGAGTAAACTCCCATTTCTAGTCAACAGATTTTTACCAAAAGTTGATCAACTCGTGCCATTGATTGCAAAAGCTTAAATATGAAGTTTTATAAAAATCCTTTCAGCCGAATTTGCTCTGCACGTGTACACAGACAGACGGACAGACAGACCGACAGACATCATGCTAAAAATAGTCAAAACGTTATGTAGGGACATCAATTCGTGGAGATCTATCGAAATCTCGAAATCTCGAAATGTCAAAATCGGTATGATCACAATACCTCCCTTATATATGTTGGCGGTCGGTAAAAATCTGTAGTGCTACGCAAAAAAGTATAATGTAGAACGAACTTAACTGTTTTAAGTCGTATTCAGAATAATCATATTAGTTGCAATAACTACCTTCAATTTTAAAATTCTTTACTTTTGGATAACCCTGTTTAATAAAACATACTCTCAAAAATATTTTACATTTTAAAAATAATTTCAACAATTTTTTGTTGAAATGTTTCCAACGAATTCTTTAGCAAAAAAAAAACAAAGACCAAAACAGTAAAAAAGAACAAGCCAATATATGCACAGATTTTAATATCTAACCTAACAGCAATTTTCAGTTTTATAATATGTACAAAAACAAACATTAACTATCTTTATAAACAAATGCAATTTAAATTATATGTATTATATTTAACCTTGAAACCCGTTTATTCTAAGATACGTAATAGCTGACACAAAATTCTATTGATATACAAATATGTTTTTATAAACTATAACTTACAATATGCATATTTTGAATAAAAAAAAACTGTCCTTTTATACAATATATAAAAGGTAAAAACACTCTATGACGTTAATTCAAGTTATATATAAATATTTTGTGTTAAGTTCACCATAATATTTACTAAAAACTAAAACGAACAAACTTCCTATCTCTTATCATTAGATAATTGATGCTTGGTATATCTGGTGAAATAACGATATATCTTATTAAATCACTTTTATTAATCATATGATAAAGTGTCAATAAACAAAAACGTTTCTCTTCAAAAACGAACTTTGACACGCTCCGTTTTATTATGCAAAATATTGTTTACTTCTTTCAAAATTTGTTTATTTAATTTAATCTACGAATTTTAATATAAATTTTCATATTCTGTTGACTATTTTATTAAGTTATATTTCTATTATGCAAACAAAGTGTTATGTAAGGTTAGACAAATTTTATATAAATCTTTTTCTTATGCTGTTGTCGTCATTGTCATTTTACAAAAATATCTGATGACTCATACAGCATTTCCCCGTAATATATCCGTAATTATTACAGCAAAATTAACACAAGTTTTCCTATTCCGCTATAAATTGTTTCTAATAAATTTCGCGATGTGTAAAATTTATATAAATAATATATCTTAAGGGGAAAACAAAATGTCCAAATCCTGTTAACTATGTAACTAAAGTTGCGTTCAGAGCTCTTTAAATGAATTGACTGTTCACTGTGCGTTGTGGATAAGTTTAGTAGACAGTTTAAACCAGGGGTCGGCAACGCGATACACGCGGGCACCAGGGCATTCAGTCAGACTGCTGCCTAATAATCGAAACAAGCGTCAGCCGCCAGAATCGTGGTGGGGCTGGTCGCGAGAAAATGCAAATCTAGTAAAAAAAAAGATATCCAAAAGTCATTTCAAGTCGCTTGAAAATTTGCACAGTTATTGTTTAAGTGATAATAATAATACTAAAAAAAATCAGCTGCGGCCATAGTGGAGGGATTACACGTCAGTCGCTTGTATAAACCTGTCATAAAAAAAATTGATGTGGTGTGAATTTTCACACATTTCAGGGTTTTGCAGGTATTTAGTAAGTGAATGATGATTATTTTGGATGCGAAAACAAATTTTATATTAAAATATTTTTTTTGTTAATTTTAATTCGAACGCCTAATACCATTATTTAGGTTTCTAAATATGTGCAGTATTTTTTTTTTTTATATATAGCAAGGTTCATTAAGAATTTTAAAAATTGCGCCTATGGCTTCCATTGGTTGTTATAAGTTCCGCCTCTCTGATTTCGTGTACATTGAAACAGAATTAAATTATAATTTAAACAATTTCCACTGGCTATTAAATTTACGCTTTTAAAAATTAAATGCAACATTTGCCAAAATATAACTAGAATTTTGAAAAAATAATTTAAACAATATAAAAATTTAAAAAAAAAACAAAAAATAATATAGTCTCTTCTCACAGGATTCGATCCCTTTCGGATCAGGTTACTTGCGTGAAAAATCAGCGTCTAATACCACTAGACCAGCACACATGTTACAGTGTGGCGTGTTACAAAGCTATAACTTGTGTACATTATTAGCAAAAAATCACAAAAAATGCGTTTTTTTCCAAAAACCTAATCTGATCAAAAATTCCTGTTGAACTATTTCGGTTCACACCAATGTACATTACTTGTGTGTGGGACAAAAAAATTTTTGCACAATTTTGGCAAAAATCGCTTCAAAATAATTTATTTTGCAAAAATAAAAATTTGATCGTTAATCCACGTACCAAGGGCTTTCATTTGATACCCTACTCAGAATTATAAAAAAATATTATTTTTTTTTCGATGAGCACATATTTGTTTATATTTTTAGGGGGATATGTTTTTTAGATGTTTTAGTATTTTTCCTATGTGCGGGTCAAAGAGTTGTATAAGCATGCCAAATTTCAACTCTCTAGGTTTAGCCGTTTGGCTACAATTTTTACCGAACAGACAGACAGACAGACGACAAAATGACGGTATAAGGGTTTTTTGGTCATACCTACAAAACCCTAAAAAATTATATAGTCATTTCAAATTCAATGAAACTTATACATCGAACTTATTATATTTTTGAATTTGGGAAATAAATTTAAATTTGAATTAGAATAATAAAAACAACAATAAGCTCAATGGAGGTAAGAGCGTCAACTGAGGGATTATAATTGCTGAGCGGGCATTTGGTTTAACTCTTACATTTGGCTTAATTCGGAGCGGTGCTACTTAAAATGTACCCCACAAAATTAGAATAAAATAATCGTTCTTGAGTTTTATAAATACCATAAATACTTTATTTACCTACTTATGAAACAATATAGGTAAATATTTTTTTCATTTTTTATTTTAAACACCTAATATTAATTAATTTATTTTTCATGAATTTTATTGGTTATTTTTAAGTTAAGGGCGGAGTCAAATCTGGTGAAATCCATGATTTTTGCAAAGCAGCTACCGCCTAAGTACCCGCTTCAGTCTGAATCTGGACTTCGTACAGGACAGACGTATCAGCTTGGGCGTATACTATGCTTTGCTAGAAATTTAGTTGGTAAGTATGAAACAGGATTTTATGAATGTTGAACGTATTAATTGCAATTGAAAATATTGTAATTTCAGCTAAAAAACATGTTTAATATATTCCATAGTAAACCTGAATACAAATTATTAATAAATTATTTATTTACGATAAAATAAAAATTGGGTACATTTATATCCCACACCGCAACCAAAGGACACCGTAACGTAAGGGTTAAGCATTTTATTGTCAACTGACAATAACTGAAGCGCCTCTAGTGAGAATTTGAGAAACTGACGGTTGTAGGATAGTCGAGTTTGTGACAAGCATGGGAATATGTTCTTAGAATTGGAAAGACAGTTAAAGACCATTTTAGAGTGTGTTCCCGTGTGTTTCAATAAATATCACATGAAGATACCATTGAACCTGTCAAAAATATCCTACCAAATTCAGCCATGATGTGAATGCAGTAGCGCATCTATCGGTAGTGTCAGATGCCAATAATGTAATCAATGATGTACTGACGATCTTTACCCCGTTATGTCGGCAGCTGACGATTATTTTTATTTAATATAGTATGTAAACTATTCATTATAAAAATTTCAAGTGGCTTGAAATCAATTTAGCTATAATTTCATTGTCATTGTCAAAAAATCGATTAAAACAATGAAATGATATGGTTTCACAACTATACGATCACCAAGGAAGAAATAAAAATTACGACAAACGAGAACCTGTGTAAGGGAATTCAGTCTTATAGGATTTATACGAACTAGTAATACGGAGTCCGATAGGAAAACGGAAAATATACAGGCTAAGAAGATCCTGACTACATTAAGGTCGCCATCTTGTAGGTTTTTATATATACTATCGAGTGTTTTTATATAACTACTTATACTGAGTGAAAGAAGATTAATATTTCAGACTCTTATCGCTGGTAAATTGGCCAGATTTCGCTGAGTGGAAGAAGGATAACATTCCGAATGTTATCTTTTTGCGGCAAAATCAAACACTAGATATTCGAAGACCACAAACTATTTATGATGCAATTCTGACGTATCGTACTACCCACAGAGGGGAAAATGACCATGATGAATTAAAAACAGCGTCACTGAATATCATTTAAAGCACTATAACAAACATTATTTGAATATTTGCTTTACTATTAAACGTTTTTATCATGAAACTGTTTTTATTTTCCATTTTTACCTCCCGTAAAATATTGAATGGAAAAATGGTAATATGCTTAGAGTGACCATTCGTCCCGCATTTTGATTTGGTGTCCCCAGGGCCGAATTTTGCTCTGTACTTATATTTGGAAGGTGAAGACCTTTTTTTTGCTCTTTACATATATTTGGGAGGTGAGAACCTTTTTTTTGTTTGCTTTCACTTATATTTCGGAAGTGACGACCTATTTTTTGCTCCGTCCCGTATTGCCTTCTCCAAGAAAATGGTCACCCTAAATATGCTCTCCCCTTTAATTAATAATAATTAACAAAATAATAAGAATTTTGCATTAATATTTTAGGGCTGAATACTAACTCATAATACCTACAATTTATTATAGAAACGCTTATTCGAAAAAATTAAACAGACGCAGAGTGATGCTAAGAGGCTGTAAAGGGACCAGTTATCATCAGGCATCACAGATCAAAATAAATAAATTAAAATAAGGTGCAAAATTTAATACAGAAAACAATAAGTTCGATTCCCCTAGGAAAAGTATTAGCCAGCCTGTCCATGACTACCCTGTTTGTCACCTAAAACACCTGAAGCACAATCAAACCTGGAATTCTTACACAAGCCTTCAAAGACCGAATTCTCAGGGTCAAACCCGAAGAGGTGGCGACCCTATCTACAAATATAACACTTCACTCAATAAGTCTCCAGTCTGACATATAATGGGTGTTTTTTTTAGAGGTATAGAACTTTAAATTGCAATAAAACAACGATGGATTATTCGATTGACATGAATTTTTTTTTATTCGAAAGATAATCTTGTGGCATTACATTTTAAATATGATTTCTGGCATATGACCGCCACGGCTGGCTCGGATGTAGTCCAATCTGGACGTCCAATTTTCGATGACTTTTTCCAACATTTGTGGCCGTATATCGGCAATAACACGGCGAATGTTGTCTTCCAAATGGTCAAGCGTTTGTGGCTTATCCGCATAGACCAATGACTTTACATAGCCCCACAGAAAGTAGTCCAGCGGTGTTAAATCACAAGATCTTGGAGGCCAATTCACAGGTCCAAAACGTGAAATTAGGCGGTCACCAAACGTGTCTTTCAATAAATCGATTGTGGCACGAGCTGTGTGACATGTTGCGCCGTCTTGTTGGTATGATTTAATGTAATGCCACAAGATTATCTTTCGAATAAAAAAAAATTCATGTCAATCGAATAATCCATCGTTGTTTTATTGCAATTTAAAGTTCTATACCTCTAAAAAAAACACCCGTTATATGGCAACACTATTGACAGACCCATATGATTTCTGGATAGTACCAACCTTCAACCGATACGTGTGAAAATTTCATGACATTCTGACAATTAGTTTAGAGGTTACAGTGGTTTTAACGACTCCAGTTTTGTAATTTTCAAAAGAATGGATAAAAAAGAATTTCGTGTGTTGATTAAACATTGTTTTTTGATGGGAAAAAATACTGTTGAAGCCAAACAGTGGCTTGATAAACGTTATAGAGACTCTGCACCAGGCAAATCAACTATTACTGATTGGTATGCTGAATTTAAATTAATTTATTTTAATTTTGGGAGCGTTGGAATGATTGTATCAATCTTGAAGAAGATTATACTGATGAATAAAGTCGAATTTCTAAAAAAAAATGTTTTTCTTAGTTATTTCTTAGTTAGACAGGAGACTTACTGAGCGACGTGGTATTAAATGCCCGAGGTTGAGTACACTTTAGAGCTGATTGTACAGAACCAGAAGGTGAAAATTTCGAAGTTGGGTTCGAGATTTAAAGCCCCGTCCCAGTGCTACGCAGGTAATCTAAACACCTTACCCGTTGGTAAGGGCTACAGTCACAGCAACTCTTTATAAAGAATAAAGTGTGTTAAATTAATTGAAAAGTAAATTAGGAAGAGATGGTTGCTTCCACAGAACTATCATTAATAAAGTATTTAATAATTATGTTCCTTAAAAATATATTTATAAAAACCTATAGGGATACATTCCACCTGATAAATTTCTAAATAATTGTTAAAAAATTTGACGATTCACGTTGCATTTCCATTGAAATGTTTTTAAATTATCATTGACAGAAGTATGATCAGAATAGAAGGACATACATACTGTCAACAAAGTAAAAATAACCTGAATGTATTTTAGATATTTAAATGTGCATATACCACAAAATCTCGCTATCAAAATGTATATTTATTCCAATTCAGTTGTTTATATTAATAACTGCATATGCTAATTACCTTAATTTTTAAATGAAGTGTTTTTTATAAACGATAAAAAAAAGTGTATTTAAAAAATATCTTACCTGAAGAGTTTGCAAACTTCCCTGCGTAGTCTGTATAACAGAATTTGGTTTGCTAACTAATATAACGTTTCCCTTGGATAACATAGGCTGGATATTCGCTGCTGTTTGGATCACCGATTGTTGATTGGGCTGGATCACACTCTGGACCTTTTAAATTGTACATTATTATTAATACTTAAGGTTAAATTAATTCACTACCAAAATAAACTAAATAAACTATTGAAAGTTATTAAAATATATCTACATACTAAAGTATTTGAAATATTAATATAAGTTACTTAATAATGTGGGGGAAAATATCAATAATTATTCATCCGGGCATTATTTTTATAAAAAGTAAATGGCAGTGTTCAATTTGTCTATATTTCAGTATCAGCAGATTAATTAATAATGTCTCATAATATAGTACGTACTAAAAGTGCTTTATAATTAATTATTAAAGTTAAAACTGCTGAGTGGATATCATTACAATGAAATTTAAATAATAGAATTTAAAGTTGGCAATGTAAAAGAATAATTCCAGGTCAGTTTGATAAGTTTTTGGTTGACCTTACAATTCTTATTTTTCACCGTAGAAAGAATAGTTGTACATAGCTGTTTGTACACCATATTGTATATGTAATTACTGATATCTTCACTCATTATCAAAAGTAATTAGCAAGAATCTACAGCAATTAAAAAGCAAACTATATAAAAACTTATGTTTAAATATTAAACTAATTCGATTTACAGCAAATCACATCCCAACTCAAAAATACTGCATAAAAAATGAAATGAAGAAATATAAACAAATATTGAACTGTAATATTATGATCGTGCACAGAGGGTGAAGGGGCAGGCATACACTCCTGTCCCCTACCTGTGCTTGCGTGTGAGTGGGAAGTGTGAGTTGCACTATGTTGGTGGCAGCCACTAGGTGGTGCCCTGATGAACTCTGTACCGAAGACACGATGGGAAGTGAACTGTTGCTATCCGTGTTTGGGGCCAACGGGTCCACACCAGGATTTACACTCCCGTTTTCTTCAACCATACTGTCCATAGCCTAGGGACACCAAGCCCTACAAACAAACATTACGTTAGTATTTGTCATCTGTTCGTAGGTTCATAATAAATATTTACACGCATATCTGACAATCAGTTCACAGGTTTTAACCTCACACAGAGATTTTCTTAACATATAGAACTCACTACTCGTTAGCATTTTGGCATAAATATTTAATGCAGATAACCACAATTTTTCAGAATAACTTCCAGATTTTAACTCGCACTATTAACAACAAAAAAACACTATTATTTACCGATCACACGAGTTAAAAAGTTTATTAAAAATGTAAACACCAATCAAAAGTGACAGTTCATAGCTTCAAACGAACGTACTGGTTAAAAACAAGTGTGTATGATGATGATGCATAAATATTGGAGTTGTAAATACAAGCTAGCATCCACCAGGTGTATTCCCTTAGTTAGGACTAATGCCAGAAACTTAAATCTAAATTTATACATTCTATCACTTGAATAAGACGCCATATTCAATACCTTATTTTGTATTCCCATTAAACGAACGAATGACATATTTCTGCTATGGACTAACGTTAATGTCAACTTGCACTACCCTTCGAGGGTTCAATATTGTTTGGTCCATGCCGGGTTGTTATTATTCTTCAGCTGGGTACTTACCAGTTACGTATTCCTCGTCACCAACTTTGCTGCAATCGGAGTGGGTAAAGCAAGCTATACGTAGTAGCCACGTCAAAATTCTTGGCCCGTCGTCACTGGCCGAGATCAAAAGAGAAATGCGCGTCACAGCAATGGCGCCGTATTCCGTGCGCGATACCTATGGTCCCCCGCACGGCGACCGCGCAATCCCGCATACTGACTGCTAGATTCGAGCCATGCCAAGCCGCCTTTTCCAATGTACATTTACATTGCTAGCCTTGCCAGCTTTCCGCTTTTCTAACCGATGTTTTTAGTTGGATCATGTCATTTTCTACCATCTTCCCCTCGGCATTTAAAAATGACTAAACCCATTTCTAAGTTGCATGTATTTTAAAAATTAATGCATAAGGTATCTCCTAACTAAACTGCCATTACCTAACGCGCAGTATAAAAAATATTTACAATGTAAATTTTAATCATTGTTTGACGTTCTATGAATCGGTGAAGAAATGTTTAGTATCTTCGTAAAAGTTACATGTTTAGGAATATTACCGTATACTAATTTAATAGGAAATTGACGTCATCGCGGTCGTCATTGTAATTTAATTTACACATAATTACCACAAACGACATTAGTATATTCATAGTATAAAAGGTTATTAAATGTTAAGGACATTTCGTTTAGTGTCTCGCATTTTTTACTTTGTTATTGATTAAATTATAGTGTGGAATATTATTATTTATATAAAATTTATACTTATCAAGTATTATTTTAAGTAAAAATAGACGACCATAATCCAATTAGTGTTTCATCATGTTTATTGAATTATTCTTTTATATAACTACCTTTAGTTTATATTTGAAATATAGCAAACAGAAAATACGACATTGCTTGAAAAGGTCAGCACCAAGCCCTTTCTACTGTATGACGTAATCCACAATCACATGCCGACCTAGCTGACGTCATGGCAATTGCAGTGACGCAATTATGACTCATCAGAAATATCGGTCACGCCTAAATAAAAATTCTAAGGAAACTTTTTGTAATATACAAGTTAGAATGTATATTTTGATCTTAAACTTTATTGATTGCATGTACATTTTACCCTAAAGGAGCCTCTAATGTTTGTGCATACAATATAACTTGTCTAGCGATAAATGTTGAATAAATGCGTTCTAATGTAATTCTGTTTTTAGGAACGTAGGAACGTAAAGGACATAAAAGAATATGTAATATACTATATAAATGCTTTATTAAACTAAAAATATAATTAATCTCATTTGGAAATCGAAACCAGTAATTAAATCCGTGGGTAATATTTATTGTTTTTCTTTCATCAGCATGATTCCTTTTGCTTCTGAATGCTTTCCATTTTCAAAAACAGTTTCACCTCTAACAACTGTCTGAATTACCTTACCATCTAGAGTTTTGCCCAAATAAGGCGTTACCTGAAAACAATTTAATTTCAAATTTTTGTAAATTAACGAAATACAAATAAACAAACTTTGTTTTTGTGATGAATCATTGGTTCTTTTAATTCAAATGTTGCTTTTGGGTCCCATATTACAAAATCAGCATCATATCCTTCCTGTATTTCTCCTTTCCTCTTATGTAATCCTGCTAACTTGGCTGGATTTACAGTCATTAATTTATGAACATCTGCAATATCAAACCCTCTTTTCCTGCTCTCAGTCCAGAATAATGATAACCCTTAAAATACAATATCAGGAATATCAGTATTTCAAATAAACAAAGAGTATCAGGTTTTTTCATTATATTGGATTATTTACATAATCAAAAGCTATTTATGTTTTTGACAAGTTCCCGCTTAGTATAACATACAAGTTCAGCAAAACTGCTGTATTCCTATTTCTTTCTCGTGCATATTTTAATCAATAACGTACCAGTAAATTGTCGTAGATTAATTCGTACAGTTGATTAGTTTACTTTTTCGATACTAGAGGAGCCACTTACTGGCGGTACTTTCATTTCGCGGCATAAATATATCAGCGGTTCTTAACCTCTATTACTACACGAATACTAACCGCCCCCCCCTTCTGCTTTTTTGGCTATTACCATAAAGTATGGAATATATATTCCTTAGTCTATGCTATTACGCAACCGGCCAACTTAAGATAGCAGGGTTGTATATAATAATTGTTTAAATAATATGCTTACCAAACTGAAGAGATGAGATTCCACCCCAAGCTTTCATGAAATCACCTCTATTTTCCGTCGATTCTCCCAAAAATTTCAACTCTGGAGTACATGGTGAATGATCAGATACTACCATGTCTAAAGTTCCATTTTTAAGACCTTCCCATAATAATTCCTACATAATGATATAATTATAAGAAGGAAAAAATTACATATATCTGAAAATTCATACTCTGTTTTGATTTTCTCTAATTGGTGGAGCACATTTATACTGAGTTTGGTTATCGGGAATATTTTCAGCATTGAGAGTCAAGTAATGGTAGCAACTTTCAGCTGTTAATTTAGTTCCATTTTTCTTTGCAGTCTCAATAATCGGTAAGGTACTGGCGGCAGAAACGTGAACTATATGACAGCGTGTACTGAAATAAGATTTGTTAATTTTGTTTAAAAATTTCAGAATTGAAATAAATACTTATGCTTTGCACAAAGTTCCGTAACAATTTTAATAGCATTTTCTTCCATTTGTGGTGGGCGTGACTTTAAGTACGTGCCATACTTTTTGGGATCATCTGAAAAAAAAGCAGAAATAGGATAGGGGAAAAGTTTTAAGATCGTAGCGCCACGCGGATATTTTTGAAACCATTCTTAAACAGATACCACTTGACATTTACTAGTAAATATTAGCGAAAAGTGTATCAAAAAACGACAAATAATAAATAATTATATGCGATTTTCTGATTTTGTTTAAAATTTTATAATCAAGTATACACACGTACTGTGAGGACATTTTTTTAAAGTGACATTACTTGTAAACATCTTAAATACTACATTTTGTAATCTGGTTTTAAGTTATGGAGGCACAGTTTTCCATTGTCGATTATTTTAATTATATTGGGGGTTTAAATAATAATTGCCGTGTTGTTTACGAAGGGGTAGAAATTTACAATGCTGGGCATATAATATTGTGTGGGGTCACTGAGAAAAACATAGAGTTCATAAAGATTTATACAGACTTGTGCATTATAATCCAACCCACACACAATAACAGGATTTTTCAAGATATGCGATAATAAATACAAAATTGAAAATATTATTTGTAGTCACTATCATTAAAATGTAATGAGCAAACTTTCATATAAGGGCTCACTTTTTTCCAATTTTTAAAATGTTTATCTAAACATCGCGTCGATTCCTAACCTCTTGCTTTCCCAATTTTGTTTAGAACCGTACGCTGTCTCATATTAGTGGAAACAAGTGAAACGATATTTCCGGGTTTCTTCTTTTCAATGAATTGCATATAGGCACACAACAATATGCATTATACATTTTTCAATGATTATAATAAAACTTTAAAAACAAACTTCATACAAAACCAATAGACAAGACGAAATGTTATCTGTCGCATACAAGTTCATGAAACGCTCACCAGATGGTAGGGTGCTTAGCTGCAAATCCCTATAGGATTTGTTTTTCTTGAATTTTTCACAATTTGTGAGCAACTTCGCGCCATTTTTATTATGTATAAATATCAAACATAAAATTGTAACAATCCAACTGTTGAATTGGAGTTATTAACTTTTGTATATGTTGGAGTTTAAAATATCTTACCTTCATAAGTATCAACATGATGTTCAACCTCAGCATGGAACTAAAAATAATAAATAATATTTTATTAAATTCCAATTATGAACGTAAATAAATAATAGAAAATAATTTACCGCTAATACTGCGTCAGATCCGTCTAATACTGTGAGTGCTTTTTCTATATCGTCATAAGTAACATGGGGGAATTCGGAGACTCCGCTAGGTCCCATGAAACATTTAAATCCTACAACGCCTTCATCCACCATTTTGAGCAACTCATCCTACAACAATATACTTTGTTATTTAGTCACGTGACATTTAATCTTGGAGGGTATGCTTTTATATATATCACAATTACCTGATTTCCAGGAATAACACCTCCCCAAAATGCGACATCCACATGGAGTTTTCCAGTAGTAGCATTAAATTTGGTTTTTAAATTTTCTAGAGTTGTAGTCGGTGGAATAGAATTTCTGAAAAGTTAAAATTATTATAGTATTTTCTTAATATACATCTAAAAACAAATAAAATACTATTTGGTATATATAAAGAGTTGTACAGGTTTTTTAAAATTCACCCTTTAAGGTGTAAATGAATATTTTTTATTCGATAGAACGTTCCTTTGACATAGATACATGAAATTCGCCTTTTTCAAGTTCGACCCGTGTTGGTGAAAAGGAGTAAAATGTGTTTTCACGGATTCCTCAATATCTGTGAGGACAGATGAGATATCGACTAGGTTTTTGCTTACAAAGGTTACCCATACACAAGTTTAAAAACAAACTGAGTATTTTATGCTAATGAGACCATCAATATACCGTAGCGAAGCACGGGTTTTCAGCTAGTTAAAATATATAAGTGAACATACAGTGGCATGTCAACTATTGTAGTAACACCTCCAGCGGCGGCAGCCTTTGTTGCACTTTCGTATCCTTCCCATTCTGTTCTGCCTGGCTCGTTCACATGGACATGGGAGTCAAATATACCAGGCATAAGTACATACTTCCCAACATCGTTCACCTACAAATAACATTTACATATTATATTAATGACAATATTATGTTCTTATTCTTCATTTATTGGTTTATATAGATCAGGGGTTCTCAACCAGTGGTACGCGTACCGCTATTGATACGCGAAAGAAGACTTGGTGATACGCGAATAAGAGGACTGATTTTTTTTTAATTAATGAAACTATGAAAAGATTCATAACAATATACAATGGGTGCGTTTTGTTGTGCCGATTCTGGTTTCGGTTTAATCAGAATACGCGTTTTGTTGCGACTGTATTCTCATTCTATTCATTCTACTCATTCGATGACTCGAGGTCGAACGACTGGAATGAATAAGTGTGGTGGGGATGAAAAGTAATATGTATTTGAATGCAGTTGTTTCCATTTGGTTTTTAAATGTATTATAATTAAATCTTGGTATTACTGCTTCAAAATAATTTTTATTTTTAGGTGCTTTCTCATTTTGTGTCCTAAAATAAATATATACCTATATTATTTTAATACAGTATTGTTAAATCTCAACTTAAAATGCATGTACAATTCAATTACTCGTTCTAAAACATTACGTTCTAGAATATTTGCTAGAAGTTTTCTTATTCTGCATTTATTATTTAGATTATCCATTTAGGTGAAATATGTTCGTTATTCGTTCTACAACCATATGACTTAACCTCCATGCAAATGTCATTCCATGTTTACTTCACGATCAAAATTGTCGTTTACTTGCGCATCAATTCTAGTACTTCTAACCAGCCACCAACAAAACGCACCCCAAGTTAGTGTGTCGTCACATACATGTGCTGCCATCTGAGAGCTGAGTCCTTTGGAAGTTTTTGACTGGTTTAAAATACATGTGACATTACTTTTGTTACCTTTATTTTATGAATATCTTCAAAGCATATGAATATCTTCAATATGAATATCTTCAGAGCAAAAATATGTATTTTTGATAAATATATACTAATATATACAGTCCAGATACTTTATATTATAGAATAATGATTTTATAAATATATAAATAAGGATTCGAAGATATATTTATAGATTACGTTTTTAAATAATATGAAAATCGAAATATCTTTAATTAATTAATTAACACTACGTAATCATTAATATTTTGTTTTAGAATGCATAATGGTGTATTGTTTTGCTCCAAATTGTAACCATTACAGCTACATTGTTAATTGCAAATTTTTTAATTTTTTGACAGATTAAAATGAAAAACAATAATGGATAAAATAAAAACAACACATTGTTCCTTCAAACCATTTAGATATGGCATACACACTTATTGCTATGTTACTTGCCATAATAACGATTATTAACGTAAAATTCTCAAAATTAACCTGTAAAATAATATTGTTCTGCAAAAATTATGACATATTAAATTATAATGTATAAAATAAGATTTTTTTATAAATAAATATTGACTTGTAGTGTTGATGTGAAGCATTCTCTTACTTTGAAAACTTAATTTATATTTCTAAAATACAATTTAACAAAAAAACATGCTAAATTCAAATAAAAGGAATCAAACCGCGAGGCGGCAGCACTGAATCCCATTTTGTGACGTAGTTACTAATATGGTCTATAGTGCGTTCGAAGGTGAGTTTGCAGTACAGGGCATATGGAGTAGTTCTTTTTCATACTCTCTAATGGGTTTACAGAATGACGCTATCCTTTTCTTGCTTGTCGACGTTGCCAGCTCTAAAACGCGCTGATGTGTGAAGACGCAGTATTCTACAAATGGCCATTTGTTTTTGTTGAGTATTACATTGAGTTTTATAAGAGTTGATTTTTGTAAATAATACAAGTTTTTCATATTATTATAATTGACACATTTGACACTTTTACAACATTTGGCAACACCGCTCCCATTTGCCATAAGAGCTATACTGCAAACTCACCTTCGAACGCACTATAATACCCCATCAAAGGTGAATTGTGCACAAAAAATAACATGTTTTATTATGCAAACATTCTTGATATTTATTATATTGATAGGAATTTATAGCAGTACTTAATATTTTAAGCTATCAAATTTTTTTATGTCAATATGTTAATACGTGTATAGTGTTTCTCGAAATATATAAAAATGTAATAATTATAATATTTAATTTTGTTTTTAAAGTCTTTTTACGAATGAACATACAGATATGTATGAAGTAAACAAAAATATAATTTTATATAATATTCAAGTGATATTTTTTGTCACATGTTTTTGAGCGTAAAACTGTTTACTATAAAATCATATATACAAAATTGTTATTTTATAAAGGTCAAAGTAATTTTTACTTTAGAACTAGTTTTATGGAATATTTTAATATTTTTAAAATACCATAAATTAACATTTCAAAATTATCTAAACATTATTTATCAAAGAATTATCGCATTCCGAAATACATATTCGCGACATGTACAAGATAAGTAAGGAATTTAAAAAAATGAACATTTTATTTTTATCACGTTTGCAGAGTCGGGTTTTTGTCATTTACACCCCTAAACAGAAAATATTGTTGCGTACTCCAGTGGCGTAGAAAATCCCACTTTCTCCAAAAAAGAAAAATAACAAATAATTATTTTAACAAACATTTTATCTTAACAAATAATTTATATTACATAACAAATTAATCAATTAATTAAATTTATTTTTTTATTTATTTACATCGGCCACTATTTTAGTACTTTTTAGGAAGTTATGTTGCATTTATTATTTAAAATTATTATTATTATTATTATTATTATTTATTTAATGTAAACATTGTATATATTTTAATGTAACCCTACAAAAACAAATGACAACAATCATAGAATGTCATTCCATAACAAATGATGGAATGAAATACACGCAAAATGCATAAGAAGATAAATGCTTTAGAACAGTGTTTCTCAACCAAAAACGCACCGCGGTCCAGTATAATATATAGTTTTCTAACGCGGACCACTAATAATAATTGTTGGTTCATTTTTTGCAAGAAAACAAATATATTTAATGTGCTACTAAATGCATTTATTTTATTTGTAGAAAATAAGCAAAATATAAATTATTTACATAAAAAATGTGCATAATTTAAAAAAAAACTGCAATAAAGACATATAAAAACTTTCGCGGACCACTAAAATTTTTCTGGGGACCACTAGTGGTCCGCGAACCACCTGTTGAGAAACACTGCTTTAGAATAACAGTTCAACTCTTGTGTTAGAATATTAACTTTCTGTAGTCAAAATTGGTTTTAGAATTGGTAAATTCTATATTGGTCGTGGAGAAAATATATTATTAAATATATAAAAAGATTAACTCCAATTTTATTAACATAGATTGAATAAATCAGCCCAGTTATTCTAGAAAAATTCGTACAAATTCAGGGAGGCAGTGTAATAAAAAAACATTTAACCCCCCCCCCCCCACACCGCGTGGTTTGCGGGAAGCTACGGCGCTGATGCACTGTCATAAAAAAAGGAAAGACGGATTGAAATGTAAAAAAAAAGTAAAGCGACAAACCGAAACGCCCCTGTGCGATATTTCATGCGCCCTTTTTTAATCGGCTCCTCAGGGAAACTGTCTAGGCTGGCCCCTGCGTAAACCCGGCTCTGCATATTTAAAAACTATTTTAATGAGATTGATTATATTTCTATCAAAAGATGTATACATATCTCATTAATATTTATTAAATTATTATATAGCATTATCCAACTCAAATAGATTATTTTATATAATTCTGACCCCAAACAGCAGTTAATGATTATTTTAAATATAATAAATTCAAAAACCTCACAACAAATTAATAAGTGTCCGAAGTTCCTAATTAGTAAATATAAAAAATAAATGTAAGGTCCCAAAGTCATGACAATCAATTTTTAACTTCGATAGAGGATAAATTATTATTATTATTATTATTATTATATTCAAAGTTACTGTTACACAGCTGTTAAGCTAAAATTAAAGTAATAAATAGATTTTAAAATATGTTATGAATCTTTTTTTCCGTATATATAAATGTTCCGTATTATAAATTTTAAGTATACATAAATGTTCAACTAATATATAAAATAACAAAAAATTCCTCTTTAGTAGTTACAAATTGACCGCCGTGGCGCTAGGATCTTAAATATATTTCCTTATGCAATAAGAATATATAATGACCTACCTTAATATTTGCATCCTTCTTCAAATTTTCAAACTCCTCGCCCAGAATAACTTGTTTTATTTTTCCATTGTCAACTAAAACGCCGGCAGGTTTTAATTCCTTATTAATCAATACATTTTTACTTATAAACAGCTTCTGAGTAGCCATCGTTGAGCTAAGTAAAATACAGAATATAAAAACCCGTATAAAACTTTTTATAAATGAGTGTACTGCTGTACTGTGTACAGTACTGTAAGGTAATAATGAAACAGGAGAATCCATCCTGTGGTATTTATACATCAACTAAAACAATACCTTCTTCCTGTTGTGTCAAAACATGTTTGCAGTATAATAAATAATGATTAGATTTATGCAGTTGTTTGGGTTGGGGTATATGATATCTAACCTCAAATTGAAAGTACAATGACCTTGAAATCCCTCCCACTTGCATTCTGGGAGGGTGAGTTTTTGTATTTTATTTTTAAAATACAATTAAACCATACATAATAATCAAGGTTGTATTACATATTTTTTATTTACATATTTATTATAAGATAAAATATTTTTTGTTTATAAGTGAATTAAGAAAAGATAAAAAAATATTTGTGATGTTTATTTATAAATTATCACTGCGTAACCAAAATTCTAGAACTTGAATTTGATTTACTACGCTTGATTTTCCAGTACCTCCGAGTGCTTGATATTGTTCAACACTGTTTTCAAAATTCCATACTTTACTTACATCTGCTTCAAAGAGGTCACTGGAATAAAATACAACAAATTAGTAATGCAAAATAACAATTGACTAAGCTTTTGTTATGAAGTTATTGTAGGGTGACCATTTTCTTAAGAAGGCAATGAGGGCCGGAGCAAAAAAAAGGTCCTCATCTTCGAAAATCCAAGTGAAGAGCAAAAAAAAAAGGTCTTCACCTCCCAAATCCAAGTGAAAAGCAAAAAAAAGGTCCTCACTTCCCAAATTCAAATGCGGGATAATGCGGGACAAAATGTTAAAATGCGGGACTTTTGCGGGACGCATCTTAATGCGGGACAAAATGTTAAAATGCGGGACGAATGGTCACCCTAAGTTATTGTGTAGTAGTATACATATAAACAATGGTTTCTTTTGTTGGTTATTATAAATTTTTAAAATATAAACAAAAATCTTTTCCTAGATAAGATTACACACAGGAATATACAATGTTTTGTCGTTTGCAATAACATTATTAATTTTCCGGCATTATCTTTATTCAGTTTTAAAATTAAATTTACTTCCATTACTTCCATTTACTTCCAGAAAAAAAGTTAAACTAGACAAAAGGGCTCACTTAAGGACTATAATAAAAATTCTGCATCACTTCCGGTTTCAGCGGAAATTGTTTCAACTTTTTATCTAGCACAGGGAATCGGTAATTTTTTTTCTTGAAAATACGTTAAATCAGCTTTACAAGGATATCAAAATATCATACTTTAATTTTAACCATTTCAAAATGTCGACCATTTATTTACAATTGCATTATTTAGTTATAGTATTAGTGCATTATTTCATTATTATTATTTTTTTATCAATCTATGTGATCGAGTGGTAGAATTTTTTTTTGTAAATCTTTGAAAAGTAAAATTTAATTTCAGTAGATTTATTGAAGTGTAATTTGTAGTTGAGCAGGTGTTAAATGCCGGTTATTTAATTTTATGTGGTACATCTGAGTGTCGGTCATCTGAATTTACAATATATGGATTATGTTTGTAAACAAGTGCATTATGTTCATTGCCTCATGAAATAAAATTAGTTTTAGTTGGACAGAAGCAGCTAATATTATTAGCTATTATTATTAATATATTAGTGCAGTTTTTCTGCGACAAATGTAATGAACAAACTCGCATAGTATCAGTTACTTTTTAACTCAAAATATATTCCCATGCCTTCCTCCTGTCCATAACCAAATCTTTTCCAATCTGGACTTAATATTAACTTTCCCTCCATTTTTCTTAAGAAAAAAAAAAAAAAACTAAGATGCCTATCTTTGTCCTGTGTTGAATGACAGCAAAAAACACTACAATTTTTTCTACTTTTACAGTTTTTCACAACTTCTATCGACATTCTAACAAAAAATCAACACTAGAACATATGTAATAGGTTCAAACAGTACTACAGGCGCCTAGTACAATATTTGACCACCAGACTGCGTATCCGAGCGTGTCAGTTCTCAATTAGGGTTTACATCAATATGCATAGTACCCTTTTCACACTAGATCTTTAAGATCGGATGTTTAAGGGAATGGATCTTTAAACGCTAATGTGAAACCGTACGGCCTCGTCTAAACACGACCGATGTTTAAGACAGAGATCTGCGTCTTAAACTTCGCCCGCATTGCCAACTTAATTCCCATTATAAAAAAATACTCCTTGAATTTGTGCTTCTCTTCTTTTATCTATGTTCAGCTGTTATCATTTTATATATCGAGGTTATGAGAAGATTATTTGCGTTATTATTTAAATAAATATAAAAAATAAACTTCTCCTAACCTCGATATACAAAATAATGACAGAATAAATTCAAACGATATGAAATTATGTTGGCAATACATACTAGCTTTACATGGAGATTTCTTCTTCAAATTAAACATCAAGTGTGAAAGCAAACCGATATTAAACATCGATGAAGTTTAAGTTCAATCGTCTTAAAGATCTAGTGTGAAAAGGGTATTGGGGAAGTATTTTAAGATCGCAGCGCTATTTCGGCAAACTTGGAACCTTCAAAATAGACATTCGTTACATATAAACAACGTGAAATTTAATGTTTACTGGTGGTTTTTGTAATTTTGCTACAATATTAATACTTGTTTTTATGCAATTATATTTTTATGCTAACATTTTTTATAAAAAAAGTGCGATACTATGTCTATTACTGTAGTTCCTAAAATCCCACCAGATGCCATATCGCTTAGCAATTTTTCCCTATTACCACTCTGAGTTATACGGTGTAAATGCTTAAAATTAAATATGGTTTTTATTTAATTACTTTTCACCAAGGTGTACCTTATTTTACCAGTATTTTTACCGTATAAGCCAGTGGTTCTCAGCATTTTTCAGATGGCGGCATTCTTACGTAAAATATGATTTTTTTTTTAAAAACCTGTGGATATTAAAGTGAGGTCTTCTACATTTTAGAAGCTCACTTCCTAATGTTAATTTTGTGTTATTGAATTCCATATAAATTACCTAATATTTTTTAGTTCTTCGAGTGTCAAATCATGGATGACAATTCCTTTTTTCTCAGCTGTACTAACAACTTGTCCAGCGATATGATGTGCTTCTCGGAATGCAACTCCTTTTCTTACAAGATAGTATGCGAGATCAGTTGCTAACATGTCATAACTTAATGCAGATCCACATTTGTTTGCATTTATCTAAACAGAATTTAAGGAATACTTAAAATAGAACATATTATCAGTTTTATCTATGCAAAACAAACCTTTAATGTTGATACAGTTCCAGTTGCTACTTGGAACAACATAATTAACTTATCATATACAGTAAACATTGCTTCTTTGTCATTCTGTAAATCTTTGTTGTACGTTGATGGTAGCGATTTTAAGGTCATCAGGAATCCAGAACACTAAAATAATAAAATTTTTGAATTAATAAAAACCAATAATGGAACTAATAGTACTAGTTCTAATAATAGTTACTAATTTTTTTACTACTGATAGTAATTAGACCGATAATAACCAGTACCTTGTCTAATTTTTTAAGACAATCTGAAAGATAGGGTTTATGGAGAACTGACAATAACTGAAGTGACGCCTAGCGGAATATTTGGAACTTAAACGTAATAGGATTTTGTTGGATGTGGCTCATTTAATTACATTGTTTGTATGTGTTAAAGTGAAGAAAACTTTAAAACGTCTATAAAATTAAATTTTTGTTTTGTTTTTATTGTTATTTTTCTAACAAAGAATAAAATTATATTGAAATAAAATAAATAATTAAATAAAATTTTCATTTGTTTGCTACTATAATTCCATTTCATTAGGAGAAATCAATATTTTCAGCAAATCATTGCCTTTGAAAGTGAGACCAGTCCATTGAGGTACACCAAAACCACGACTTTTTTTCAAATAGCGCCGATAACACTTATCGTATAATAAAATTACATGCATTGAGAATACAAAAAATGTAAAATAAGTCTATTATTCCTTACGAATATTTTTAATTCAATTCAAATTCAAAACATTAAAATCTAGAAATAACGAAAAGTGGACTTGTCTCACTTTCAAAATCTACGGCTCATATGTATGTACTTAGTCTTGCCATAAATACTTACAAAACTTAATTTCCACACTTTACAGGTGATTATAAGACGATATACATAAAAAAAACAATTTCTGTCTATAGATATTTGTCCAAGATTCACACAAAAACAGGTAAACAAGATATATTGTTAAGTAATTGATATTATTGATCCAAAAAATTGATGTGAAGTGTGAATTTTCACACATTTCAGGGTTTTGCAGGTATTAAGTGAATGATGATTATTTTGGATGCGAAAACAAATTTTATATTAAAATATTTTTTTTGTTAATTTTAATTCGAACGCCTAATACCATTATTTAGGTTTCTAAATATGTGCAGTATTTTTTTTTATATAGCAAGGTTCATTAAGAATTTTAAAAATTGCGCCTATGGCTTCCATTGGTTGTTATAAGTTCCGCCCCTCTGATTTCGTGTACATTGAAACAGAATTAAATTATAATTTAAACAATTTCCACTGGCTATTAAATTTACGCTTTTAAAAATTAAATGCAACATTTGCCAAAATATAATTAGAATTTTGAAAAAATAATTTAAACAATATAGAAATTAAAAAAAAAAAAAAAAAATACATAGTTTCTTCTCCAGGGTTCGATCCCTATCGGATCGGGTTACATGGGTGAAAAGTCAGCGTCAAATACCACTAGACCAGCACACACGTTAGAGTGTTGCTTGTTACAAAGCTATAACTTGTGTACATTATTAGCCAAAAATCACAAAAAATGCGTTTTTTTCCAAAAACCTAATCTGATCAAAAATTCCTGTTGAACTATTTCGGTTCACACCAATGTACATTACTTAGAATTTTTTCAGATTTTTAGTTTAAACCATCTGGGCTACAGGGTGTGGGACAAAAAAATTGTTGCACAATTTTGGCAAAAATCGCTTCAAAATAATTTATTTTGCAAAAATAAAAATTTGATCGTTAATCCACGTACCAAGGGCTTTCATTTGATACCCTACTAAGAATTATAAAAAAATATATTTTTTTTCGATGAGCACATATTTGTTTATATTTTTAGGGGGATATGTTTTTTAGATGTTTTAGTATTTTTCCTATGTGCGGGTCAAAGAGTTGTATAAGCATGCCAAATTTCAACTCTCTAGGTTTAGCCGTTTGGCTACAATTTTTACCGAACAGACAGACAGACAGACAGACAGACAGACAGACAGACGACAAAATGACGGTATAAGGGCTTTTTGGTCATACCTACAAAACCCTAAAAAGCGGGTTTCAAATATATAGGATGTATAGCTTCTTAAAATTTAGTTATGGGGGGGGCAACAATACTTACGAGGCCAAAAATAGTACCCGCGCTGCCTCTGATTAATTCTAAACTGTCTGGGTTACGTTTTTGAGGCATTAAACTACTTCCAGTTGAAAAAGAATCATCAATGGTAACGTAATTAAATTCTTTTGTGTTGTAAAGAATAAGATCTTCAGATAATGAACTAAGATGTGTGCTCGTTAACGAAGCCCAAAATAGAAATTCAGCTGAAAAAAAAAACACAAATTTAATTTAAGGCAAAAAAAAATGGATTTGACAGTAAAAAACATTTTAATAGTATGTATTAAAATACCATAATACTATATAATGGAAAGAGACGATGATAAAGTAATAGATACCAAAGGCAAAAAGTTTATGAACCTTCGTTTTGGGGCTGATGTGTTACTTTTCGCTGATCCATCAAAGGGACTACAGGAAATGCTGAAATCGCTTAGTTTCCATTGCAAAGAATCTGGACGCAATATTAATTAAAGCATAAGTACGGAGTGATTATTTAAGAACGAGACGACGTCACTGGAAGTTTTAATAATTTGCCGTTTCATACACATCGTAGCAGGCGATTATGCGCGCATTCGCATAATCTTTTTTTCTTCATAATCAAATTTTTTTCAAGGTTATTATAGTCATAGTATTCTGCTAGGAGGCACGTAAAATTCGGTGACGTCGTCTCGCCATTAAATAATCACTTTGTATTAAAAGACTATCTTATATTATATTTATCTTTTATTGATATAGAAAATTTCCTACTTTCAATGTTAATTTACAGCAACTTGAAAAACGACGTAAAACAACGGATACAGTATTCTTGTACAAGATTATAAATGGTTTGGTAGATTGTTCGGAAATAGTTAGAATAGAAAATCTCGTTAAGGGTACCTACAGTCTGTTCCAAACGGTTAAGCGGAACTAAATGGGAATTTAGTTCTTTTAGGTTGTCACGAGAAGGGACCTTGCTTGGGTTATTTCATTTTTCATGTTGGGATGTCAAAATTTAAAATTCCAACAATGAAACCATGGAAACGAATGGCTTATGTCAAAATTAAATATTTTTTTTAGATATTTTAATGACAAAAAAATAAATAAATGGGAAATTTGTATTAAGAATGACACAAAAAATCAAAATATAAAGAAAATGACATTTTAAAATGATATTAACCTTAACCAAAAATTGTTTATTGTAAGTATGATTTACAAAGCTTAAACAAAACGGCCGAAAGGCACGATTTAAACGATGAAAGTAACTAGATTGCAAAATCTAGTTCCGCTTAACCGTTTGGAACAGACTGTATCTACTCAATTAGAAATTTTGAACTTTTTTCTGTGGCACCGACTCGGACTAACTATTATTTAAACTCTAGTATGAATAGAGTATCTATTTTACATAACTTTTACTCTGATCTTCCTGGTTTTTCAAATATATTCAGCCCTTGGGAGTTTTAAAAAGAAAATTTCAAATTTAATTTAAATATATATCTTGTCAATTTCTTTATGTAATTTTAATAAGATTCTAGCCTTAAGTTTATACTACAGATGATTTTTTCTTTGAGTAATTTTGTGTTGTATGTAGTGCCAAACCTGTAATTGGGACATCTTGTCCTGTTGGATTGGCCTAATAAATAAAATAAAATAAAAATAATATAAAATAAATTGAATAAAAGATAAAAATAATAATAATATGGACCGAAACCCTATAAAACACCAATTCTATTTATCTTTTATATTAACTATAGTAATATTTGTGTCTTCTTCTAGTTGTAATTTCACTTACCTACAAAATCTCTGTCTCCAACTGCTTGCATACTATTTAATGTAACTCCTTCAAAGCCCAGATCAGATGCTAATGCTAGCCTGTCGATACCAAATGGATTTCCAGCGATTGCTCCACTTCCCAAAGGAAGTAAACTAATGCTTTTCATAATATTCTTCAGTTTATCTGCATCTGCTTTTAGTCTCCAACAATGACTAAACATAATATTACAAATATTAGCAGTAGTAATCTATCGAAACTTTTTACACAAATGTGCTATATGTATATATTTATTACCTTAGAATCCAATGACTCCACCTTACAGGTTGAGCCCTTTGAAGATGCGTGTACCCTGGCATTAGAATTTCCATTTCATTGCTTGCTCTGTTCACCATTACCTAACAAATAAAACGATTAATTTTAGTTCTAGCTTTTAAATTCAGGGATAAGCTTGTGATTTAAAACTACTTTTAAGAACTACAACATTTAATTATAGTGGAACATTATGTACAGGTGTTTCAATAAGGGGTACAAGCCAATGTTTATGATGAAATCTTTAAACAGTGATGAAGAGTTAGATTTAAAATTGATAATACAATGTTATTTACTTAAGGAATATACTATTAACATTATTTCCTTACCTCGATAAGTTGCTTTATTAATATCTGTAATTCTTTTACGGCAGTTCGTAACCAAAGTTTCATATCTGTGACAACTTGATCATTACGGCTTCGCCCTACATGTAATTTAGTAGCAGCAACCCCAATAATTTCCTGAAAATATAAAATTTTCTGTAATATTGCATATTTCCGCCTTATTTCTAAAACACATGATTGAGATATCACATCAAAATTGTTTGCTTCTGTTTTGCAATGTCGGTTTTTGAAAATTGGTCAACCCGTATAAGGTTGTCACTTGGTACTTTTATCCTGGCTTTGGGATAGTAGCGTCGATACTACAGTCGTGTTGTGTAAACACCTACTATCCTAATTAAGGTATAGTATAATGAACGGAATAGCAACTAGATCTAGTAGCTATCCTGTTTACTAGTGTAAAATAAACCCGGCATAAGATGAAATTGCTACATACAAGCAAAATTTTATTGTTATCTTCTTACCTTCAATCTTCGTTCATTAAGCGTATGTATATCTTCATCTCCAGTCCTTATTTTGATTTTGCCAGTATCCCACTCCTCTTTTACCGTATCCAATCCTTCTATAATACTCATACATTCTTCATTTGTTAATAAATTAATTTTATTCAAAGCTTTTGCGTACGCCTGACTTCCTTTGATATCTTCAGCATACATACGTTTATCAATATGAATTGAACAATTAAGTCTTTCAAGACATGGATGTGTGGAAGAACAAAATCTTCCTCCCCATAATTTTGAACCATCATCCTGCAAAAATAATTAATTAATTTGATATATTTTCAGATGTACTTACACTTACCATTGTTAAATGCAAAGTAAGCACTAGTTTTAATTGATTAAAAGTTAGAAACGACCTTTTAGTATCTTAGGTCAAAGAAAGATAAAATTTGAATTAAAAAAAATAACGTAAAATATAAAATATTTTCAGTGAACCAATATGATAAATATTTTTTAATTGTGTTCGTAAATATTTTTTTAATAGTCCTTTTATTGGCGCAAATTGTTTGATTGCCAACAAACTGATTTCATATTTTTAGGGTTTTGTAGGTATGACCAAAAAACCCTTATACCGTCATTTTGTCGTCTGTCTGTCTGTCTGTCTGTCTGTCTGTCTGTCTGTCTGTCTGTCTGTCTGTTCGGTAAAAATTGTAGCCAAACGGCTAAACCTAGAGAGTTGAAATTTGGCATGCTTATACAACTCTTTGACCCGCACATAGGAAAAATACTAAAACATTTAAAAAACTTATCCCCCTAAAAATATAAACAAATATGTGCTCATCGAAAAAAAAAATATTTTTTTTAAATTCTGAATAGGGTATCAAATTAAAGCCCTTAGTACGTGGATTAACGATCAAAATTTTATTTTTGCAAAATAAATTATTTTGACGCTATTTTTGCCAAAATTGTGCGAAAAAAATTTTGTCCCACACCCTGTAGCTCAGATGGTTTAAACTAAAAATCTGAAAAAATTCTAAGTAATGTACATTGATGTGAACCGGAATAGTACAACAGGAATTTTTGATCAGATTATGTTTTCGGAAAATAACGCATTTTTTGTGTTTTTTGGTTGACGATGCATATAGCTTATACTCATATAACACGCTGAGTTGTTAAGCGTGTGGTGGTCTAGAGGCTATGTTGCGCGCCAACTATACAGATTTGTTATACACGACGCAGGTTCGTTCCTAGCTTGTGGAGTCAATTTTTTTTTTAGTTTTTTTTTTTTAATTTTTATTTTGTTTAAATTAATTTGTTAAAATTCTAGTTATATTTTAGCAAATTTTGAATTTAATTTTCAAGAGCGTAAATTTAATAACCAAGTGGAATTATATTTTCATTCTATTAGTCATTATACGAAACCAGAGGGGCGGAGCGTATGATTTAAGACAACCAATGAAAGCCATAGGCGCAATTTTCAAAATCTTAATGAACCTTGTTATATAAAAAAAATACTGCACTTATTTAGAAACCTAAATAATGATATTAGGTATTCGAATTAAAATTAACAAAAAAATATTTTAACATAAAATTTGTTTTTAAAGCTCTGAGATTAACAGACGATAAATTATTTTAAAAAGATCGTTCATTTTGCCGTGGTTACTACAAAGCAAAATTTGTCCTACACAATCAGCCGCCTTCACTTATTATATACCTGCAAAACCCTGCAATGTGTGAAAATTCACACTTCACATCAATTTTTTAAGTGTATTATATTGAACAGGGTGATTTTAAAAGATTGTTATTACGTACTTGGGCGCCCGTAATATTTTTTTCAAGGGGGGCTAAATATAAAGGGCATAATAAAACTTGAAATAAAACACTCGGTAATGTTTCAAAATATTTAAATTTATTAATACGTATTTCGGCTCATCAGAATACAAAGAGTTTACAAAATTGAACAAATATATACTAACATCAATATTGCTCTATTGATGTAGAATTAGAGCAACAGGAAGAAGGAGAGGGACATTGGAGCAAGAAGAAAGAAATGAGAAAAATATTGTAAATTGTATTGTATGTTATTTATTTTTGGATTGATTTGGGGTGCGTCTTATGGTCCGAAGATACAGGTGCGTTGTTTCAAAAGTGTGCGATATTAGTGTGGAATCAATTCAGGGCGCATAAAACAGAATCAACCAAGAAAATATAATAGAAATGAATAAAGAATTAGTAATTTCTTTAGACCTTACAAATCTTACGACCTTACAACCTTATTTTAGATTCTAAATTGATATTTGGTGTTCATATCAATACCATTATACAAAAATCATACAGAATGTTAGGATTTTTATTAAGAGTTAGTAAACCTTTTGTGAAATGCAAGACTATACTATCTTTATATTTCACTCTAGTGAGAAGTCATCTTGAGTTTTCTACGATTTGTTGGTGTCCTAACTATATTACCTATATAAAACGTATTGAGAATATTCAGGATAGATTTGTTAAATATTACAGTCGGAAATTTCCTACTTCAAAGATTAATATAATGTCTCTTGAGAAAAGACGATTATTTCTAGATTTATCATTTCTGTTTAAAATTATTAATAATGTAGTTGATTGTCCAGAAATCTTAAACATTCTAATGTTTCACGTACCATCCTATAATACTAGAACTAATGATCTCTTTTCCTTACCACGTAACCGCACTAATTCGGCGTATAATTCACCTGTTAACAGATTATGTTTAATTTTTAATAAATATTCCGCATTAGAATCTTTTCCAGATATTTTCAATTCAAATATTCTTACTTTTAAAAGGGTCATAAAAAATTGTCTTTAAAACTATTATTTATAGTAAATTTTGTATAAAATTGTATTTTGCGTAATTTAATTGTTATTATTATTATTACTTTTTTTTTTTTCTATTCTATATTATTTTTGTTTTTGTATAAATGAATTAATATTTTACATGTACACTGTAAATTTTTCTTTTTGTATATCAGTGTTGCACTATTATTGGGACACTGTCCTGTTGTGCCGCCAATTCAATAAATAAAAAAAAATAAAAGTCAACGACAACCCTTGGGTCGATTAATAAACCATTTAATAATTTTCTGCGGACAAACGAAAAGTAAAGCCAAACCGCGATGTTACAACAACGGATGAAACGGACGACAATTTCAAAAGTACCTGGGTAAAAAATTCATGGGAGGGTAAAAGAAAAGACGATTATAAAGTCTTTTAAGAAATTCGGAGTAAGCAATGCATTGGATAGTATCGAAGATGACTTGGTTTTTGAAGAGATTGACAACAATAGTTCAGACGAAAATAATACGAACAATGACATTAACGAGACGAATGATAGTACAGAGAGTGAAGATGAACAGAATGTTGCTGGTACAAGTTATTGTAATAATAAATATTCTTTCTAAAAATTCTCTCATAAATTTGGGGTGGGTCTTATCGTCCGGTGCGTCTTATGGTCCGAAAAATACGGTATACTATTGCTCTATATTTCTTAAAAACTACCTTCTTCTTCTTCAATAATTAAAAGAATAAATCAAAAAGAAATAAAAGAACGCAATACATTAGTAATAAATTTATTAATACAATCACATACCATGTAAAACAATTTATGTAATCACAAAATTACTTATATACTTATATTACTGTTAAGTAATTATACTTATAATAAATTATTGACGTTTGAAATGGTTATTGTTTTAAAAACAGAACTTATTTTTTATATTATTTTATGAATTTAGACTGATAAGATCAGTACAGATTTAAATATCAACGTTGAACGATAGGAACTTAATAGCTAAGTCATTTTAACACAGTCACTTTAGATTATTGTCGAGCGGGGTTGATGTACAAATATTGTCACATTAGGCTGCAGTTTTCTTCACCGCCCTAAAAAAGAAATCTTATTAGTCAAAATGAAACTGCTATTTAAACTAAAACTTAAATACTGATTAAATAATATACAAAGATTTTTCAGTCTAATATATTTAACTAGTTGCGTAATATGTACACAGATAAAAACACAAAAGACATTTGGATATTTGAAAATAAGTGCAGGTATAATAAATTTTTATTTTAAACCGTCATGATTTATAGCCTGTTTCTTTGGATTAAGCGGAACTAGATTTTGAAATCTAGCAACTGTTTAATTAAAGTTTTTGATCATTTTATTTTGCAAAAGCCAAATTCAAAAATTAAACAATTAGCCCGTGACAACTTAAAAAAATTAAAATTCCATCTTGTTGCGCTTAAAGGTTTGGAAAAGCCTATATGTATTTATTTTTTAATACAACATGTACTATGTCATTACCATGGATACAGTTTTTGACAGCAATATAAATCGTGTTCATTTTCATTACAACATAGACAAAACCATATTTACTAGCAAAATCAAAATATTTTATTGAAAATACAAATAAAAATAAATAATTAATAAAAACTTATAATAAATGTTCAAAAGTTTGTCCGTTTACTTGCATACAAAATGTTAAGCGATCATAAAAATGATTCAAAACATTCAGCAATTGCTCTTGAGGTATATTGTTGGACGCTTGAACAATTTTGTCTTACAGTTCAGCAACATCCCTAAGTTCTCCATTATATACTTTAGCCTTTAAATATCCCCAATAAAAAAAATCATTGGGTGCCAAATCCGGAGATCTCGCTGGCCAATTCATCGACCCTCCTCTTCCAATCCAGCTATTTGGGAAAGTTCTATGTAAATATTCTTTAACTATTCTAGAATAATTGACTTGTGCGCCATCATGTTGAAACCATACTTGTCCATTAATATTCAGGTTTCGCAACGCAGGTAATATTTGGTTTTGCAAAAGGGCTAGATATTTTGCGGCATTAAGGTTACAGTCAATAAAAAAAGGCCCTGTAATATTGGTTCCTATTATCCCTACCCAAACATTTAATTTTTGCGGCCTTTGAGTTCGGGAGGAATGAAACAAATGTAAATTTTCTCGACTCCAGTTCCTAAAATTTTGTTTGTGCACTTCACCATTTAGAGTAAACGTTGCTTCGTCAGTAAATAAAATTCTCGACATTGTTGGGTCGGAATTAATTTTTTCAAACATTTCAAAACAAAAATCCATACGTACTGCTGCGTCCATTTCTTCAGTGAATTGCTTATATTTATAACAAAATCAAAATAAAAGTATTTTTTTTTTTAATTTTGTGAAACAACTTTGAAAAAGATATATATATATAAATCTGTAATAATTTTGTGGTATAATAAATAAATAAAAATAAATAAATAAATAAATAAAATCACAATGATTATGGCTACGGTGAAATGGTAAAAATCCTTGTATATTATTTAACAGGTAATATCTTAAAAATTAAATTGTATGATCAACATATCAGAAATATTGAAATAAACTACAAAAATACATAAAGCAACAGAAAAATACATATATAAAAAAATACGTTTATCATACAATATCGTCTGTTTAAAATTTGTTGGTATATTCTTAATATAGGAAAAAAAGTTGAGTGAACTAATCTTAAAAAATAATAATACTAATATATTGACGAATAACACTACCTTATAGATACGATTAAATACATTGAAAATTTGAGGAGAATTGAGAAATTGAACCCCGGTTCTCTCATCATTAAATTAAGATATATATTATTATTAAATCACGGTTTAACAATTTATGTTAAATTAGACATTTGAAATAACTGTATGTAAAATTACTTAACGGGACTAAAAATACATGTTAGAGGCACAGGCGCTCCAAAACAACGCTACCAATATAAGCTAAAAATAACCTCAAGTTATGTCAACTGTTTAGTCCAGACTAGGAACGAAAAACCCCTCTGTCGAAGTACATGGATTAAACTAGCGACAAATAGAATTCTGTACCACAAACTGGTACGTAAATATCGAGTCACACAAGTACGCAATAAACGATCATTCACACGCCAGAAGTTCTAACTTGGTTCCAGAGGCGTACCTGGGGGTATGGCAGGCATGGCACGTGCCCTGGGCGCCAGTTGAAGGGGGGCGCAAAATGGCAAAAAAATAAATAAAAAAGGAAAACAAAACAAAAAGAATAAAAAAAGTGAAATAGCATTTTGCCCCTTTAGGGTTGAAATTATTAAAAAAATAAACTCAATAAGTTTCTAAAGATTTTAAAAAGACGGATATGCCAAAACGGAATGTTATCTCAATAAACATAGGAAATGAGAAGCGTTCTACAATTGACCCCGAATGTAGATTTAAGGTTTTTTTAGGGAAAAATTCTGAATTTCGTTCATAAATATTTGTAACCTTCATAAGCAAAAACTAAGTCGATATCTTATTGGTTCCAAGATACATTGAGGAATCCTTGAAATCATATTTCACCAAATTTCACCCCCTTCGGGGTCGAATTTCAAAAAATTTCTTGTTTGTGGGTGCTTACACCATGGAGAAAATATGCTTGCCGAATTTCATGACTATGTCCAAGGGACGTTTTATAGAATAAAAAATAGCAATTTACTCCTTTCGGGGTGCAATTAAAAAAATATGTTAAAAAGATATTTTAAGTTTTTAAGTTAACAGTTATAATCCCGAAACACTCTCTTAGAATGAGAATTTTGAGATGCTATATGGCCTCTGTTCGAATGGTTTTAATTTATTATCATACTAAATTTGGTTAAAATATGTCTGTTTTTAAAAAAGATTCTTCAAAAGCAAAAATAAATAAACCAAAATAATAAAGTTCATAAATATCGGCAAAATAAAAAAAATATAATATACACTGCAGGCCAAAAGTTTAGGACCAGTACGGTATTTAATCAAAACTAGTACAAAACGTCACTGTACAAAATATTTTGTATTGATGATATCAATTTTTACATATATAAATGTGTTTTACTTAGAAACAGTCATAAATTTGTATAAAATAACCTTCAAATGTACATAAAAACGTTAAACAGTCTTTTCGTCAAAAAAACCTCCTTTACATTTTAAACCTTTTTGAACTAGTCTTGGCATACGGGCGATTAATTTTTGTATTTTTTCATGTTGCATGCTATTCCACGTGTCTTCTAAAACTGTCCAAAATTGTTCTTTGGACGTTGGACAGATTTCCCGGACCTTACGATCCATTTCCTCCCATAACAACTCGATGGGATTCAAGTCCGGCGACTGTGGTGGCCAGACCATATTTTTGAGCACCCCAGCAGCTTCTTTCTCTTCTACAAACCCCTTGCACAATTTTGAGGAATGTTTCGGGTCGGTGTCTAGCATCAGAGTGAACCCAGGTCCAATCATTCTTAGGCCAGACGGTACCGCATGGTCTTCTAAAATTGATTTGTAGCGCTCCTTCTTGAGAATACCTTCTATACGCACAAGATTTCCCATGCCAAGACCCGAGAAAGCTCCCCAGACCATAATGGACCCACCTCCATGCTTTACTGTGGGTACCACACACTGAGGCAGCATCTTTTCTCCCTGGCTCCGACGGACGAATGTTCTACGCCTGGAACCAAATATTTTAAACTTCGATTCATCTGTCCACAGTACTTTTTTTAAATCATCCACTGTCCACTGGCGATGAAGAAGAGCCCACTCTAACCGTTTCTTCTTATTTTGGGGCCTAAGAAGTGGTTTTCGAACAGCGACACGGCCGAACAAATTGGCTTCACGTTAACGGCGCTTCACGGTAGTTAATGATACCTCCTTTGAACCAGTTCTGTTCAATTCTGCTCGAATCTCAGGGGCGGTCAGACGTCTATTTCTTTTACTTGTGATAGCAACAAAGTCATCCTGCACTTTTGATGTGATTCTGGGTCGTCCTGAACGTGGTAGGTCTTTATTGCTGCCTGTTTCCTTAAATCTTGTAATAGCGCTGTGCACAGAAGTCTTAGAAGTTTTCAACTGGGCAGCAATAATACGTTCATATTTAGCTTCATTGTGAAGGGTTATGATGGCTGAACGAGTTTCAAGACTAAGTTCTCGAGTTTTACCCATTTTGGTAGTCTCAGTGATGTAAAAATCGAAAAAAGTTGTATTGGAAAAAATACAAAACAAAAACTGATTTAAAAAAATATCTACCGCTTCAAACTTACTGTAAGTCACTAATAAAGACTATATTAACAGTTAACAGTATAAATATAAAAGAAATTTCAAGTCAGCATTAATTTAACAATCCAAAGATATCGTAATGTAAATATACTAACGTAAGCGAAAACAAACAAACATAATATAAACGCGGATAATTTTGTATAAATAAATAAGAACCATCTTAAAATGATCTATGTAGACTAAAGTTATGTTCTGTGTAATAGAAAAAATTAAATACTCATCAATTTTTATCTCCGTTGAGAATTAAATCAAATAATCAAATATTAAAACAACTGGTCCTAAACTTATGGCCTGCAGTGTAGATGTTGTCTCGTTCTATATAGACTAATCATAGTTTTGCTAAATAACTGAATAAAGATCAGTGCTGTTTACCGACAATATTTGAGCCGAACATTTCCGATGCCGCCCGAAGAGCCACTATCAGAATATAGTCATCCAATCAACTATTGAACGAAAATTCCTATCCCCTCACTGCATATTTAATAGATATTCCAATGGTCCAATATAATTAAAAACAAAATTATTAATTTCTCGTTTCTATTGGGACTTTTTTGAGATTTTTCTAGTTATGATGAAGGCATTTCCTACCTGTATGCAAAATTTCAACTCGGTAGCATATCTGGAAGTGGGTTAGAATTTCCGGACATACCCACAAATACTCAGTTTTAAATATAAGTTTATATATAAAGATTTCCAGCAAAGTTATTTTAAATTTTAATTTTCAAAAAATGGATGCGACATGTTTGGATAGGGGCACAATTTTAATGTTTGCCATGGGCGCCATTTGTCCTAGGTACTCCCCTGCTTCGTTCTGTCTACAACTATTTGCGCTATATGTGTCAAAATGGTGCCTAGAATTAGTCTGATCAGTCATGAACGAGCTTACTCTCGTTGAAAAATTTAGCGAAGTTCTATCGTCGTTTCGACGTAGCTGTTAAATATATACTTGTTTTTTACACTTATACTTTGTAGGAACTTTATTAAGTAATGCTAACAAAATCTACATATCACAGTTTTTGATCAGAAGCTATTCGTTCTGTCTTATAGGTGAAAATATCAACTTAAAATAATTGAATAATCCAACAAATTTTAAAGAGAAAACGATTATTAAAGTAAAAGAAACCAACAAACTACGCCAGGCTATTTAAAGTGAGTAACTACTGCAAACAATTTAGATACAAGAGTTAGAACAGTAAACAATCAATAAACAATAACAGATTAGAAACATTAAATGATTTTCTACAGAGCTCTTTTCTACAATTCTACCTAGCGTAGTGCTAGTGGCTTTATGTGCTTGTCCGTATGTCATGAACAGAGACATGGACATTCAGAATTCGATCGGCTGATTGCCACCAGCGAGTTGCATCTATAGGCCGGTACATACACGCCACTGCTGGTGCGAATTGCACTGACGGTCGATCCTGACTCTCTGCTACAAGTTGTTCGTGTTGTTCGATCTGCTACACATTTCGAATTGCCTACAAGGAAAAAATACACTTTACCATTTTTAATCTAATAATATAATTTGTTTATTTCTAATGTAAATAAAATATATATACAGTAATACCCCGAAGTTACACGATAGGTGGGTCCGACGACAATCGCGTAATGTATCATTTTCATTCTGGTGTTGGAAGCGTGGAACAAGAAAATCAACCAATAAGATCGCTCTATTTTGAAAAAAAAACCGTACCATGAATCAATTTCTATGACGGAGCCACTAGGCCTACCCTATGTCTTACAAATTAATGGTGTTTAGAAGTAATGTTACGGGGGAGGGGGTAGATTTTTTAGTTAATATAAATTCACTTTTCTCTTTCACAGCTCACATACTGATAGATAGACAGATTTTTATAAAATGAAGCAAATA
Source organism: Liopterus haemorrhoidalis (assembly GCA_963971575.1). Classification (NCBI taxonomy): domain Eukaryota; kingdom Metazoa; phylum Arthropoda; class Insecta; order Coleoptera; family Dytiscidae; genus Liopterus; species Liopterus haemorrhoidalis. The sequence continues at coordinate 68,684,826 of OZ020612.1, read as the reverse complement.
ATCAAAATACACGCAGGTTATTCAAACAAAAATGCATCTCGCCGATCACAATCCAGCTAGTCATAGAATCATAAACCGGCTAGAGTCAGAAATCACTTGGACATACATACAACTTGGCCAATTTTAGATAATAGGCCAATGATAGATAAGAAGTTAGTATTAGTTTATAAAGATTAAAAAAAGGGGCAGGCTAACATTTCATCGGTTCTGAGCCTTTTTGTGGAATGTCTTTTTTGTTTTACTTTTTTTGCCGAAAATGTCAAAATTTTAGACCGTAACTCAAAACTGACCATATATTTGTGATCTAAGGCTAAAAATATATAAGTATACCAATTTTCGAACAAATTTCGAAAAATAATTCTTCCAAAATTTTGAAAATTTTGGTCAAAATTATTTTGACTCCGATTTTAGCCAAAATATAGTTTTAGGCTAATTTTGGGGTGAGGATTATGAAAAAAATATTTAAAAAAATCATGCTTTCCTAGTATTTGAGTTAGAGCTGATTTAGGTCACTTTTTGCCTATAATTCCAAAACTTTTGCCCAAATTTCAAAATGGACCAAATTTTCTTGATCTCTGACCAAAAATGCATATATGTACCAATTTTCAATAAAATTGGAGACAAAAATTTTTTACTTCAAAATCACGATTTTTTTAAGGTGTACCCCTTACGATTTTTTCGATTTTTGGCCATTTTCAAGGATTTTGGATTACTGCCCCTACAAAACTTAATAATATGTTTATTTAAGCCAAATTTTTTTCTTAGACTATACAGTGTAGTAGAATTTTAAAATTTCAAGCCGCTTATTTATATCCCTAACCATTTTTTAGTTAGCATTTTTCAAAATTTTCAAAAAAATTTAAAAAAAATGAAAAAATTTGAAAAAATTTTTTTGTTTCAAAATCTGGTTACAAGTAAATTAGGACCTCAAGATTTCAAAAATTTAAACCGCAGGTCTTTATTGCATTTCGTTTTTGAGATATATCCATGCGAAGATGAATATTTCTATAAATCACGCCATATTAAAATTTGTCATAATTTTAAAATACGCAAAACGAGTAAGGCCTCAAATTTTTTTTAGACTAAATAAACTGCGAGGATTCCAAAAATTCTAGCGTCAGGTTGTTTTCTCTAACCGTTTTTGAGTTGTGATTTTTTTAAACTCACAATTTTCACAAATTATGTAAATTATGACATAAAAAAAAATGTCACAATCTCAAAACGCATTAAACGATTAAAGCCCAAATTTTTTTCTAGACTATATAAACTACAAAGAATCCAAAAATTTCAACCGCTGGTCGTCAAGGAAACCAACCGTGAGGCGGCAGCACTGAATACCATTTTGTGACGTAGTTACTAATATGGTCTATTACAAAATGGAATTTTTATGTATGAGAGACATCTAGTGCCAGAATTAATGAGATGTAAATTCTTAAAAAATATTACCTCTAATGAAGGAACTTTTAGTAACGTTCTTCTTTTTCAGATCTTCAGTTTTACCTTTGATAGCTTTATCACGACTGGCAGCTTTTTCGGCAGTACTCCTTATAGTTGAAATGGCAGTTTTATGTCGAATTTCCTGTAAACCTACAACTGGAACCCTAAAAATAATAATAATAATAATAATGTCAATAAAAATGACCTAATATATACAGTAAACGTATTACCTATCAGCACTCCTCCGTAAGTCGATTTCTCTTTTTCTTGCGTAATTTGGCTGTGAAGTACTCTTCTTGCTAACTTCACTTGTGGTTGAGGCACTTTGAGTTTTATTCCTACGTACTAATCTTGGTTTACGTATTGGTTCATTTTGTGATAAGTCTTCGGAAGAACTTCCATGTGATTGTAGTAATGCTTCCCTGCTACTCGCTCTTTGTAATCTTCTTTGTTTCGTAACTTTAACAACTTCAGGGTTAACTGAGGTTAATTTCTTTTTAGCTCTTTCTTCTCTTAGTTTCTCAGATCTATTTGGTCTGACAGGCATTTGTGGTTTGTATTCTTTAGTTACACTCTCCAGTGAAGAAGTACTTGATGTTGCTCGAAATATTCTTCGATTCTTTGTGATCTCATTCTGTTTTTTAATTTCATTACTTTTCTTCCAAGATTTACTTTCTGTTATTGTTTCTAATACGTCACTGTTTCGTCTGTATTTATTTTTCTTGTCATCTTCATCATCTGTACTGTATTTTAAAGAATCATCGTCTGTGTATCCATTTACGGCTTGTAATATTTCATCAGCAGCCCTTGTTAGTTCTTGAATTATAGATGATTCTTTCTCAGGCCGAGTTGAGATTATATCATCTATATTTTCATATACAGGAGACTCAGCCCTATCTTCAATGGTTGTGACATGTTTCACCTCGGCAGATTTGCTTTTATTTATGTTATTTTTGATATGATTCTTGTCATTGTTAAATACTGAAGATAAGTTCACATATTCATTTGTGTCAATATACTGTAGTAAGTCGGGCTTATTATTTTTTCTTAATTCTTCTCTCGGTTTTTCTATATATTTTTTAGCTAGTTTAGGAGATCTTATAGCATTATAATACGGATTTATTTTCTTCTCCGGAGTAGCCTCTCTTTTTGGTGAAGAAGATCTTGCGTAGTAACTCGATACTGGTTTTTTAACTTCAGTTTTTTTTTCCGATACATTTTTAACATAAGAAGATACTAAGATTTTATTAATTGAATTACTTGATTTTTCTAAACGATCTTCTTTTTTCTGTGTCACCGATTCTCTTCTTGTTAATTTTACATTTTGAAGTGAATTGCCTACTAACATCGGAGATGATAAATTGTCATTTTTAGTTTCTATTTTATTTGAAGGCACTATTTGTCTTTTATCTGTTCTTGATATAGCTAAAGGTTTGTCATTTATTTTTCGAACTACATTATTTTTAACCGATACTGAAGTTGCTAGTTGCTTCGAAAGTGGCTGACGATTATATTCTACACTGGTAACTTTCTCAGGTGTTTTATGGATACTTGTTTGTAAAGCAGTTTTCGCAGCAAAATCTGTAGGACAAAATAAAATGGCTGTAATTTATAAACTTTATTACAGATAAATGCATAAATAAGTTTTTTAAATTAGCTTAGTAACCTAAGCTAACCTTGTATATACAATCAATTGTTTAGGTTATACTAGTCTGAATAATAATAGATTTATTGATAATAACTTAATAAATTACATTGAGAAATACAAAATTTTATTTTAAAACAATGAAAACAAATAATTAAATATTATGTTCAGTGAAAAAGCTATCAATGTGCAACAATTAGTAAAAAATTAACTATATTAATAAATTTCACTCGAACAATAACTACCTCTTTTCAGATTTGTTTGATGATTAATAATATTTTTAATTATTTCATTTTCTTTTGAATTACTCGAACTATTTAAATGTTGTTTTATGGCTCGGAATGCTCTCATTTTGCTCCAGCTTCCTGATACGACACTCCTGGCTTCTTCATGGTTACTATCTTCTCCTCCACCGGACATATATGATCGGACTTCTTCATCTAATTCAGAATCATCGCTATGTTCGGATGCCTCTTCGTAGAGTTTCTTTAAAGCTGCTAACTGATCTGGAATAGCTGATTTGGTGTTTTTTGTTATGAGATCTTCTTCTATTACCTTGTTTGTATTCAGTTCTTTGGGAGTATTTGAGATCGTGTTGATTATTAAGGAAGTTGATTTAAGACTATGTAAACTAGCTCGAGGAAGTTTAATTTGACTAAATAATGGGTATTCGTTGTTCGAAGGTGATGGAGACATGTCGATTGTTATTTTTGTTGTTGTTGTTGTGTTGTTGCTTTGTCCATTCGTTGTTGTTTTTGAACAAACCGTGTGATTAGAATCATCCTTTCCGATTCTAACTACCAAACCTTTGTTCAAAATTTTCTTTTCATCTGTAAATACATTTTCTTCTTTTTAGAGGGTTAATTGTTTTTTTTTTTTTTCAAATATAAGCCAAATCACATTTTGTTAATCTACAAAAAGTTTCTATGTTGTTAGAAGATAATCCATGCACGATAAGAAGAAATTTTTATAATAATCTTCAAAGTTGTTGAGCAGCCAAGTTAAAATAACTTCTCACAGTTAAACGATTTTTGATACTAATACAGAATAGAGGATAATTCAGTTCGAGTGAAATTCATAAAATAAACTGGTTAATTTTAGTAATATGATATTGTTAAAATTGTAGAATTATGATGTTTAATAATAGTTATATTTGCTGCATTTCTTAAACCCTCAACATTATTACTACTATTATTATTTTTTAGAAATTACATATAATTTAAAATAATATAATGTAATTTATCAACAAATGAGGACTATATTGAAGGAAAAAGTGATTATTTTGACTAAATTCTACAGGCCAAAAGACTGAACGGATGGGTAAATTCTAAGGAAAGTTAAATTGTAATATTTAAAATAAAAAGTGCCAAAAAGTAACGAAATTAGTCGAAGCAAACAAAGTCCCTGGGTAGGCGTGGCATAGAGCGCATGCAATCTCAAGTACACTCAACGACATATTACACTCGCGCGAAATTCTATATATGTGTGAACTATTATATATAAATAATAATAATAGTTATAAATACAAATCAATTTTGAGTTATAAATTCAAATCAACTTGAATTATATTAAATACAAATACTAAAGCACAAATTATACAAATGAAGCGTAAAATCAGTACTTAATAGTTTTGCGTCAGACTATACACATTGCCTAAGGTGATTCCTAATTGGTCAGATGGAAACCCGCCTAAACATTTTCAAATTAGTTCACATATTTTCCGGGGTTTTTGTTTGCTTCATGGCACTGTACCTATTTTACGAAAACAGTTGAAATAACATTTTGTTTTTAGTTTTGGCATATTTAATTATTTTTGCTAAAATAAATTTATTTGCTTTTACTAATTTTCTGATTAGGCTAATGATTTAACGTTTATTTTTTTTTGTATTTATAGAAGTTAAGTATTAGACTATATTTACAAAATTGATAAGTTTGTGCAGCAAATATAACTTATGTTTTCTGTGTTAATCTGGTCTTAAAATTAAGAAGCCCTACACAACACTACTCATGCAAAATACTTTTAAAAACTTACCAACAAAATCATCTTCATTAGGCCAGACTGGCTGTCTCTCTTTCTTATCAATTTCAACAACAGTAGCTTCTCCACTACCAAAATTTACTTTAGTCGAGTAACCTTTATTTTCAGTCCACCTTAAATTTTCAACCTGTTTAATTCTGTCTGCCACAGACCAAGATGACCGTCTCAAGTCCACTGGAGGCTTATAATTCTCTGTTTTTCGAACTGCATGCAGATTACTTAACATTTTTTTAATATCACTTTGTGAGGAATCAGAATCGTACTTGGGTTCATCTTTTGTGTATTCTGTATTTTCTGTTGTGACTGGTATTTGATATGAGGTATTTTGCACAGTTACTGTTGATCTCCACATTGGAGATTCTTCTTTCTGTACTGGACGCAAACGTACACCCCAAATTTTAGGGCTTTCTTGTTCTTCATTTGTTATGTGATTTGGAATGTCTTTTGTTGGTATTGTCGATTCTTCGTTATCCAACCCTAATAAATATGGACGTGGTTTTATCATCCTGTTCTTTAAAATACCTCTTGGTTGGTTTTCGTTTTCTGGTTCTTTTAGAATAGGTTCTGAAGTTATTGGGACAGAGGAAACTGTTACTGTATTATTGCTAATCATGTTATCTATAGGCGATTCTCTATGGTAGGAATCAGAAACGTCATCTACTTGAATATTATCATGGTCTGGTACACTAAATAGTTGTTTCTCATAGTTAGTATCACCAAAATGTATCATAGGTAAACCATTTTTATTTTCTTCGCTAGTTTGATTATTAGTAATACCAGAATTTCTTCTACGTCGTCTGAAATTATTTGTAGGTGGAGGTTTTTCATCAGTTTCAACAATATTAACACGACCTGATTCAGCAGCAAAATGAACTTCTGTTTTACAAAATTCCACTTTTTTAGTTTTTCGATTATTGCCATTTCCTTCTTCATCATCTGCATATAAAATATCAGCTTTATCGTTTTTATCACCTATTATTAAACTGGTTCTTCGTAACTGTGCAAATGGAAATTTGTTTTCAGATCGGCTTACATATTTAGATTCATCTACAGCAATTGAATGTCTTTTAAAATCTGTATCTAACTGCTCAATTGATACACTTGAATTTTCAGAAAACTGTCTGTGGTATAATTTTCTGTTAGCATTAGTTGATTCTTCAGAAACTATTGGTATTGTTATAGTTATTTGTTCGGATTCTTTAGGTCTTGATTTATCAGCACTGTTAAAAGAAGCTCTTCTATTCCACATATTTATCAATTCATTATGATCTTTTCTATTATATTCATTTTTTGTTTCATATTTATCTAAACCAACGTTTATAATAGTGCTACCATTATAGATTTGTTTATGGCTATTATCACTATCTTCAGACTTAGTAGTATCACGATTAAATTTATTTAGTAACTGTGTAGTTTTAACAGTTGGTGGTACTAACACAATTTCCGTTGAACGACATATACCACTGTCTGTTGAAGATTCAATCTTACTTTTTGCATGTAGTGGAATGTTTTGATCATTTTGATTGTGTACTTGTTCAAAACCATAAGATTTTCTTCTGTTATACCAATCTTCTGATCTATTCATAGAATTATTTAACTTGCCCGATGTTCTGGATTCTAAACTTCCAGTTCCAACAACTGGTTTTCTACTTCCTAACATCGTTTCCATTCCGTACACATAACTTCTAACTCTTGATACTCCACTAGAAACGGGCATTTTCTCTTTTTTCATCACAGAGTTATCTTCACTTGCTATGCCATCGTCTGGATCTTCATCTTTTGGTTTGGAACCATAGAAGTCATCGATTGGAGATGAAAGTCTTCTTAATCTACCCTTAACTTCTTTGAGAGATTCAACAGTGATAAAGGAATGTCGCTTTTTTGTTACCTTTTTTATTTCATCTGTACAATCATCGGAATTCTTTTCTAATGAAGTATCAGAATAAGTCCCACTAGAACCAGGTGAAATTGATTTAAGTATTTGATCTAATGCTTCCAGATCAACATTATTTCCCCTTAGGGCTGTGTTTAAACGCCTTCCTGTTTCTAAATCTTGTTTGATTTTATTTACTTTGCTATCCTTTTCTGGACTAAATCTATTGCTTCTCCAACTATTAAGTTCTTTATTTTTTAGTTCTTCGTTGATTAAACTGTTATATTCGATTGGACTTGGGGTTTGAGAATCAACACCGTTTTGGCTAATGATTTTATCGTATTCTTTTTCGTCTGTATTACTCGTGACACTTTCGATTTCGAAATGATCAGACACACTACCATCACCCGATTGTCTTTCGTGAATACTCGGACGTGGTGATTGATTCGAGGGAATTTCTGTTTGGATTTGACGAAGATTGGCACGACTGTTGCTAGCAGACTCTTGATTTAATGTTTCACTTGGTTGTATTTGTCTTAAGTTGGCACGGCTGTCATCAGATTGTCGACTGTTGCGATCTGTACTATGTATCTGCTGACACAGACGTGTGACTCGATGTAATCTTGATGTTAGATCTTCTTCGGTGTCTGTTTTGCGAGGTCGTGTAGGTGGGCGTCGTCCACCAATAGACCCACTCCGACCTACACTCGCTTTCGTTTTCTGCGAGCTCAGGTCTAGTGGGTTTAGTGCAAGCTGCAACAAACAAATGATGACAATTTAGTTACGCAATCATTGAAGGTCAGAGATTATTGGGTTACAATTAATGACATTCCTTTGGTAATTTGGCGTTACATATTAGCATAATTTATTTATTTTTTTTTGTAATTTAACAAACCATTCCACACACACTGTCAGAACTCAAAAATTATCTTTCTGAGTATATAGTTTCAGGAAGTCTTAAGTGTAGGCTGACCAGATTTCTTTTACAGAAATAGAGTATGCTAAAAAATTTATGTGATATGTGAATTTTCACACATTTCAGCGTTTCGCAGGTATTTAGTAAGTGAATGATGATTATTTATTTGAGATGCCAAAACAGATTTTATGTTAAAAATTTTTTTGTGTTAATTTTATTTCGAATGCGCTGCAAATGCCGCCTCCCACAGACTTATTATTGATGTGAGTTTCGATGACGCAAAGAGTCATCTGAAACATCTAGTTTTAGACATGTGGCAACCAGTGTTGTAATGTATCTAGGTATTTGTATCTAGATACAGTAACTAGATACTGTGCAAGTATCTAGTTACTGTATCTAGGTACATTTTAAAATATGTATCTGTATCTGTATCTAGATATTTAAATCAGTATCTAAGTATCTGTATTTCAGGTACTTTTTTCAGATACTTTCCTATTTTGTCTTTTTCAAGGTCTTTTTACAAAATATGTCCTTACGATTTTTCAAGTTGGTAATACATTTAGCATCATTCAGATATTTGAATTTTAAGTTTAAATTAACCAATCAGCGACCAGTAAACTCTTTCTTGCTTGGTGGGAGTAAAAACATGCTTCAGCCATTTTCAGAGCTGGAAATACAATTACATTTTATTAAAATTTTATAGATAAAAATAAATTAAATAAGTAAATTATAAGTTTGAGAATTATGATAAAATACAAGTTCTATATGTAATTAATTAAATTTTGGAAAACATTATTCTTTTATTTTTTATTTATTTTTTATTTATTTTTTATTTTTTATTTAAAAAAAAGGAAAAAAATAAAAGGATGTTTTCCAAAATTTAATTAATTATATATAGAACTTGTATTTTATCATAATTCTCAAACTTATAATTTATTTATTTATTTAATTTATTTTTATCAATAAAATTTTAATAAAGTGTAATTGTATTTCCAGCTCTGAATAAATTTAAAAAAATAATAAATAAAAAAAAAAATAAATAATTTTATTAACAACGGTTAAGTAAAACAACCATTAAGTAATTATCTAATCTAAGAATAAGAATTAATTTTTAAATGTGAATTAAATAAAGAAATATAATAAATAAAATTGTTGTTTTATTTTTGTCATCCTAAATACTCATTTAATAATCAGTAATTTATTAGCGAACAAAAAATGTTCGAGATATCCGCTGAAATTGAAATAAAAAAGTGATTTTTTTTAAAGATTACATAGGTACCTATATAGTTAGTTAATATTTCTGACACACAGCTTCAAAGCCTATTTGTGTTTATTTTAAGAGTAATAATAGTGCATAACTTATTTTTTATTGTGAACAAATATATTCCTTGCTCTAGTTATTTCTTTTTTTTTGTGGTGTTTTCATTTTTCCGAAAGTATCTTAAAAGTATCTTGAAGTATCTAGATACATTGTAAAAAAAATGTATCTGTATCTAGATACTTTTTAAAATTTGTATCTGTATCTGCATCTAGATACATTTTTCCTCAAGTATCTGTATCTGTATCTAGATATATTTTCAAATGTATCTATTACAACACTGGTGGCAACATGAGTGGAGCCGCACACAGAACGTTAAGTTACGACAGATTAAGGGAGACGTTAAACCATGGGGTTCTTCCTGAAGGACTGGACACCTCCTTCGAGGTGAAGAGTCCCCTATCTGTGAGACGTGTAACACAGATTTGTCTGTGTTACACGTCAATAATATAAATTATGCCATTAAAAAAATTGTACTAATCTCAAAACGCGTTAAACGATTAAAGCCCCAATTTTTTTCTAGACTAAATAAACTATGAGGAATCTAAAAATTCTAACCGTAGGTCGCTATCTCTAACTGTTTTTGAGTTGTGCTTTTTCTTAATTCACTATTTTCACAAATAATATAAATTATGCCATTAAAAAAATTTTCCTAATCTCAAAACGCGTTAAACGATTAAAGCCCCAAATTTTTTCTAGACTAAATGAACTACGGAGAATCCAAAAATTTCGACCGCAGATCGCTATCTCTAACCGTTTATGAGTTGTGATTTTTTTAAATTATCATTACCTGCCTACTACCTATTTACCACCTACTTACACACTACCCTTCCATCTACCTAGGTACCATCATCTTGAAGTCACTTTCTGAATTTCTGTCATCCCCTTCTCAAGTGATTTTCCTAATTTCTACCGCCAATTCTTCTCAAGTGATCTTTTATGACACTCATTTTAATTTTATATATACACAATCTCGATTTTATATCTCCAGATTCCATTAAAATGATACATCTGAGGCAATATTTCCAATATTAAGCGTATTTTCTAATAGAATTTTGACATTCAATGACATAAAACATTCTATAAGATATGTTGACACCTGCTGCCCTCAGTTATTATATTAAAAACTAATGAACTTGCACCTGTGACCTTCGTGAATATCAAAATAATTCCTAAATTTCTTTGATTTCTGCTGCCACCAATTTTAAATTCTGGAATTAATGCAACTGACGGATATATACGAAAAATAACGATCAAAAATTCGGTTTTAATGCCAATTAACAGGATTAAATGACGTAGTATGTGAACTCAATAATTAAATGGGTGATCTAATTCCCTAATCTTAATCTGAGAACTAGAGCAGATTAAGTGAAAACTAGTTCAAATGACTATAACTTCCTTATTTATGAACCGATTTTAAAAAGCATCATACTTCTGTAATCAGGACATCAAGGTGCTTCTGCAGGTACCCTTAAAAGTGCCAAATTCGGACTTTGACAAAAAATTCTGCTCCAGTTTCGGCCGAAAGTAGAGCACGGCTATAACTCGCTTATTTATGAACCGATATCGCTGAGATTTGGCACAGGGGTGTGGAATTAGGTAATCCTTAAATGTAGGTGCACCAAAATGGAATATATGTAGAAATATGGCCTCAGGGGGGCCCCAATTTTGAAAAAACTCTATAACTCCCTTATTTATCGACTGATTTTGATGAGATTTAGTATTGGGTTCAAAATTAGGTTGTAATTGATAGGAGATGTTAAAATTTGAACCAAAAACTGCTACAGTTTCGGTCAAAAGTGGATCAGGGCCATAACTCGCTTATTTACGGACTGATATTGCTGGGATTTAGTACAGGTGTGTGAAAATAGGTAATCTTTAAACATAAGTGTACGAAAATGGGATATAACGTCTTGAAAAACTGGAATCTAATTCTTACAATAGATTTGAGTTTTTTCTAGTTTGTAATATCATGTAATTCTTTCATGTTTTGCACAATTATTTATTTCTAGTATCATTTGTACTTTCATAAAATACTTTCCATAATTATGAAACGATTTGCAACTGTTAAATTTCTTAAATTACAGCTTTTATTATAGTTTTTACCCTGTGCTTGTCTTCTTCCTATGTACTTTCTAATTGTTTGTCATACAGTCAAGCAAACCTCGCATTTTTGTCATTTATTATGGCATAATTATATTAAATGTTATGCTCTATTGAACACTCCTGTATTCTTTTATAATGTAAAGTCCCTGATGTAAAACATAAACAAAACTGCAATGACAAATAATTACATAACATAAATGGAAGGTCATCTACACAATGTTACTTTGATGACACATTTTTAAAATCATTTCCTGTTTCATCAACCGTTTCTAATTTAATTTTCAGGTTAAATTCAATTATTTTTATCTGATTCCATGAAAATCAATGTAATTAAAGATAAAAATAAAATATACATCCGTCGTGTTGCAATTGTTTAATAAGATTTATTTAATCAATATTTCCGATGGTTTGTTTTTAGTTACAAAATCTAGGACATAAGTAATAACAGATTGTTAATCGTTGATGCATGATGCATGAATATGATCACTGATTGAATTAGTATTTCCGTTTTATTAAGAATTTTACTGCATCCTTTGTTTTGTATTTTAATATGCAATGAAATGATCTAGATCTAACAGGTTTATGTGAAAGATAAATGCATGATCAAAATTAATTTATGCATACTATATTCTGTTCTGTTACATGTAGGCCAAGGGAAGTATATAATGACGTTAATAATCTTTTAGTTTTACACATAAAATAATGAATAACTGTTTCCACCGTAAAATGTAGAACTAGCTAGCTATCAAACGACTTGTTGATACTTGGTTATGTTTAGAGTAGTTTAAAACTGTTTTTCCATTTTTAGGGTTTTGTAGGTATGACCCAAAAACCCTTATACCGTCATTTTGTCGTCTGTCTGTCTGTTGGTTCCATAGCAACTGGCCGGATTGACATTTTTTTTTTTTATTATATTTTGGCCTTTGCTTCTGTGGCAATTAGCCAGGACAATTTTTTATTTGAGAAAATTTCCATGCCTGAACGGGATTCGAACCCGAGACCTTCGCAACGCAGAGCAGACGTGTTACCACTACGCTACTCCGGTCCGCTCGATTGATAATTCACAATTGAGCCGCTCACAATTGGGGCTTTTGACAACTGGGGCCATAACTATAAGAGCTAGAGTCTTCTTTTGTTTAAAATAAAAAATAATTGTTTACAAGTTGGCATAAATTAAATTGCGTGTTCTTTTGAAAAAAAATAATATTTTAATGGTTTGATTAAGTACATTTTGGTGGGAATTAGAATAAATAAAAAAATTGTATTTTAAGGGTTGGCTTAAGTAAATTTTCGTGTTCATTTGATTAAAAAGAAATTGTATCTTAAGGGTTAGATTAAGTAAAATTTTGTGCACTTTTGACTCGGGCCGAATTGTCCATCGCCCCAGTTGTTAATGGCCCCAGTTGTGAAAAGCCCCAATTGTGTACGGCCCGAATTGTCCATCGCCCCAGTTGTTAATGGCCCCAGCTGTCTGGTTACCCTGTCTGTTCGGTAAAATTTGTAGCCAAACGGCTAAACTTAGAAAGTTGAAATTTGGCATGCTTATACAACCCTTTGACCCGCACATACTATAAAATACTAAAACATCTAAAAAACATACCCCCTAAAAATATAAACAAATATGTGCTCATGGAAAAAACAACTTTTTTTTAATTCTGAGTAGGGTATTAAATGAAAGCCCTTATTAAGGATTAACGATCATAATTTTATTTTTACGAAATAAATTATTTTGACGCTATTCTTGTCAAAATTGTGCAAAAAAATTTTTTGTCCCACACCTTGTAGCCCAGATGATTTAAAGTAAAAATCTGAAAAAAATCTGAGTAATGTCCATTGGTGTCAACCGGAATAGTACAACAGGAATTTTTGATCAGATTATGTTTTCGGAAAATAACGCATTTTTTGTGTTTTTTTGTTGACAATGTAAATATTTAATATGTTATGTAACACAGTGAACCAGTATGCCTTCATGGTGAAGTGGTTAGATATCTCGCTTTTTAAATTGTAAACTAGGCTTCACTTCCAGCCTGGAGATAATTTTATTTTTTCTGTTTTTTTTGCATTTTTATTTTGTTTAAATTATTTTTTCAAAATTCTACTTATATTTTAGCAAAAGTTACATTTAATTTTTAAAAGCGTAAATTTAATAACCAGTGGCAATAGGGGATAGGCATGATTTTTTTTTATTTTTTTATTATATTCCTCTTGTTGTATATAAACATAAAAAACAGTTTTTAATTTTTTTTTTTTTTAATTTGAAGGCTTTAAAAAATCAAAAATGTATGTAGCGCGCGAAAACGACGTGTGACGTCATAATCCTTTCTAACTGACGCATGAGACTACTAGCCAATCCAGCGAACGGTTGTTTATGGAGCGAACATAGTCTGTTGTGAATTATTTGTTTGTGTAACTTTTATAGGTTATGTAAAGGAGAGTGATTTTAATTAAAATAAAGTTTAATTCTATAAAAACAATTTATACATGTTTACCGAATTAAATTTTATATTAAAATATGGAAGATCCAGGGCCCCAGTATTTCGAAACATTATCGAAAATATTGTTCAGTACCGATGTGGACAATTAGTTCAACTAGAAATCCAAAAAAACTATTTATATCATTACCTAATGGCGAAAAACAACAGAAAAGGCGAAATTTGTGGCTGAAAACTATGAGGCTAAATAAAACCGATATTTCAGAAAAAAGTAAACTTTATGTTGTGTGCATAAATGCATCAATGTTGGGTAAATTATCACTCTGAGCCCTAACAAAATCTTTATCTGCCATTTTAATAGTAAATACGTGAAAAATTGTTTAAAAACAAATACAAAACTCTCGAACAATACAATACACACACGTGTGAAGATTATGTTGTAGCTGTCTGTATCTGTGATGTGAAAACCCTATCGTTTGACGTCATACTCAGTCGTTTCTACTCGGCAACCTTCGCCCCGTGCTCGGAATATTTCAAATTTACAATATTTTAATTAAAAAATTTGGCTATAATGTTAATTAAAATGTGATTTTTGTTTTGTTAGGTGACATAACTAACATTAACATATCAAAATAATGTAGTTTTAAGGAAATACAAATTTTATGCGTATCCCCTATTGTTGAAATTATAATTTAATTCTGTTTCAATGTATACGAAATCAGAAGGGCGGAACTTATGACTTAATCAATGGTAGCCATACGCGCAATTTTCAAACCTTAACGAACCTTGTTATATAAAAAAAAATACTGCACATATTTAGAAACCTAAATAATGGTATTAGAAATTCGAATTAAAATTAACAAAAAAATATTTTAACATAAAAATTGTTTTGGCATCCCAAATAATCATCATTCACTTATTAAATACCTGCGAAACCCTGAAATGTGTAAATTCACACATTAATTTTTTCTGTGTAATTCTACATGGCCAATAAATCCAAAGGATTCTTCGAATGCATAAAAAATGCATGAAGCAATTTTATTTATATACGAAAAGAGAAAGTAATGCTCTAAACATACAAAACGATATGAATAATTGAAAAGAAATATATTTGGTTCTTCTGGGTAAAAGACAGAAATCAGAATTTTTATGACTACACATGTAAAAATTTTGGCAAGAGTGAAACCAGACGATACCTCAGACATGTTATAACGCGTATATATATTTTTTCCTAAAATTATTAGACAGCTATTAAATATGTTAACTGTTTCGAATTTCTCTGAATATGTGGGTAGTTATGGGAAGGTCGTATATAATTACAAAAGACAGTTAATAAAACATTGATGTGTCACAATCATTGCTTGCTGTGAATCACTTCACTAACCATAGCCAGCCATATTAGCCGATAGAATACTAATAACATTTATACATGTTTGGATGAAGATTTTATGCATACCTATTTGTTGACAATGCAATTATTATAATTAAGCAGTTTGTATAAACACAGGTAGTATTTTTACATTGGCGTACATTAGTGTGGTCCTTATTCATAAGGCAAAAAAAGCTTAGATTTTTAAATGTACCCTTCTATTTTGTGCCTTAGTATGAAATATTAAAATGTACGTGCCACATAGAGCCTGAAATTTAGAAAAATCGATTAATACCTGGTGTTTCTTAAAACTTTCCGCTTCCCCAGAAATTGGTACTTCTAACGTATCCTTAATATTTTTTTCTGAGTTCTATACAACTTGAATATAATTTGAGACTAATTTGGGACAAAAGCGGTTGAACGATATTAATTCTGCAGCGGTCTTAGTCGCGGAATTGAGCTGTACTACGCTCAGCGTAAGGTAACATCAAGAAACATGATATCTGTTAAAATCGTTGTTAGCACCATGGATTTTTATGTGATAATACTGATCACGCATAACGTTTTGAATATTTATACATATAAAATCACCCTTTTTTACCTCTCGGTAGCTATTTTTACTTACCACAAATAGCCTTAGTACGCCGGAAATTTTAACTAAATAACATTTTTAATTGCCTATTTGCTCTAATTCTGTCATATCATGACTAAATTAAATTTTACCTATTACTTTTATATTTACTACCAGAAATAACAGTTTATGAGGAACCGGAAAAGTTTAAAAAAAAAAATTGAAATTGTAGATTTTTCAAAAATTCAAGCTCGATACAGCACATAATCCGAAGGAACTGAAATTTGGTACATTTTAATACGTCATACTAAGGCACAAAATGGAATATAAATGGAAAATAAGGACCACCCTAGCGTACATATTTCAATCTCCCAAAATAATAGGCAGTAGCTAAAATTTTCAGGAGGAATCATAGGATCATTTCTTTGAAGATGAACGTGGCAATGCTGTTACGGTGAATACAGAGCGTTATAAAACGATGATTACAAACTTTTATGGTCAACTTAATTGAATATAAACATCAGAAATTGACATTTCTACTATATTTTTAACCCGATGGTGCTACGAGCGAACAATCCCTGGACATGTAATTTCACGAAATGTTGATATGAATTTGGCTGCCAAGATCTTTCGGCTTAACACCGTTGGACTTGTTTCCTTGGGGCTATTAGAAAGGTAAAATCTACGTCAACAACCCAGAAAACATTCTGGACTTAAAATATAACAACCGAGCTGCCAAAAGAGAGATTAATGTCCCACTGATTGAAAATGTTAGATATACAAAATTATGATGTTCTTGTCGATGCCTGTCAACGTACCCGTGGTGGATGACATCATCTTTCACATTTAATTTTAATCCATGGTTCTTTAATTTAAAACAATGAAATCAGATATATTCCATGTGTTTGTATTTTTCCTAAAACATTCTAAAATCTTTTGGAAAGCCCTTTACTTTGTTTAGTTTACAAGCAGTTCGAAATTGGTATATGAATAAGTTTCTTACTAAAACAATTACCAACATAATTATTGGTTATATGGTATTTACTAAAGATAAAATAAACCTTCGGCAATATTCATTAGATTTCTGTTACTGTCACTTGTAAACTGTTGCAACTATTAAACCTGTAATTAACTAGTTATAACAGTAGGAATTATTTTAGGTTATGTTACAAAATTTATAATATTATATATTATGATTTATTCAGACATATTCATTTTTGGTTGTGTAGGCAAGTAATTATTAGTATTAATACAAAGTGGGCATAATGCATGCATTTATATACAGTCACTTTAGCAATTTCGAAAGGTAAGATCATATTTTTACCCAATTTATAAAACAGACAACAGAAGTTAGCACATGGAATGGTAAAGAATTTAGCCAGTTCATTAACACGTTGACTGCCAAGACAAGATTCAGGATTCTTGTCCCAGAAGTCAATTTAATATAGCCATATTATATTATTAAGTCAATGTACTACAAGTAATCTCGTAGTCGGTGTCCTGGGCAAGAATGCCAACTACGAGAAAACTCGTAATTGGCAGTCAACGTGTTAATAAGGTACATCTTATTACTGTTTAGTGCCTGCTCTACATCGTCAGTCAATATTTCTGAGACACTCTGTATTATTATAAAAAAGTTAAATACTGTTCGATAAAGATTAGATTTTATTTTAGATTCAATGTACAAATTTGAAGTTAGTTCAGTTTTTTCGTCGTTAAATTTGCATAATTAAAATGTTACAGGATATTCTAGCTTCTCTAATTGAGAAACAAGTTTTTTGCCAAAATTATAAAATTAGTTATTGCCATTGTATTCATTTACGTCATATTATTATGTTAAAATTTACTACACGCATCCTTTATAAATATTTTTGAACATTTTTTTATTTATTTTTTAATTGCTTTCATTGTATTAACATTGGAATTATGTTAAATATTTAATCATAATTAAATAATTTATTATTATTTTCAATTATATATAATTATTATATAAGTCCATAAAATAATAATATAAACAATTAAACCTGTTTTTCTTAATATATTATAAATCTATTGCTTATCATATATTGAAATATTTATGTCTATAAAATATCTTGCAATAAATAATTATCTTTAGATAATTGTTAATTAACACTTTTTTTTATTAATTTATTGACGACGTACCATAAATTAGAAATTTTTTCTTTATACACTTTTCTAAGAATTTGTAAATCTATTAGAATTTACTCTTTCTTTGAAATTAAAGAAATTGTTAAAGATTAAATTAAAATTTCTATGAATTTCTTACTCTCCCTAATAATAAAAAATTTATGTGAAGTGTGAATTTTCACACATTTCTGGGTTTTGCAGGTATTTAGTAACTGAATGATGATTATTTGTGATGCCAAAACAAATGTTTATGTCAAAATATTTTTTATGATTTTTAATTCGAATGCCTAATACCATTATTTAAGTTTCTAAATATGTGCAGTATTTTTTTTTATACAGCAAGGTTCATTAAGATTTTGAAAATTGCGCCTATGGCTTCCATTGGTTGCTTAAATCATAAACCCTGTCCTCTGATTTCGTCGAACAGAATTAAATTATAATTTCAACACTTCCCACTGGTTATTAAATTTACGCTTTTAAAAATTAAATGCAACATTTACCAAAATATAACTAGAATTTTGACAAAATAATTTTAACAAAATAAAAATGCAAAAAAAAAACAGAAAAAATAAAATTAACAGGATTCAAACTTAGTTTGCAAATTAATTTACATTATTAAGCGCACGACAAAACCAACTACGATACTAGAGCTACTGATCTGGTGTGTTACATACCGAATTAAATATTTAACATATTTTAGTTAAAAACACAAAAAATGCGTTATTTTCCGAAAACATAATCTGATCAAAAATTCCTGTTGTACTATTCCGGTTCACACCAATGTACATTACTTGGAATTTTTTCAGATTTTTAGTTTAAACCATCTGGGCTACAGGGTGTGGGACAACATTTTTTTTGCACAATTTTGACAAAAATCGCATCAAAATAATTTATTTTGCAAAAATAAAATTTTAGTCGTTAATCCACGTACTAAGGGCTTTCATTTGATACCCTACTCAGAATTAAAAAAAATTTTTTTTTTTTTTCGATGAGCACATATTTGTTTATATTTTTAGGGGGATATGTTTTTTAGATGTTTTAGTATTTTTCCTATGTGCGGGTCAAAGAGTTGTATAATCATGCCAAATTTCAACTCTATAGGTTGAGCCGTTTGGCTACAATTTTTACCGAACAGACAGACAGACAGACAGACAGACGACAAAATGACGGTATAAGGGTTTTTTGGTCATACCTACAAAACACTAAAAAGGTATATAACGAGTGATTCAAAAACAATTCATCAGAATAAGCTGTGCAAATTCGGCTAAAAGGATTTTTATGAAACTTAATATTTAAGCTTTTGACATCAATGGCACGAGTTGATCAACTTTTGGTAAAAATCGGTTAACTATAAATGGAAGTTTACTCGTGTTGATTTTAAGATTTTTGCGATTATTGAACAACAGAAACATATTTCGAAAAAATTTATTTGACAAAAGTTGCTATAAAATCCATAACTAACAACTTTTATCTAAGACATTTTTTGATAAAACGAAAAAAATTTGATTTTTTTTTCTTCTAAATATCTAGTTTTTCATATTTATATGTAACGTTTCCATGGTCATGATAAATAATATCTCTGTTAGAAAATATTGGGCCAAATTATTTCTACTCTGCTGCTAGAATGTATTTTATGCAAGTACCTTGTGATGGCGGTTGAACCTGTGGACCTTTGGTAATTTATTTATGCATACATAACGGACAGAAGTTTCTGGTAGACCTAATATAAAGCGAGCAACAAGCGGCTAGTAAAATTTAGTTATATAAATTAATTTAATTAATGGTTAAAACTAATTTAATTGGCCATAAATAAAAATTTTCTAACTGCTTCTGTCATTAAAGACAACAGCTGTTTATTATACTAGGAACTAGTTTTTATCTAAACAGTTGTCAGATCAAATTTCCTAAATTTATTTATTTCAAGCAGTAAATTTTCTTATACAATTCTCATAGCAAGTTTTTTTTGCCAACTTGATTTCGAAACCTTTTTAACTGTGTTAAGTTACAACAAATAAGTAACGAAGTGTTGACATCAGTTAACAGCAGAAAGATGCATTGTACATGTTAATGAAAGTGCTGGAGAATAATTAACCTTGAATTTTCTTTAGTTGTAAAATTTGGCAAGTGTTACAGCAACGATGGCTATTTGCGATTAGGGCCTTTCGAACTAGACAAAAACGAAGGTACTGTTTATTTTTATTAACTGTACATTTGTAATAATCTAAGGGCTGGTTTTTCAATTCATGGTTAACTGTTGGTTAGCTTAAATCAATGGTTAACGCAATATAATAACTACCATAAGTTTCCATGGTAGCCACTAACTAAAGACTTAACTACCGATTGAAAAACTAGCTGTTAATGCAGTGTTTCCCAATCTTTTTACTCTCGTGGCACATTTTCCAAAGAAAAAAAATTTCGCGGTACACCTACGTAGTCATAGAAAAAGAAATTTATAACGCTAGTTTTTTCCGACCACCAACATATACGTATAAGGGAGGTATTGTGATTATACTGATTTTGACATTGCGAGATTTCGATGGATCTCCACGAATTGAGGTCCCTACATAACGTTTTGACTATTTTGTCGTCTGTCTGTCTGTCGGTCTGTCTGTCTGTCAGTCTGTCTGTCTGTCGGTCCGTGTACACGTGCAGAGAAAATTCGGCTAAAAGGATTTTTATGAAACTTCATATTTAAGCTTTTGACATCAGTGGCACGAGTTGATCAAATTTTGGTAAAAATCGGTTTACTAGAAATGGGAGTTTACTCGTGTCGGTTTTAACATTTTTGCGAATATTTAACAGATTAATATTAAAATTATTAAACAAAAGTTGCTATAAAAGCAATAACTAACAACTTTTATTTGAGACATTTCTGGATAAAGCAGCATAAATTGAACAAGTACTTTATGATGGCGGTCGGTCCTGTGGTGGCCACTGCTGATTTTTTTTCAAAGATTTCGCGGATTTACGAAGATTTCACGGCACACTTGGAAAATTTTACGGCCCACCCTTTGGGAAACACTGCGTTAATATATTACAACATTTTTATTATTTATCTTGTGTATGATTTTAGGTACGAAAATATATTATGTTATAAGGAGGACCAATATGTACATATGTATTTTTATTATTTCCTCCTTGGTGCTCCTTAGTCCAAATAGTCCCTTAAATTAATCCAACTCCAAAATCCCCAAAATTATTATTTAAATAGTTGGCTGTTGAAACTTTTTACTTTTAAACTTCATCTTGTTTTAAGCTTTATAAATCAGGAGGGGGGCAAGAAATATTTCGCATAAGGGCCCATGAATACTAGTAACGCTACAGCTAGAAATAGGAAGAATTAATATGTATTACAAAGTTTAAAAAAATACAGTTATCCAATAAATATCCAACAAATACCGCAGTATTTGACGAAATTGTTTAGTTCTTAATTTAAACTGCTTCAAAACATAATTTTGCAAAGCATGTAAACCAGGGGTATCCAAAGTGGTCGATATCGACCCCGGGTGTCGATATGACATTGCTAGAGTTCGATTCTGGCTCGGGGATCGATGGAAAAAAGTTAAATGGTTGATGCTGGTTTTAGCCATGTTAATTCCTGACAAAACAGAGAAACAATTTAGATGTAAAATTCCATGGCGATTTAAGGCTGAAATTAACTATTTTTGAACCCGACATTGCTAATCTTGGAAAGAGTCACCAACACCAATCACATTCACAAAGACCGTCAATTTTATTTACCTCGTATGTTTTGCTTGTCCTATTATAATAATGTAATTGTAAAATAGAGGAGGTCGATAAGAAGTCGAAAAACTCTTCTGGGGGTCGACGGTCAAAAAAGTTTGGGGAATCGTTAATATTTGCGCATACATAACTGCTAATCGTTATACTTAAATCAATAGCATGGGGTAGATGTGACATTTTGAAATTTTACAATGGAATTGTTACTTAAATTGCCGTAATATATTGTTATTGGTGCAAATTCTTATTTGAAAAGGCTAATAAATGTTAGCAAACGCATACATTTGCTTGTTAATGTCAGCATTCACTTTAATGTAACATTGAAAGGTAAAAGACAAGTTTAGAAACCTAAAAACTAAATATATTTAAATTGAATTATTTATTGATTTATTTCTTGAATATATACTGTTATATTTCCATATACATACATCAAGAATTATCCTGGCTTTGCTTGTGTAGATTTTGTTGGGTGGAATCAGGGCCGTGCAAAGGGGGGGGCGAAAGGGGCGAATAGAGATTAGAAAGAATGAAGAAACATATTCTGGTGCAAAGAACTTTATATACCAAATAAAAAAAAAAAAAAATTATTTGTAGTTGGGTAATATGGAACCGCATCTTAGAAGAAATAGATGAGGTGAATATTTTCCTTCAAAAAGAGAACATAACGGTCACTATTGCTTGTAGGCTAATCGAAAATCTTAAAAATACAATCATTGAAATTAGAAATGAAAAATTTGAAACTTTTTATAAAAAAAGTGAAAATTTGGCCAAACTTGTAAATGTTGAACCTATATTTAAGCAAGAAAGGAGACGTAAGATTCGCAAACAATACGACTATGAATCTTTGGATACCGATTTAAACGAATCTGAAAAATTTCGTTTAATATATATCGAGGCTATCGATACAATTATTGAGCAACTTACTTGGAGATTTGAAAAACTTCAACAGGTATCACGAGATTTCGATTTTCTTAGTGATTCAAGCATTGTTTCACATGATAAAGATACTATAAATAAACATGCTATGGCTCTTTCAATCAAATACGGAGCTGATTTGAACGGACAAGATTTTTTGTGTGAGATTTTAAATGCGAAAAAACTTTTCCGGTCTTTGAATGCAAATTTTGAAAATATGGAACACTTAGAAATCCTCCAATTAATCCATCAATTTGACTTAACTGCAAATTATAAAAATATGGAAACTGCATATAGAATATTTCTAAGTATTCCAGTGACTGCTGCATCAGCGGAAATGTCTTTCAGCAAGCTTAAATTAGTAAAAAATTATTTAAGAGCTACAATGGCTCAGGACAGGCTTGCCAATTTAAGTTTACTTTCAATCGAATGTGCTGTTACTCGATTATTAGATATAGAAAAAATAATCGATGATTTTGCCGCTCTGAAAGCGAGGAAAATAAAATTTTGTTAGTTATAGTCATACTTTTATTCTGATTTTTAATTATTATTTTTTTTTTTCATTTATGTTATTGTATTATATGATGATAAAAGTATTATATATAACGATTGAATAAACCTTTTTTGAATATATGCTATTTAATAATCTGCTATTTAATATCTCTGATATTTAATAATTCCCGCTTTTTTTTTGGGAGGGAGGGGCGCCCCATTTTGTTTTCGCCCCGGGCGCAGTTTTGTCTTTGCACGGCCCTGGGTGGAATAAAATTAAATTCGATATTTAAATAAACGGTATACAGTTTATACCTTTTCACATACGTCTTACAATCACACCTTGACGAATTTCTATTAAATACTATTTGTAATACTATTATACTAATTTTTAATGCCAGGGTTTAACACTGTATTGCTTCACGGAAGCCAAACATGACTTGTGACCGCAGAGAGCAGAAATTATATACCTTCATAAATGGCTGCTAAGATATATCGTTCGAATTTGGTGGCTCAAGACAATCTTCAACGAAGAGTTATGAAGGCTGTCCTCCCAAAAAGATATGAAACTGGAGCAGTGGTGGATCTATAGTTTCTGGCCATATTATTAGATATTTTTTTAAAAATTCATTGCATCAGCTTTATGATACGGCTATAATTATTATAATCGATTGAATTATACAAGGTGTCTCAAAAGAAATTTTATATTTAGTGGATCGATTAAAAAAAAAGTAAGCCGTATATAGAAAAAATGTTTATTAATTATTAAAATACACTTTTTGGGGATTTTTTTCTTAAAAATAATATCGTCTAAATGTAGACTCTCGCGTTCTCGGCACTCATTTAATCGAACAGTAAAATTACTTATGACGTCTCGGCAGGTGGACTGAGGGATGGCTGCCATTTCGTGACGGATATTTTCTTTCAAATGCGCCAGTGAAGTCGGTTTATTGGCGTAAACTTTAGATTTAAGATAACCCCATAGGAAAAAGTCCATAGGGGTTAAATCTGGACTGCGTGGAGGCCAATTTATGTCTCAATCACCTAATTTACGAAATTAAGCCTCTGACTGGCATCTTGGGGCTTTAATTCTTGCACCAATTGAATTTTGTTGGGGTGCAGCTTTAGGTCTTTGTGCATAATGCAATGTAATGATGATCTATGCACATTTAAAGCACTTGCGCGCTTCCGAATTGAAAGGTTCGGGTCGTCACGAACAGACTGATTAACATTCTCCACGTTTTCTACCGTTCTTGATGACCTAGGTCGCCCGGATTTTGATTTATCCAGCGTTGTACCAGTCTCTTCAAACTTTTTAACCCAATGTCGAATGAGAGGAATGCTTGGCGCATCATTGAAGTGGCGAAAACCTCGAATACTGCAGAATTTTCTACGCGTTACAGTCGCCGAATCACCGTTTTTGTAAAACTCTCGCACGCATAACTCGGTCTGCTCCCGAGAAACGCTCCATAGCGAGTGAATTCCCAAGAGCCAGGCTACCGATTGACATAACCCCCGCGCCCCTCGGATACGTTGCGTTCACACAGTAAGCTAAATAAATATAAAATTTCTTTTGAGACACCTTGTATTAAGAAATTTTGTTCTACAGAAGCTAGTCATTTGGTTTTAACGAATTTATTTGACCATAAAAATTATACTCGGATATAAATCCAAGTGAAAATGTGTCGGGGGCTGGTTAACAGGGATGTTGGAAAAGATTTACTTACTACAAATTCAGCCGATTGATAACATTATTTATGTTTGGAATCATCACAATATGGGAGTGGTAAATTCAGAAATAAAATGTCATTATTATTTAAAATAAAATTATTCAATTAGTTAGAAATATTCAAATTATTCAAATATAAAAATCTATTTTAAGATAAACATCCTCAAAGATTAGTTGAGCTATCATACATTTTTAGGGTTTTGTAGGTATGACCAAAAAACCCTTATACCGTCATTTTGTCGTCTGTCTGTCTGTCTATCTGTCTGTCTGTCTGTTTGGTAAAAATTGTAGCCAAACGGCTAAACCTAGAGAGTTGAAATTTGGCATGCTTATACAACTTTTTGACCCGCACATAGGAAAAATATTAAAACATCTAAAAACATATCCCCCTAAAAATATAAACAAATATGTGCTCAACGAAAAAAAAAATATTTTTTTAAAATTCTGAGTAGGGTATCAAATGAAAGCCCTTAGTACGTGGATTAACGATCAAAATTTAATTTTTGCAAAATAAATTATTTTGATGCGATTTTAGTCAAAATTGTGCAAAAAAATTTTTGTTCCACACCCTGTAGCCCAGATGGTTTAAACTAAAAATCTGAAAAAATTCTAAGTAATGTATATTGGTGTGAACCGGAATAGTACAACAGGAATTTTTGATCAGATTATGTTTACGGAAAATAATGCATTTTTTGTGTTTTTAACCAAAATATGTTAAATATTTAATTCGCTATGTAACCAAGTTGATACGTCAGCGCTCATAGCGATGTGCGTTTAGTCATTGGTTTTCTAATTTTTCAAACAAGTAACTTGCAAACTAGAGTTCGAATCCTGTAAATTTTAATTTTTTTTGTTTTTTTTTTACAGTTTTCTTTTGTTTAAATTATTTTGTCAAAATTCTAGTTATTTTTTGGTAAATGTTGCATTTAATTTTTAAAAGCGTAAATTTAGTAACCAGTGGGAAGTGTTGAAATTATAATGAATGTATACGAAATCAGAGAGCGGGGCTAATGATTTAAGCAACCAATAGAAGCCGTAGGCGCAATTTTCAAAATCTTAATGAACCTTGCTATGTAAAAAAAATACTGCACATATTTAGAAACTTAAATAATGGTATTAAGCATTCGATTTAAAATTCATAAAAAAATATTTTGACATAAAATTTGTTTTGGCATCTCAAATAATCATCATTCAGTTATTAAATACCTGCAAAACCCTGAAATGTGTGAAAATTCACACTTCACATCAATTTTTCTAGTTAAGTGTTGAAAGACAAGGGTAGAGAATTACGGTCGTATATTATGATTTGTTTAAAAGATTGTTATTGTTTATACCAAATAACATGGGCAAATGTTTACACAGATGCTGATATGCGACCATATATTTTCAGTGATATGGACTTCGTAGGTAGAGTGAAAATTATTTATTTGGGTTTATAAATTATTGGGTAGAAATATGAATCTTCAAGATAAGTTAAAAGATTTTTGTTGTTAATTGGAGAGCTGATTATTTTTACAACGACAAAAAAATGGGGTTCAGATATCAAATTAATAGTTTTAAGAAAAGGGCTGGGAAAATCTTTTGAGAGCTGTAGGGTCGCGAGTTTTTAGGTTCACTTTTGACAAAAGAACCACCAGTCCGCAAAAATATTTTAATTTAATTAATTACTCAATATATAGGGTGTTTTTTTTAGAGGTATAGAACTTTAAATTGCAATAAAACAACGATGGATTATTCGATTGACACGAATTTTTTTTTATTCGAAAGATAATCTTGTGGCATTACATTAAATCATACCAACAAGACGGCGCAACATGTCACACAGCTCGTGCCACAATCGATTTATTGAAAGACACGTTTGGTGACCGCCTAATTTCACGTTTTGGACCTGTGAATTGGCCTCCAAGATCTTGTGATTTAACACCGCTGGACTACTTTCTGTGGGGCTATGTAAAGTCATTGGTCTATGCGGATAAGCCACAAACGCTTGACCATTTGGAAGACAACATTCGCCGTGTTATTGCCGATATACGGCCACAAATGTTGGAAAAAGTCATCGAAAATTGGACGTCCAGATTGGACTACATCCGAGCCAGCCGTGGCGGTCATATGCCAGAAATCATATTTAAAATGTAATGCCACAAGATTATCTTTCGAATAAAAAAAAAATCATGTCAATCGAATAATCCATCGTTGTTTTATTGCAATTTAAAGTTCTATACCTCTAAAAAAAACACCCATTACATAGTACATAATATGTACATAGGTACATAATATGTTAAAATGTGTTATATTATCGGACTAGTGAAAAGTGTTGCCTTTTCACCAGTTCGAGAAAAATTATCTGTCGTTTCACCGGTCTGTTATGCGAAAAAGGTTGAGAAACACAGGTTATTAGACACACGAGCGTTACACAGACAGACCAACAAACAGATGTCTAGTAAAAAACCACATTTTTCGATAGCATGCTCATCGTGTCCATCTGATAAAACTCAATATGCATATATTTTTTCAAACAATGGTCAACACAATGGTAGTGTATATGCAACCCTCGAAAATCTCACTCGCACGCTCGTATATTGCGAGTGAAAAAAAAGTCATTTAGTCTACTCGAACCGTGGCGCTAAAATTGTACGAATACGGTTTTAGGCTGACAGCAGTGGCGCAGTTAACTGGGTGTAAGGGAAAAATTACATCTCCTGCTGTTATATATAACGGATATGACGAATCGACGCCAACATTTCGCTACTAAAAGAAAAATATTTCACAAATTTCGATGAGAGTGGGCTCATTCATGACTGAAAAGACCGATTCTGGATACCAACATTTTGCCACAAATAGAGCAGAGATAATTATAGGCCTCCAACAAAGATAATAATTACTGCTACTAATTATCCATTTTTTAACAACGAAATTTGTTTATATGTAAGCTTAAATTAAAGCCAGTTGCCCTATTAGTATAAATATAAACTGTAGAACCCGTAGTTTTTGAATATTTAGTACTGTAATAAAATAAGAATTTCCCATTTATTTTAAGTTGAACCCTTTCGCAATGTAGCAATGTTTCAAATGAAGTCAATTGATAAAATTTACTTCCCCAAAAGCAAATGAAGAGCAAAAAAAAGGTCCTCACCTCCCAAATTCAAGTGAAGAGCAAAAAGAAAGGTTTTCACCCGCAATGGCGCAAATGCCCCGACGACACCTCGTTGCTACGGTGCTACCCCTTCGCTAAATTTCTGGCTACGCCAGTAGCTGACAATCTAATAAATTGAAAAATATTTATTTCTTACCATCATAAACCAATAAGTGCTTTTCTTCCTTGTTTAAACTGTACACTATCCTTTTTGTTTCATTAAATAAATTTTAGGCGCAGTGCAAACGGTTGTTGTAAGGTTATAACGCAACCCGTGCCATAAACAATAACTTATCTAACACAAAACACTTGTCACATAAACTTACATGTAAATTTTCAAAATCACTGTTATCACTAAATTCCCTTTTGGTGGTGGTCCATTTGGAGCTGGTTGTGGCGAGGGTCTGTGTCCTGATAACCTGGAGCGAACCGCCCGGCACCTGGCTGCGGTACACCTCCAGCTGCTTCCTCTGTCGCTGCTGTATCTTACCGTCTGCACCGCTGCGGTCTCGCAAGTCCACTACCTGCAACAAACAACTCAACATCAACATCACGTGTCTTTTACTCCGGTCCGGTGGTAGTGGTGGGATCGCACATTAAGTGGGGAGTACTACAACACTTTTCCGGTGAGTTTTGGTACGGATATATTGTTTTCCGGTTGAGTGTTTAATCAAGGATGGGATTATTAGATGAAAGTTTCTGGCATATAGAATTACACGATATTAATGAATAATAAAGTCTGTTTTTAAGAGCGATGCGTGTAATTTTAGTAGTTAAATTACCAATGGGGTAATTTAACAACTAAAAAATCAGCTGTGGACACCACAGGACCGACCACCATCATAAAGTACTTATATAAAATAGATTCTAGCAGCAGAGTAGAAATAACTTGGCCTAATATTTTCTAACAGAGATTAGTATATTATTTTATTTTAAGTTATTTCTACTTTGCTGCTAGAATTTATTTTATATAAGTACTTTATGATGGCGGTCGGTCTTGTGGTGTTTATTTAGTCTAGAAATTTTTTCTAGACTAAATAAACTGCGAGGAATCCAAAAATTCTAGCGTGAGGTTGTTTTCTCTAACCGTTTTTGAGTTGTGATTTTTTTAAACTCACAATTTTCACAAATGATGTAAATTATACCATTAAAAAAATTGTCACAATCTCAAGACGCATTAAACGATTAAAGCCCCAATTTTTTTCTAGACTAAATAAACTACAAAGAATCCAAAAATTTCAACCGCTGGTCGCTATCTATAACCATTTTTGAGTTGTGATTTTTTTTTATTTTACAATTTTCACAAATAATGTAAATTATGCCATTCAAAAAATTGTCATTATCTCAAAACGTATTAAACGATTAAAGCCCCAATTTTTCTCTAGACCAGTGGTTCCCAAGGTTCCCCCTTTTTTACTTGCGGAGCCCTTTTTAGAATCAATTTCTATGGTGGAGCCCCTAGGCCTACCCTATGTCTTACAAATTACAGGGGAGGGGGTAGATTTTTTATTTAATATAAATTCACTTTTCTCTTTCACAGCTCACATATTGATAGATAGACAGATTTTTATAAAATGAAACAAATAATCAAAATACACGCAGATTATTCAAACAAAAATGCATCTCGCCGATCACATTCCAGCTAGTCATAGAGTCATAAACCGGCTAGAGTCAGAAATCACTTGGACATACATACAACTTGACTAATTTTCTTTCAGAATATCATTTTCAGTTTTATTATTTTGATTCTGTTTTTTATTTCTAATACTTTTGATTTTATTTGATTTTTATTTATTTTATTTCCTGGAACGGCTGCGGAGTACTTAGGGCTCCGCGGAGCACAGGTTGGGAACCGCTGCTCTAGAGCAACTGCTCGCCCAATCGAATACGAAACTTGCTCGTCAAGTGATCTGATTGCATAGTAGAGCACCCAATCGAATACGCTTTTAGGCTTTATATGACTTATAAAAGAAAGAAAAACACTCACATAAGCTGATAAATAATCACAAGAACACATAATTTACACTAATAAATAAATGATAAATAAATAAATAAATAATAAATGTCTAGACACTATTCGTTCAAGATCTTTATTAATACTGCCCACATTTTGTGATTCAAGTTTATAAACTACAAGAAAGTTTTAATTTCTTCGAAATCCCCACTTTAATTTTAAGAAAATTATTGAGAAACCTTTCCTACGTTCTTGAAAAATTACTCAAAAACGTTTGTCACAAGGAAAATAAAAATATTCATATGACGGTTGTAAAATTTTCAAAATATCCCGTTTGAAATTCCATTGATACGATTTGAGAATACGCAAATGAATGAGTTTATAAATTTAAATAAATTGTCCTTCAAATTCTTTAATGTCTGTTACTATGGAAATTTATTATATTATATTTATAAAAAATATACGAGTTTTGACCTGTTGGAAAATACGTTAGAGTTTGAAAAAGATGGCCAATGTATAGGAAGTTTCACGCTTATTATCATTTTTATTAGATTATTTCTATAAGACATTTGGATGAATCATTCTGACGTATTTGGAAAAAAATATACCAAAAATTATTTATCCTCAAATTCAGACATGGCCAAACTTTTACCTACGCGGCCCAGATTCTGCCTAGCAGAAAAAGTCGACCGCCATAGAAAAAAAAAAAGGAAAATACTGAAGTTAAATGAAAGGATAGATATATTTCAGGGAGTATAATTTGTCTCAGGCTTTAGTGGAATGACTTGACCTCTTAACGAGCAGGGCAAAAATCTATTTGGCCCCCAGTTGCCCCCCCCCCAGAATTACTTGGAGAAAAATTGTATTTTAGAAGTGAGGACCTTTTTTGTTTGGTCATCACTTGTATTTTCACGTGTAATGATAAAAAAAATTATTTCAAATATTTCCTAGCCCCCCAAATTTTACTCAAAATTTCCTTTACCCCCAGATTTTAAGAGCTAACGCCCCCACTGAGAAAATTCTACAGATAGAAGATCGTTTGTACCATTCTTTGTACCATTTTACAAGTTCATCAAAAAATAAAAAAATATATAAGTAAATAAAATTTCTTTTCAAATGCTAAACACTTATTTATTTATTTTATTATTCTTTTTTTGAGATTAATTTAATGTTTTTATTTTATTCTTCCTATTTAACAAATAGGAAGACATACCAATATCTCAAAATTGATTTTTGTGTCACAAATACATTTTTTTAAAACAGTTACGCAGCTAAAATACAGTAAAACAGCTACGCTAAATTTTCCCATTGAAATTAATGGCAAATTGAAATCAAAACTGAATGTGGCACGGGAAATGGGAGATGAATGATAAAATAGGATACGATAAGGATGAAAGGAGACAGTATGCTGAAAAAGTTCTTGGAAAGCAAGATTAATACAAGTGACCGTTTTATTTTTTGAAACAAGGACAAAAGATTTGGCACAGTTTAGTCATCTTTCTTGGTGCTAAAAGAAAAATACGTTTTTCCAAGAAATCACCTGATGAAATAGCAGACGTGTTTCCAATAAATGTAAAGCTTATTATTACAACCTATCATTAATATTGTTTATTGTTTGTTGTTTATGAAACATTTTATTGCTAAATTCAGCGGAATTGTCTGCTTTCTGAGAGAAATAACTTGATAAAGAGCTCATAACATATCAGTTTTGTCTTCAATATAAAATTTATGTTATTACACTTATTTTTTCACGAATCTCTTTACTTTTTACTTTGTTGTTTCTGGTACTCTGTAACTTATCTAATAATCCATTTCCATTCCATTCTGTTTAATTATTATGCGCACATATTCTCGATATTTATACTCTGCACAAAGAAATGGCTTTGAATTGAGAATTTATTTTAAAAAAACCCAGGCCAGTGTCATAAAAGTTTATTAATAACAAATTAATTTACATTTAAATTATCACTTTCGAAATACTGCCCTTCGGCAGCTACATATCGTTGCTAGCGTATTTTCCACTTCTGGAGATATATTTTAATGAGCTCTTCAATTTTGGGAAACAAAAAAAAAAGTCATAAGGGGCCTAATCACATGAGTGATGAGGCCATAGTGGATGAGGACCAACAGTGACCTAATTCTTCACCAAAAACTGCCGCACGATGATCAAGTTTTCTTTACTGACTGACTTAATCGCTTCAGAACCCAAATATAAAAATATTCATTCACTATCACCACGCCCAATCCTGATTAGGTCACGATAGTTGTAGACCTGAGTTAGTTGCCAAATTTTTAGCGCACAGCAACACAGACTATTTGAAGTTGTAGACCTGACTTTTTCACATTCACCGTCCTCACAGTACGGTAGTGAAAACTACGGATCGATGAGACTACAGTGGGACTTTGTTGGGCTGATGAATATGACGAAATAGAGAGATTTCACCTATTGGTACCCATTCACGAGGAATTTTAATTTGAAGGCCTACCTGAACTATTATCATTTTCAATTGAACTTCTATTCTTCAAAATGCCCGAACCATTTAAAACTGTTTTCAAAAGTTCAAGTGTTTTTATCGCCATATTGCCAAGTTTGATACAAAATTTCATATAGACAAGCTGCTCTTCAATCAGTTCCATCTTAAAAACTCCAACCCGATTTCTCATTATCTGTAATTGAACATCTGCCATTTTCAAAACTCTTGAACCAGTTAAATCACGCATAAAATATTTTTGGAGAGCTCCACAATCTTGTCCCGGGATCGCAATGGCTAAGGACAGCCCTGCTGGTATGTTAAATAATGTATACTGTTATAATCAGAGCCATATTTACTATTAAGTTCATGAGGCAATAGCTGGAAGGCCTTCGAACATAGGCTATAGTATGTCATGTCAAAATTTTCATTCTAAGGGGATGTTTCGGGGTTAAAACTGTTTACCAAAAACCTTAAAACATCTCTCTTATTATTGGACAGAAATATATATATATATATATTTAGTTTGAATATATATTTTATAATTTGACGATCAACAAAGAAGTTTTATTTATACATACTCACGTCAAGATCCAATTAATATATATATATATATATATATATATATATATATATATATATATATATATATATATATATATATATATATATATATATATATATATTAATTGGATCTTGACGTGAGTATGTATAAATAAAACTTCTTTGTTGATCGTCAAATTATAAAATATATATTATGAATTAATAAAATGGAGACGTTTCGGCCACGAAAATGTGGTCATCATCAGTCTGAGGAGGTGTGTGAATAGTTTACACCAGTTAGAACAGAATGAGAAACAGAATGTTAGAACAAAATTCTGTTCTAACTGGTGTAAACTATTCACACACCTCCTCAGACTGATGATGACCACATTTTCGTGGCCGAAACGTCTCCATTTTATTAATTCATAATATATATTTTATAATTTGACGATCAACAAAGAAGTTTTATATATATATATATATATATATATATATATATATATATATATATATATATATATATATATATATATATGTAAACAAATAAGAGATTTATTGTTTAAATAAAACTCAAGTTGTTCACAGACTATTTTATTCTAAGTATTCACTCTTACAACGTAAGAAAACATCTGATCTCTCTATGAAATTCTACGTGTGTTTTATAAAAACCAATTAGTGTAATGAGCAGTCATCATTATCGTTAATGAGTCGTTATCATTAGTGGGTCCAGATTACGGATTGCATCTTGATAACATTTTAGGTGACGTAACAGGGCTTCGTGGAAGGCTAGATGCTAATATATATATATATATATATATATATATATATATGATTGCTCATAAAAAGAAATTAAATCTTTTTGTTCAATGCATTTTTTCAATTGGATGAATTGGTTGAGTTACTGGTGGACACCCTAAAACTTAAAAAACGTATTTTTTAAATTTCTTTATTAGTTAGGGAGTTACCCCAAAAATCGTTTGCACTTCAGGCCTCAATGTAAGTCAATAATTAATTAATTCATAATTTATTATCGTTACTCTAAAACCATATTTGTTTACTACATTTCTGTAAATATTAAAAAATCAACACAAGTTTCCATGCCAACGAAAGTAAAGGTTGACAACGAAATCTTAAATAATAATTACGAGTATCTATCTTTATATATATATATTCTTTATTTCCCTAGACCTTGCGGCGTTCATGGTATTAGCCATTACAAAAAATAAAACCAAATAAAATCAATCCAAAAATAAATAAATAACAATCCACTATAATTTCCAATTTCCAATGTTTTTTCTCTCTTCTATCTTCTTGCTCCAATGTCCCTCTCCTTCTGGTTTCCCTCTCCGATCTCCTTCCTTCTTGCTTCCTGTTCTCTCGCCCATCTTTGCTTAATTTTATTTTTATTTTATTTCATTCTCTTCCCTTCCAACTATTTCTTCACCCCTCAGTATCTATCTTAATGTTGCATTGAATATTCTAAACGTAACATTAAAATCAAATATTGTACTAAATAAAATCATGGCGAGTGCATTTACCCAATAAGCGAATAATTACGAGAATTTCGCGTAGTGAGTCACCCACCGTTGTTGTCCGATGATTTTGTGTGGATGATGTCTGTAGTGGATGTGTGTAACGAAGCGTGCGAGCCGGTGTCGCGGTTCATTTGTCATGTGTCGAGCGGGAAGCGCGGACTTCGCGGATATCGCGATCGAGACGGGCAGACGTCATTACTGCACATGTACTTGTTGATTGCTTGTCTATTTATCGATGCTCCATTATACCATTATTATTTCATCATAATTGGTTAGTGATCACGTCAACCGTATCAGACGTTACATATACTTCAACTAAGTGGACATCTTGCAGGAACGTATTACGGAAAGATTCTATCGGACAGGAAGTCATACAACAGATACTGAAATCGACAACTTTACAGCACTGGCAAATACTTGACTAATAATATCACTGATTTTTATGTAATGGCTGGTTAACGGAGCAGCTTCATCCAAGAAACAACCAAAAAAAAGTATACTTTTAAATCTTTTGTGAACTGTCAGTTGCTTAGTATAGGGGAAACTTTTTAAGATCGCAGCGCCATATGCGGCAAAGCTGGAACACTCGAAAGTGACATTCAACTGTTACTCGTGTATTTGTTTACATGGTGAAAATGAACACCAGGGGTGCATTCGAGTTGTACAGAGTAGAGCGAGCGCTGAGCGAACAGTTGATGGTGACGTCATGAATAGAGCACTAACGGAGCGAGCGTTCTTGTGACGTATTGTTTATAAAATCTAACCCTACAATTTTAGGCGGCGTTTTTACTGTCAGATTAATTCACGTCAGTCATTAATCAAAATTATATATGTACCTCGGTTTTTCCTTGATTTTTTTTCAATAATGAAGAAATAAAATTAATTAAAAATTAAATAATAATTAATGAATTAATTTAATGAATTTTTTCCATTTTAATTTTATGTACGGTGTATTTTAATAATTTTTTTACTGTTTACAGAACGTCACAAATACATAAAATAACCGTACTCTGTAGTCATAGACAAATAACAATATTATTTGTCTAAGGCTATTATTTTTATTTTATTTATAATTTAATTTTAAACTTCCCCCACTTTTTTACGTCATACTCCATATGCTCGGTCTTAAAACCCCGAACACATAGAGCGCACTCTAAATGCTCGCTCGATCGCAAAACGAATGCAATTGAGTGTACTCCGAGCGTCAAATCGAACACGTTTGAGTGTACAGAGCGTGCTCGGAACGCTCGGAGCGTCAAATCGAATGTACCCCAGTTGTATTTTTCCTGTTTTCCGAGCTTTTTTTTTAAATTTAAAGGTAATCTACGATTTACAAGATATGTAATAATATTGAGAACTGACAATAACTGAACTGACTATTTCTAATACTTTTGATTTTATTCAATTTTTATTTATTTTATTTCTTGGAACGGCTGCGGAGCTCCTGAAAAGTACACGCGGAGCACAGGTTGGGAACCGCTGATATAGATGATAGATAAGAAGTAAGTATTAGTTTATAAAGATTAAAAAAAGGGGCAGGCTAACATTTCATTGGTTCTGAGCCTTTTTAAGGACTGTCTTTTTTTTACTTTTTTTGCCGAAAAAGTCAAAATTTTAGACCGTAACTCAAAACTGACTATATATTTGTGATCTAAGGCTAAAAATATATAAGCAAACCAATTTTCAAACAAAAAACAAAAAAAAAATTATTCCAAAATTTTCAAAATTTTGGTCAAAATTTTTTTGACTCCGATTTTAGCCAAAATATAGTTTTGAGCTAATTTTGGGGTGAGGATTATGAAAAAAATATTAAAAAAATTCATGCTTTCCTAGTTTTTAAGAGAGCTGATTTAGGCCAGTTTTTTTGCCTATAATTCCAAAACTTTTGCCCAAACTTCAAAATGGACCAAATTTTCTTGATCTCTGACCAAAAATGCATATTTGTACCAATTTTCAATAAAATTGGAGACAAAAATTTTTTACTTCAAAATCACGATTTTTTTAAGGTCTACCCCTTACGATTTTTTCGATTTTTGGCCATTTTCAAGGATTTTGGATTACTGCCCCTACAAAACTTAATAATATGTTTATTTAAGCCCAATTTTTTTCTTAGACTAAACAGTGTAGTAGAGTTTTAAAATTTCAAGCCGTATATTTATATCCCTAACCATTTTTTAGATAGAAATTTTCAAAATTTTCAAAAAAAATTAAAAAAAAATGAAAAAACTTCAAAAAATTTTTTTGTTTCATAATCAAGTTACAAGTAAATTAGGACCTTAAGATTTCAAAAATTTCAACCGCAGGTCTTTATTGCATTTCGTTCTTGAGATATATCCATGTGAAGATGAATATTTCTATAAATCACGCCATATTAAAATTTGTCATAATTTTAAAATACGCAAAATAAGTAAGGCCTCAAATTTTTTCTAGACTTATTAAACTACGAGGAATCCAAAAATTCTAGCGTCAGGTTGTTTTCTCTAACCGTTTTTGAGTTGTGATTTTTTTAAATACACAATTTTAACAAATTATGTAAATTATGCCATAAAAAAAAATGTCACAATCTCAAAACGCATTAAACGATTAAAGCCCCAATTTTTATCAAGACTAAATAAACTACAAAGAATCAAAAAATTTCAACCACTGGTCGCTATCTCTAACCATTTTTGAGTTGTGATTTTTTTATTTTACAATTTTCACAAATAATGTAAATTATGCCATTCAAAATATTGTCATTATCTCAAAACGTTTTAAACGATTAAAGCCCCAATTTTTCTCTAGACCAGTGGTTCCCAACCTTTTTTACTTGCGGAGCCTTTTTTAGAATCAATTTCTATGACGGAACCCCTAGGCCTACCCTATGTCTTACAAAGTAATGGTGTTTAGTAGTAATGTTACGGGGGAGGGGGTAGATTTTTTAGTTAATATAAATTCACTTTTCTCTTTCACAGCTCACATATAGATAGATAGACAGATTTTTATAAAATGAAGCAAATAATCAAAATACACGCAGATTATTCAAACAAAAATGCATCTCGCCGATCACATTCCAGCTAGTCATAGAGTCATAAACCGGCTAGAGTCAGAAATCATTTGGACATACATACAACTTGACCAATATTCTTTCAGAATGTCATTTCCTGTTTTATTATTTTGATTCTGTTTTTTATTCCTAATACTTTTGATTTTATTAATTTTCCCA
This sequence comes from Liopterus haemorrhoidalis, assembly GCA_963971575.1. NCBI lineage: Eukaryota > Metazoa > Arthropoda > Insecta > Coleoptera > Dytiscidae > Liopterus > Liopterus haemorrhoidalis. Next base: position 68,647,258 of record OZ020612.1, on the reverse strand, counting down.
CCCACCGCTTAATTCGCCTCTGGGCTAGAGTCAGAAATCGCTTGGACATACATACAACTTGGCCAATTTTCTTTCAGAATGTCATTTCCAGTTTTATTATTTTGATTCTGTTTTTTTATTTCTAATACTTTTGATTTTATTCAATTATTTATTTTATTTCCTGGAACGGCTGCGGGGCCCCTGAGAAGTGCACGCGGAGCACTAAGGGCTCCGCGGAGCACAGGTTGGGAACCGCTGCTTTACAACATTTATATCGGTAAAAATTGATGCAGATGTATAATTTTATTATAATCACAAAAAATAAAGACATAAAATAAGATTAGCAGAAAGTTATTATAATTGAATTTAATTCTTAACCGATATTTACATAAAAGTGATTCAGTTGAACGCCTTCAGACACTCTGTGTTCAGTGCTTTATCAAATTTAAATGAATTTTGTAATGTCACGGTCAGTATTAACAAGAATATAATCTAGTTACTTTATGTCCGTCAGTTTACGGTCCCTAGCTTTCTTTGTATTAATTCTCTGAATTTCTAAACCACAAACCTTGAGAATGAAATATGGCCAGATATAAATTTGTATATTTAATGTTATTGAATGACGAACATAATAAATTTACTTTGTGGTTCTTGAGGTGTATTTTGAATTATAGGTTGACTATAATGAATATTTTTTTTTAAATTTTTATTTTGGTTTGGTTTTGTAATGGGGTATTCTGAATACCATTGTCAAGGATATTCATGCAATTTTGAAAATTACCTGTCAATTATTACGTAACTAGGTTATTACCCGTCAACAATGACGGATTTATAATATAAAAAATTCAATTGTTTGTATGTGTATTTGGTTTTATTTTTTAACGTATCTTAATTTCGTATAATTAACCAAAAAATATACCACTATGTCAGGTATTTAGCCAATCACGGGAGAGGATGTCACCTGTCAGCCAATCAAGAGACAGGGTGTCTCCGGTTAGCCAATCACGAGAACTTTAGGAAAAATCGACGTCACAATTTTACCGACTACAAACAGACACTTGCTAAATATATGTCAGATTATTTATTCATAAACTTTTTAAGATGGGAAAACGATCCATTTTTACCGACCGCCAACATATATAAGGGAGGTATTGTGATCATACCGATTTTGACATTTCGAGATTTCGATGGATCTCCACGAATTGAGGTGCCTACATAATGTTTTCACTATTTTTAGCATGATGTCTGTCGGTCTGTCTGTCCGTCTGTCCGTCCGTCCGTCCGTCCGTCCGTCTGTCCGTTTGTCTGTGTACACGTGCAGAGCAAATTCGGCTAAAAGGATTTTTATGAAACTTCATATTTAAGCTCTTGACAATCCAAAACGGAAATTTGTTGTCTTTGAAACCATTCTCGAGAAGTGGCAGCTGCATGGCATGGTGCATTATCTTTTTGGAATAAATACGTTGATTGGTCATCGTTCGTGAAAATTTTATGTAGAGAAGGTCTTAAAACAGTCGATAACATTTTGATATAAGTAGAAGAATTCATCTTTCCTTCACACACATACACTTCTCCCTCGCCTGACGTTGCCATGCACCCCATATCATTACACTACCCCTACCAAATTTAACTGTAGGGACCAAACAGTCATGATGAAACTCTTCTCCGGGCCTTCGTCTTACATAAACCGCCCCAGGGGTGCCAAAAAGCTATAAACAATAATCTCAATTTAAGTCTCAGTATTGACAATTTTTTTTTCATAATAAATTTTTTTTATAATTTAAATTTTTTCATTAAGCAGCAATAAATATGCTTCTAAATTACCTGAATATTTATCTCATCTTACCAAAGTACCTTTGCCCAATCATCAGGTTTCCAGTTTTTGTGAATTTTTGGCCAATGAAGCCTTCTTTTTTTTATTTTTCTCTGAAACCCAGGGTTTTTCCGCGCTTTTCAGCCTCTCAAACCATGTTCTAGTAGTCTTCTTCTAACGGTTGGTGCCAAAATTTTCATAGTCGCAACAGTATTAAACTCTGTAGCCAATTCTGACGATGTTCTCTTTCTATTTTTCAATGATAGTTGAATTAAGTTTCTATCTTCTCTCTCTGATGTCTTACGATTTCTTCCAGATTTTGGTCTATCTTTATGAGTACCAGTCGTAGCGAACCGTTTTATACCATTTTGGACCGATTTCCTGGAGTAATTTACTTCCTGAGAAATTTTAACTTGACTCCATCCCTTTTGACTAAGACTTACGTGCACGTTTAACTTCACTCAAACTTATTGTATTCACACTCATAATTAGTAAGTGGAAGTAACTGTACTAAATTTTAAAAAAATCACTCTACTCAAGTCTCATTCTAATCTAAAACATTTATGTACCTATCGCATATAAACGAGTATTAACTTGCAAACTACAATATTTAAAAGGTTACGAACATGTTCAAAGCTGCAAACCAAACGTTTTTCTATGAAATATAATTAAAAACAATGTGTAAAAGTATTTTGATTTGGTTTCCTAAATAAAATTCACATAAATTGCATTTATTTATTAGATGTTCCAAGGATACATATGAACAAGGCTGTATATTTCATAAAGGTAAGGACATTTTAACATTGGTCCTTCGAGCCGGATACTAACTAACATATATTTAATAAAGGTAAGACCATTTTAACACCCTATATAATACAGTGCAACCCATAAGTGTAGCCCTTGTAAATGTATCCGGAACATATGAGCACATTGTATACCTGAGGATAAAATGGCATCGATCAGTGGTGTTTAATCGTTGTTGTAAGGTATTAATCAGGCAGTGGGTGATGAAATGTTTATGGTCAGCGACCCCGGGGCAGGAGGGAATGATTGGAAGAGGAGGAAGTGCAGTGGGCACCTACGCTCGCTGCTGGTGCCGCCGCCGTGTTTGTTTATGTGTACATATATGAACCAGGAAATCAGATTAGAACCATCCAACAGTGGGTGACACACTATATCATTATTATATTACACAAAAATGCGTGTTATGGACGTATATAATAGGTTTATTGTTAGTAGTTAAATGTTTTACAGACAGTTAAATGTCACCTTAAGTTTTTTGCAATTTCTCTGAATTTTAGTTAAAGTTAACGGATCACATCACAATGTTTTACAGAAATTTCACGTAAATAAATGTTATAACAGTAGATGTGCAAATGGTCGATCGCCGACATTCTGGCGGTCGATAGAGTAGAGGTAAGATGTAGAGCAGTGGCGCAGCCAGGATTTTGTCTTGGGGAGGGCCGAATCAAATTTCGAGGGCACGTGGGCCGCATACGGCCCTCAACCTCATTTTTTTGTGGCCCCTGAAGCGGTAATCAAAATCACTTGAGCTTATTTACGGGAAAAATATATTTAAAAATGTTAAATATACTCTCTTCCCCTTTTCTGTTTATAAAAAAATGTTAAGAAACCCTTCGGGATATTTAAAGTTCCGTCAATGCTTATCATTTTGTATGTAAAATAGACTGCGACCCAAATTAGTTCGACACCCCTGCTATTGGATATTGATGTTTATATCAAATAATAATTCCATCATTTGTTGATAAAAAAATGTAATTGTTAATCCATGTATCAAAAACTTTCACTTGATTTTTTCTTCGATAAATACATATTTATTTATATTTTTCGCGGGATATATTTTTGAAGTCTCAATATTTCTCTTACTTACGTTCAGTTCTCTAAATCAGCCGCTTGGCCACAATTTGTACCGAGCGAACATGGACGGAATAAGGATTTCTTGATTATACCTATGAAAACCTAAAAATAACATGTAAATATGCATTTTCTGTTAATTTCAACACTAATCATAATAAAATATAGCGTATTATTATTGTAAAATACAGAATACTCCTCTCTGAATATGCCACTGTTGTTCAGTACAACTTATATCAGTCCTTTTTGTGTGTAAGACTTCATAATTTGCAATGCATTTTCTGTTAATTTCAACACTAGTATCATAATAAAATATAGTTATATATTGTAAAATGCATAAGTTATTTTGCGGTAAGATTATGTTAAATTTGTCAAATTTTCATTTCCTTGGACCTTAAGGGGGGGCATGTGCCTCCAGTGCCCTCCCTGAATACGCCACTGTTGTTCAGTACAACTTATATCAGTCCTTTTGTGTGTAAAACATCATAATTTCAAAAATACCTAAGAAGATATTGATATTCACATTTATCTACAAAATAAAACCAACTACCGATTTTTAGACCACGATTGTCTCCAAAACTACTCTTTTTTTATATTTTTACTATATCTACTCTATTTCACGTTTGAGGTATGGTTTTAAAATTACATTCTGAAAGTTATGCCGAAGCCAGTTAAGCCATTTAACTTATCTGAACGAGTAATTAGTTGTTTAAACCAGTTTTATCATTGACTGGGCAAATGTTTTAGTCGATGTGTCAGGGGAGAAAAAGGATCAATGCTCCCCTTCATATAATTCGTTGGAGTATAATTGGAAAGTGATGTATTTTCACTTGAACAATAATTATGTCGCTTTATCAAGAGTAGACAATCTTAAAAAATGTTTATTTGTACGAAAAAAAAAAGTGCTAATATTGTTTACAATGAAGTAATTTAAAAATCAATTACTGTTGTGGTTAACAAATTTTATCAACTCCCCGAGTAGCGCCGTGTAATCTGCTAGTATTGTATAAAAATTGTGCCAATTATGCTGGGGGGGGGAGGCCCGTCGCCCCCCCTTGCTGCGCCACTGATAGCGAGATATCGTTAATACCCTTTTCACACTAGATCTTTAAGACGAGTGACCTTAAAGTTCACCGATGTTTAAGATCGGTATGCTTTCACACTTGATGTTTAAATCTCTGGTGCTGTCATCAGCTACAGTAATTTTGTCCTTAAGTTACCGTCATGAAATTACCAGTTTTGACCTGTCCGCGCAGACGCACATTTTGAATTATTATAAACAATTAAGAATATTTCATTTCATTCTACAATAAAGGCACTACAATAAAGAATATATTGCACCTGTATTAACATGTAAGTCGATACATTTTATCTCAATTATTGTAGCTCTGTATTTTATTAAACACATTATTAAAATCAATAATTTTATTATAACAATAAGTCTAAACTTCTTATAACGTCGATATAATACAGTATTCTTGTTTATGATAATATAAAATGTTGACAGCATAAATTCAAGGAGTATTTTTTTATAATAGAAATTAAGTTGGTAATGCGGACGAAGTTAAAGACGCAGATCTCTGTCTTAAACATCGGTTGTGTTTAGACGAGGCCGTACGGTTTCACATTAGCGTTTAAAGATACATTCACTTTAACATCCGATCTTAAAGATCTAGTGTGAAAAGGGTATAATAGAGTTTTCGATATTCTAGGTACGCCTGTATTGGGAATCTTGAAAACAAAAAAAGTTTAAAAGTTCACTTAAAAGTTAAAAGTTACAAATCACTTAAAAGTTTTCCGGTGTTGTTTGTTCCGAAATTCACCAACGTCTTTATATTCTAATACCTATTCTAAGATTATTGTGTATGCTAAATCACGTCAAAAGCCTATATTTTATGGCGGCTATAACAATGAGCGACCCGCTGTGAAATATAGAGTTAAATATATTTGGTCGCGCAGTTCTGAGTTATGTCATCACGAGATTTATTGCTATTCAAGGTTATTTAAAGAAATGCTATTGTCTCTACGAAGGAAACGTGAGACGATCTTTAGCTACGGAGGTACGATGAACTAAATGAATAACAACTGAGACAGAGAAAGTATTCGGATTTCTTAATAGAGACTGTTATTTATTTTTATGGTTTATTGACGATAATAAATTTTTAACTTTAATTTCAATTCGATTTACTATTTATTTATGGTAATGTAATAGTTTAATAGGTGTAGTCAACGTTATAATAATACTGCAATAAAAGCTAGTTTCAAGATTTCATTAGTTATTACTGCTCGAGATATGATTACGTACAGTAATAGGTCAAATTTGGTTATCTACATTTAAATGCGTAAGTACCTAAATTGATTTATCTATTTTCCAAAATGTGTATGTTGTTGGGCTATGTCGAAATAATAGGGTTCGACTGTAACTAATAGTTTCGTTCTCTTCAGCGATGGTATTATATAATTAAATATTAATTGGTTAACAAACCAATGGTATTATACGGCTCGGAACTTTGGACGTTAACAAAATCGGAGGAAAATCTGTTCAGTATTTTTGAACGTTAATTACTCCAACGCATATATGGGTCAATTCAAGAAGGACCAAATAAATGGCGAATATATATGCATGAACCATGAAATACAAGCGAAATATGGTGATGAGAATATTTTAGTCGTGATTAAACCAAAACGACTCAAGTGGCTTGCACATTTACAGCAACATGTCCAATCAAAGAATGGTAAAGTATACAACCCGTAACCCAGTTGGAAATATGCTAAAATGTAAACCTTTACGTCACTGGATTGATGACACAGTTCAATATTTTAAGAGGCAAAATATGAGACTGGAGAGCAAAAGAGGAATATAGGACCAAATGTAGGAAAATCAGACAGGAAGCCACAATTCATCTGCGGTTATATATTTCATTAAAGATTTTGCGATGAAGAACTCCAGCACGTCGTTATAAATAAGGAAATAGTTATCGAAAAGCTTAATACAATATCTACAGCTCTCTGTTCAGCGCTGTGACCAGATTGCATATATCCGATGAAACAATGCAGAGAAGAAATTGCTGAAGCCCTCGTCATAATTATGACGAACTCATTCGACTAAGGTTCAATTCCTAAGGATTGGCTAACGTCAACTGTAATTCCAATGTTTAAGAAGGGCAACAAATTGCAGGTGGTAAATTAATGTCCAGTTAGTTTGAAAGTAATTCTACCCAAGATACTTGAGTGCATTATAGTAGACCAGCTTATGCTATTTCTTTTGCGTAACAATATTGTTCCTGAAACTCTATATGGTTTTATACCTGATAGATCTGTTGTCTCCAATTTGTTACTTGCTACAAACTATTGGTAAAAACATCTTAACATTTCTATTCCAACAGACGTAATATGCTTAGACTACTCTAAGGTAGGTACTTTCGGTAGCCGGTAGGACGTTTTTGAATAACAGATCGTTGGACCTGAACTTTCAAAGTCACTTCCTGGCACTAGCGGTGTACCCCAGGGAAGTGTGATTGGGCCGATACTATTTTTAATTTACGTTGCTGATAAAAATTTAATATAATCTGTCTCAGTTTGTAATACGAAACTAGGTCTGGTTACTTTAGTGACTGTTGTGGTGTAAATAGACTTTTGTAGAATCATGTGAACTTGTAAATATGGCTTTTATAAGTATGGTTAAGTTTCATCATATTGAGGTTATTACTAAATTGACATGTCAAATATTTTGAATGTATATATTAATATTTATTTCATCAAACTTTCGATTATTACTCGTATAATAGTAAAAAAATATTACGATTATCAATGAAATATCGTGATAAAATATAAAAAACAAAAATACATATTATATAATAATAATTTATCATTTATAATTTATATATATATATAATTTATCATATTCTGATGCCCTTAAAATCTAATTCTTCTTTTGCAAAATTTAATAACATATTTAAACAAAAATATTCATTTTTTGAATGTAAATCCCAAATTTTTTTCTGCAAATCTTTCCGAAACATGTAGTCTGTGGTTCTATCTGTTTTCTTATTATTACCTCTTCCCATGTTCGTCAGTCTTAAATTTTCTACACCTTAATTTAAAATTTTTCTTACTTCTCCTTCAGAAATCTAAAGAAATTGTAATGGGTAAATTATTTTATATTTCACAACAAAAAGGACACCAAGATTTACTGAAAAAATATCTGCCACAAGGTCTATAATTTCGCCTCTTTTTAATTTTGTTCCATTTTTTTCTAAAAGTTTTCCATAACCGTTATATATGTGTTTTTTTGTATATTTATCTAATTGTTGTCTCTTATGCATATTTTCTGATGTTATGTTCTTATTTTGGTTGTATAAAAAGACTTTTCAATTAAAAAAATAAATTGACATAAAATTTAATGTCAAATATGAATTGTCAAATGTTTTGACAGGTGCCATTTCAGCAGTACCACCCTAAGGTGATATTTTAACATGACAACATAAAAAATGAAATGTTCCTCTTAGTTTCGTATTATAAATTGAGACAGATAATACAATTATCATGTGACAGAACTTTAGAAGTAGAATTCAAACGACACAATCTAATTAATTTTTGGTTAAACAATGATAAAAAATATTAACAACTTTCTGAGAAAGCTCTTAAATTATTATTACCGTTTACTAGTACGGTATTAGTAGAAAGAGCTTTTTCTTCATATATTTTTAAAAAAAAATAAGTGTCGAAACAGATTGAACGCAGCTGTAGACTTAAGGGTATACCTCGAATCTTTTGAACCAAATTTAAAAAAATTATGTTCTTCGAAACAAGCACAAGGATCTCATTAAATTTATTTTATAAAAATATTTGATTATAATAATAATGATTATAATAATAAAAATATAGAAAATATATTAATTGATTTTTTATAATTCTGTGTTTTTATTGAAACCATTTATTAGTAAACGAAATATGACAAAATAGTAGAATCTACTATTTTGTCATATTTCGTTTCTATCTACTATTATATCTATTAAGTAAATAAATATACAAAATACAATCATTTTTACGAAGTGGTACAATTTAGCGTGATGTACTACCAAGTGGTACGCAAGCCAAAAAAGGTTGGGAAACGCTGGTCTTAAGCACATTTTTGAGTGCAGTTTTCTGTAATCGTCCACTCGATAAACGAAATTTCATATTCCATAAAGTACGGGGAAACTAAACGTGTTTAAAAATAATGCAGTTCGTTAACAAGAACAAATAATGATTAACGGGTTTTCCTGACAGATAATTAAAGATCTCCACTACTATATCGATGTATTTTCATTTTCCAAAACTGTGCCATTCGCGCGCTTTTAGAAATTCTGAACGCTTTTGAACGCCTCTCCTATAACAACCAGCGGAGAGCAAGTAATTTCAATGCTACGTCAAGACACAAAAATTCAAATAGTAACCTAACCAGTAAAATATTTATTTGCAAATGGGATATATTAATGTATCCTATTTGCAAATATGAAAAATTAAATTAAAATATTTAACAAATTATGGCAAAAAATAACTTGTCTGGTTATTCAAAGTTCTTTGGATAGTTGAGAAAATAACATACATAAAATAAAATAAGCAATATTTTTATATTCGAGTATAAATGTATGTATATTTTTACATCCAACAGTTTTTAAGTATTTAATTATTGCCAAGGCCATGCGCAATTAAATGTTATAATTACAAGTGCACAACATGCATGACTTAAATTTATTAATTACGACTTTTTGGTACATTTTATTAGCAAGTAACCTTGAAACAAAACCCAGACTTAAGTCATTACTGCGACAGCTTTAAATAAGTATGTTTATTGCATATATTTCTCATTTCTAGAAATTACAATTTTAATAACTATATTAATAATTGTAAAATAAAATTACAAATGTAATTCTCGTTTTATTGATTTGGTATTGTCGTACAAAAGGTATTCGAAAAAATAACTTTTCTAGAAAGTCCGAACAATCAATTTTGTTATTTAATATTTTGTAAATTAAGTTTATATCCATAATAGTTCGTCTATTTTCTAGAGACAGCAATGTCAATTGAAAGTTTGGAAATCTGTAATTAATATTTTTAATAAATCTATTTTGTACATTTTCTAAACTTTTTATATAAACAAAATATTGAGGAGACCAACATATAGTGCAAAATTCTAACTGACTTCTAACTAATGAGTAATACAGAGAAAGAAAAGTTTTATAGCATTTGAAATCTTATTTCGATATATGAAACCAACCCAGCAAACATTTTTATACGGGCCAGTACTGGTAAAGCACATACTCCCCGGCATTGAAAGTAATGGGCCAGTACCCCGGTGTCCCCGGGGCCGTTACTGACCCATTGATGTATCAGTTGCCGGCCCAGCAACGGTAAAGTGCAAAATAATCGCATTAGTTGCAAGATTTATTTCTGATGGTTTTAAGTAAAAAGTATGAGTGAAGAAGAGTGCTTATAAAATGCTGGTAAAGTACTTCGTATAGGCGGAATGCGAAATACAAATGTGAAGTACATTATTAATACTGGCGTTGCACTTACTTTTGGTGCCAGTAATTTACCAGCATAAAAGCAGTTTTCCGGCATTCGGCCGTTAGTTGAATGTTTGCTGGGAAGCATTCTATATGACTTTTTGATAATTAGATCCATATGCGTATCAAATATTAACTTCTGATCGAAAGTAATACTTCTAAATCCTTTATAAATGAAACGGAAGAAATGTTTTCATCGTTGAGGTAATAACTGTAATTGATAGAGGTCCTGTTTCTCGTGAAAGAAATTGTTGAGCATTTGGAAATATTTACATTTAATTTGTTGACTTTAAGATAGTTTTCTAACATATTTAAATCAGATTGTATATTACAGCAATTTTGTAGAGAAACTATTTGTTGATTTTTAAATCATCAGCGTAGAGAAGGAAACGAGAATTCTGAAAGCAGGCACCTATATCGTTTATAAATATATTAATAATATAATATATTTATTGACTTAGTTACATTAAATCTGTTTTAAGTCAGTCAAGACATATACATTTAATTATACAATTATTATATGATTTCAAGATTTTTATTACATTTTTAAAACTTATATTTAAATAATTCTTCTGTGGAGTAAAATGGATGTTCAGTAAAAAACTGCTTCATCCTTTTTTTGAATTCGTTATAACCCAAACTTCTGAGTTCCACTGGTAACTTATTAAGTAGTTTGACTCCATAGAAGTTCTCACAATTACGAGATTTAGTAAGTCTCAGAAAATCTGGGTATAAATTCGTCCTGCCTCTTGTGTTGTATTGGTGTATTTCCGCATGAGTTTGAAAACTGCATATTTTTTGAATTTTTTAATATTGAAAAGCAAGGGTCCTAAGTGCCTGCCCTGCGGAACACCGGAAGTAATATTTTTTTACTTGCGATTTACTGCAACACTTTGTGTCCTTCCAATCAAATCTGATAAAAACCATTTTAACATATTACCATGTTTCCCTAAAAGATTCAATTTTTTAAATAGAGCATCATGATCAATTGTGTCAAAAGCCTTACTGAAATCTGTGTACACAACATTAACCTTAATACGTTGGTCCATGGAATTTAATATGAAATTTGTATATAAAGCCAAAATTGTATTCACTGACCTTCCCTGATGAAAACCATGCTGGTGGATGATAATATAATTTTTTACGAATAAGAATAAATATTTATAAATAATACGCTCAAATAATTTTTCAAAAATACATAATTTCAAAATAGGACGGTAATTTTCTACTAACGATTTGTCAACTTTCTTGTAAATGGGCACTACAAGAGCGTGTTTCCAAAATGTTGGAAAGATACCTTCCCAGCAAACATTAAACCATCGACCGAATGCCGGCAAACTGCTTTTTCTGTTGGTAAATTGCTGGCACTAAAAGTCTGTGCAACGCCAGTATTAATAATTACTTCACATTTGTATTTCGCACTCCTCCTATACGTAGTACTTTACCACCATTTTATGTGCACTCCTTATTTTTGTTAAAATGTTACATTTTACTTTTGTTTCATCATCGTTGAATAAATTTATTCAACGAATAAAGTTGTAAATATCGCATCATTCTATTGACAACGTTAATTTCTTCATTAATAGTATAAAACCGATGCGATATTGTCAACTTTATTTGTTAAATAAATTTATTCAACGATGGTGAAATGGCCAAATGAGTATTTATTTTGCACCTAACCATTAATTTATTTTAATACTGGGTAAGTATAATGTATATATATGTACATATGTTACATTTGAAATACTAGAGGGTATAATATAAGCACTGGTCCGTTAGAAATAAATCTTGCAACTAATGCGATTATTTTGCACTTTACCGCTGCTGGGCCGGCAATTGATACATTAATGGGCCAGCTAACGGCCACGGGGACACCGGGATACTGGCCCATTACTTTCAATGCCGGGGAGTATGTGCTTCAACAGTACTGGCCCGTATAAAAATGTTTGCTGGGTTCAGACAAAGATTTATTAAAAATTAAAGACAAAGGTAAACTTAAAGAAGTTGCATAATTTTTAAAAAATTGTGGGTGTATTCAGATTAATTCTGTAAAAAGTTACTGTGTAATAACGTTACTACAAGATAAAATATTATAAAAAGTATAATGACTTTCATTCATGATAGTAACTGACCTTGCTCATAGTGACGAATTTAGTTACTAATATCATAGTAACTGAGGTACAGAATTGGTCTGATTATCTGAGTCACGCCTTTGCGAGTATCTAACTGCATTATTGTATTTAATATGAAAACAAAACTGTATAACTGGTAAGTTTTTGAATTGTTTGATTCAAACTTTCATTGTCCCTCCAGTTGCTTAGACCTAGAATCGCCACTGACTATGACACAAGATAGAAATAGTAGCAAGAAATATGGAGACTGTACGAGTAAAGCTGCATTCAGAGCTCAGTAAATTAACACGCTGTGCGTTATGGATAGTTTTTAAACGAGTGCAATTGGTATGATCGGACAAGCTCGTACTATATCGCTCAACAGTAGTATAGCAACGACAAAGCACGAGCATGTCCGATCATACCAAATGACCTCGTTTAAAAATTATCCATAGCGTACAACGTGTTGATTTACAGAGCTCTGAATGCAGCTTAATACTCAAACGCCAACACCAACACAGCCTGACACCAGAAAATAGTAAAAAGGTAATTAGGTTTTTAATAAGTAAGTAAGTATTTCTATAAATGTTTTAACAAAAATAACATCCTCTTTTCGTTCATTGACCTTCTATTTTTATAGATGTAACATAATATTTTTTCAAATATGGATAATCCTAAACATTACTTAAACATAGAAAATTACACACTTAAAATGACAATATAACAGTCATTATATACAAGATACGTTGAACTCAAGTTCAAAATCATTTTCTCTATTGTTAAACTTCACAATTCAGAATATCAAATGTTCCATTAATATGACATGGAAAGATACTTTATGTGTTTCTTTCAATTATTGGATATTGATACTGTGTTATAATCGTTGAAAATATTACTAACATGACCACCCACGTTTCTATAAAACATTTGACATTTATTCCTTTAAATTAAAGTTACATTTTTTATTTTTATTTTATAGGATATTCAAACATGATCTGCTATTTAACTTCGTACTTAGAGCATTTTATTGCACGGTAAATGTTGTATGAATGTTAATGTTATAAAGTATAACTGTTTAAATAAATAAAATTGGTTTGTTTTGTATGTAGACCTATATACAGAGTACTGAATTGACCAGGTATCTATAGAGATTAAAGCTACGTTTAAAGCTCTTTAAATTAGTTGGTTGTGCACTGTGCGTTATGGATATGTTTAGTAGGTAGTTTTAACATTCAAGGCAGTGTAGACCTACTTCATGAGCCTCTTTGGCCTTTCGTGAGACACAGGATAGGGAGAAGTGGATAATGAAAGAGAGAATCAATGGGTAAATTTCCCACGCAGCTCACTAATAAAGTTGTTAATAAAGAAAATGTCATGCTACATCAGCCCAGAGAGTTGCAAACTTCTAAATTCCTTTGTAACAAACCGGACACAATATGTTTGGGCAAATGATACTCAATCTGATGAGAAAAAAATCCATTTTGGAGTACCGCAAGGTTCAATATTAGCCCCGCTGTTGTTTCTGATTTACATTAATGATTTACCAACTTTTATAGAGGATGCAAAGTCTTTTTTATATGCAGACGATAAGAAATGAAATCCAATAACACCTTAATAAATGCTGCGCAAGATTGGTTTGTGGCGAACAGATTAAGCAGAGTCGAATTTAAAACCCAACACCTATTCATTTTCCCCCCTCTTCATATTAAACTGGGTCTAATGAAGCAGTTTGTAAAAGCGTTGAACAAAGATGGTGACTGTTTCAAATATATATCTGAAACATTTCAAAGTCTCACTAATGAAAAGCTAAAAGCTAGCATTTTTGACGGACCACAAATTAGAAAATTAGTGAATGATCCACATTTCACTGTACATATGGATGATATGGAAAAGAATGTATGGCAGTCTTTCGTGGCGCTCATCAAAAATTTTCTTGGGAATAAAAAAGCCGAAAACTATGTGGAAGTCCTTGAAAATTTGATTGAAAATTATCATCATCAGGGGTGCAACATGAGCGTGAAACTTCATTTTTTAAACAGTCATCTTGACAAATTTCCTGTCAATCTTGGAGATGTTAGTGATGAACTTGGTGAACGTTTTCATCAGGATTTAAAAGAGATGGAGAGACGTTATCAAGGAAGGTGGGATACTCACATGATGGCTGACTATTGTTGGAGTATTAAAAGAGACATATCGGGAATAGTGCACTCCAGAAGATTTTACAAACGACCATTTAATCCTTATATTTTATATTTTTATTTTAACACTCCAATGCATTAAAATGTAATTAAAACTGTTCTCATTCTTTATTTCACTATAAATAAAATTTTAAGAATATTTTCTAATTATTTAGTCCTTATTGTTCGCCAAATTTGTACCAATTACAGTATCGACGTCTAAAATTAAACGATAGAAGCATTATTTGGCCGAAAATATGTATTTGTCGTAGAGCAAAAATCTGATGTGATACGCAAAAACTGATGTGATATTTGAGTTCAGCAGCACCAAATTAGTAAGAAACAAGTCTTAGATGTAAGTCAGCAAAAATTGTGTTGACCAGTGTAATCAAATATCTCCTGTATTTGATAATCAATTGTTTATTTATTTATTTTTTTATTTTTAATAAATATACTATTATAGATAATATAATATCAAGAAACAAAATAACATTCAAATTTAATGTTGTACCCCATCTTCAATAACAATAAAGTTGTGCATTGGGTAATGAAATTTCAACCTTCTGCATGCATAAAACTTCTCAGGTCTACCAAAATTCTAATAATATGTAGGTATAACCAAAAACAATACAGTTTTTAACAATCTTTTGTTTCAACAAATTTACATAAAAAATAAAAGTGAATACGCCTTCATTCTCATGAGATTCCAAATAACTTTTTTGCAATTTTTTTATTTATTTTGCTCGGCGCGCGGTCAAAATACCAAAGCTAAAAGTCATCCACATCATTAGATATTTGGCGGTGTTTCTAACAGAGTGAATCTGCGTTTTGTCCAAATAAGCTCAAACCGTTCTTTTATCGATGATTGAGCGATAATCAATCTGCTGGCTAGTGTTTCATAATCGATTAGGCAGTTCAGCGGTTCTCAAACTTGGGCCGCTTTTTTCACTGTCAGGTAGAGAACTTTTCAAATAACCGTATTATTTTGAGAGTATCTCTAAAACAGAGTTCATTGTATTTAAACTATTCTTGCTCTAACTAGACATTTAATATTCTATAGTGTAAATATTGACTTGGAATAATAAATATTGACAATTACAAACTCAAATGTCTAACAGGTAGCATCAAATTACTTGAACTTCCTTTTCTTTGTCATCTTCGCTTACAGAATATTAACTAAATCTTATAAATGCTATTAAAGTCTATTTGATATTAAAGATTATCGCAATATGGAAGTGCAGAGAAGCCGAACGCATGCAGGCGAGCCGATTACCACATCGGGTCGATCTAGCATTACAACAATGCTGCTCTAGACAGATAAGAAGAGTTAGAGACAGTTTAAGTACAGACAGAGTTTCTTAAGAGCGGTTGACAGCGCCTGTGCATCACAGATAAACATCTTCAGCCATGTGGAGGATTAAATAATAGTAACTTTCTCCTCTCTGCATACGTATGAATAGCTGCTACTATTACTATACACGAAAAGATCAAAAACTATTGAAACAATCAGTTAAATCTAGTGATTCTTCTCGAGAATTTCTCGAGAAAAAGTTTTAATTCTCATTTTTCATTTCTCGAGAAATGTAAAATTTGCTCGACGCCTTTACTTAAGTACTTTAAAGTTGACTATAATTTTAACATGTTTTTATCCTCTACAATATTTTCAACATTAAAAAAAGATGTATATTCTTAAAATTATATAATTATTTTTCTCGAGATTTCTCGAGAATTCTCGAGAAAATAAGTCAAATGTCGAGAAATCAGAAACACTAGTTAAATCCTTAAATATCGAATTTAGTGCAAAATATTCTTGACTAGCTGTTGTACCCGTACTTCGCACGGTTTTTATTAAATACATTTTGGTTGATAAGTGATTATGATAAGTGAAATATTTGTAGTGGGGATGTAGCGCTCTCCATAGCCCCTCCCCCTATTCATTTAATAAAAAACCACATTGAATAGAAGAGAATCATTTCTTCATTCTAAACCAGTTTTATTATATATGTTTTATTACCCCTTATAAAAGCTAAATTATTAATTGTTTAACTTTTTTCCTTTTGATATTATTTTATATGTTTATACAGGCATAACTATCTTATTTATTATAAGATATACGAAAGAGATTAAATTAGAAAAGATGAAGAATTTTACTCTAAAAAACAGAATATTAAATTGGAAAAACCATCAACCATCAAATTAATGAGTTATTTCAAAAATAATATATAATTTTTAATAGAAGCGGTTGTATTTTTTCTATCGCATAGGTATAGAAAATGTATTTTTCAAAACTTATTATTTTATTTTTATTTATTTATTTTTTATTATTTTATAAAAAGTTATTAATTACTCGATTTTCAGTCGTTCTCCTCCGGAAAGCAAATGGCTCTCCACCAAAATTTTTCATGATAATTTCCCCAAAAACAAAAATAACTGGTTCGGAACCTACATTAAACTGTATGTCGCATACATCTGTGTGATACATGCAACACGCACTACACAGGTGTATGCGGGGGAAATAACCACGATCAGCCTGAGTAGAACGATATAACGGGTGTTTTTTTTAGAGGTATAGAACTTTAAGTTGGCATTACTGTTCAAGATGGCGACCGATTTAACAGCTGTCAAGTGATTTATTCTCAGTTTGGTTTGGCAATTCATCATGAATAGACTCACGCCTGAACAACGCTTGCAAATAGTGCAATTTTATTTCGAAAATAATGGTTCTGTGCGGAATACGTATCGCGCACTACGTCCATTTTATCGTCGACAAAATCGTCCATCAGAGCAGTTAATTCGATTAACCATGGAACGTTTTCGCACCACGTTTACTCTTATTGATAACTCGCATCCCCAGAGACGCCGTACGGTGCGTACAGAAGAAGCTATTGGTACTGTAGAGCGTAGCATTGAGGAAGACCCGAATGAGTCCATCCGCCATCGAGCACAGGAATTGGATCTGTGTCCATCCACTTTATGGACAGCCATGATGTCCAGGAGCTGTGGTTCCAACAAGACGGCGCAACATGTCACACAGCTCGTGCCACAATCGATTTATTGAAAGACACGTTTGGTGACCGCCTAATTTCACGTTTTGGACCTGTGAATTGGCCTCCAAGATCTTGTGATTTAACACCGCTGGACTACTTTCTGTGGGGCTATGTAAAGTCATTGGTCTATGCGGATAAGCCACAAACGCTTGACCATTTGGAAGACAACATTCGCCGTGTTATTGCCGATATACGGCCACAAATGTTGGAAAAAGTCATCGAAAATTGGACGTCCAGATTGGACTACATCCGAGCCAGCCGTGGCGGTCATATGCCAGAAATCATATTTAAAATGTAATGCCACAAGATTATCTTTCGAAGCAAAAAAAATTCATGTCAATCGAATAATCCATCGTTGTTTTATTGCAATTTAAAGTTCTATACCTCTAAAAAAAACACCCTTTATATGATTATATCAATGCTTTGGTAAATAATATTCTAACCTTAAATATGGCTTTTTATCTAAAAACACTGTAAATCTGTGTTCATACACGCTAATTCGTTCATTTTCGATTACCATTTACACACACATACCAAATTCGCAGTTCTTTTACGTTCTTTCTCTACGTAAACTCAGTATTCAGGCAGGCAGAAAAGAGGGGGTTCTGGTCCAGATTCCCCCATGAACTAAAAAAATAGCTAAATTAACTAAGCGTATTTTATTAACGTAAAAATTAAACTATAATCTAAATAAAATTAATGTATACAGTAATACATCGGTTATCGAATTTAATTCTTTCCACAAGGTAATTAATTGTACTAATTATTCTCTAGCCGAATCATAAATAACGCCGAAATTTATTCTATATGTTCTTAAAAGGAGAACTAAAGAGTTGGAGACTCATTATTTACAGTATTTATACTTCATATAATTCATAGTCCATACAGACCATGGGAGAATCATATTCAGGGTGTCTTCCTGAAAGGTTCAACTGCCTTGTGGTGTTGCAGGAATCTCAGTAGTTCTACTCTCTTGGATTTGTGGCTGGATTAAATGTGAATAATTTCTCCAATACTGGCTTCCTTCTTCTTTAATATTTCTTTGAAGTAGTTTAATAACAAGATTTGGAGGACGTACTTCACAATATTAATTTTGGCATGCAGAGGGCAGCGCGGTTCCAGGTGCGGTTCGATAGCTGAAATATTTATTAGCAGGGTCATTCGTAAGACAAGGTAAGACACTGTAATCCATAAGAAATTTGTATTATCTTTATTCGGAATGGATCCCCCACAGATAATTTTTCGATGTGCCCGCATTACACGTACGTTATCAGAAAGCCACTGATCTTGAGATACTATTAAATTTCCTTTAACTTTTAATTCGCCATTAACTATTAGTGGGGATTAAAATGGGAACGAGTACGTTACAATTATAATTTTCATGGTCAAAGTTTAGATCGTTTTAGAAGAGTGAAGGCAGGTAGTTATTTTCAATAAACGTAAAAGCAGCTAGTACTAAACACAAATCGTATTTTTGCAAACAATGTCAAATTTCACAGTAGATCGCATAATGGTTATTGCCGATAAGTATAGCATCCCTGCATCGTAGTTCAGCATTACAGCTTGAGGTGAAATGACGAGCTACGTTCACAGTACAGCGCTAGCGCTGACCGAATTTACGGCCGTCGTGAAGTGAGCGCCAGCACGATACACCGACACCTTTGACCTGCTCTATACAATAATATCACCTATGCACCAACATTGAATTCTGCAAGATCGTACGCTTGTCGAGAAGAAATATGATGTAATGTAGATTTAGATTCTTGACCTGCACTGCACCATTCTTCTTCATCTTATATAAAACTTTGCACCGTTCGCTCAATTATTTTAATTTATCTTTGCATTGTGATTGCTGTTGTCTGATAACTAGTTGTATAACTTAAATATATATATACAAGTGTCTCAAAAGAAATTTTATATTTAGTGGATCGATTAAAAAAAAGTAAGCCGTATATAGAAAAAATGTTTATTAATTATTAAAATACACTTTTTGGGGATTTATTTCTTAAAAATAATATCGTCTAAATGTAGACCCTCGCGTTCTCGGCACTCATTTAATCGAACAGTAAAATTACTTATGACGTCTCGGCAGGTGGACTCAGGGATGGCTGCCATTTCGTGACGGATATTTTCTTTCAAATGCGCCAGTGAAGTCGGTTTATTGGCGTAAACTTTAGATTTAAGATAACCCCATAGGAAAAAGTCCATAGGGGTTAAATCTGGACTGCGTGGAGGCCAATTTATGTCACCTCTCCGGGAGATCAATTTGCCTGAGAAAATTACACGAACACGTGGCAGAGACATATTGGACGTGTGTGAAGTTGCTCCGTCCTGTTGGAACCATGTTCTTTGGTTATAGCCAGGAGAATTGTGCAGTTCAGGTACCAAGAAGTTGTCTAACATCTCCACATAACGCTCTGAATTCACTGTAACTGCACGCCCCCTTTCGTCTTCAAAAAAGTAAGGGCCGATAATTCCTAGCGCCGACATCGCAGCCCATATGGTCACTTTAGGCGAATGTAGGGGTTTCTGATGTTTGCGTTTCGGATTCGTTGCACTCCAGTAGCGGCAGTTCTGCTTATTTACGTGGCCATTAAGATGAAAATGAGCTTCATCCGAAAACAAAATGTTGGTAAACGTTGAAAATCGCTCAATCACCTGATTTACGAAATTAAGCCTCTGACTGGCATCTTGGGGCTTTAATTCTTGCACCAATTGAATTTTGTAGGGGTGCAGCTTTAGGTCTTTGAGCATAATGCGATGTAATGATGATCTATGCACATTTAAAGCACTAGCGCACTTCCGAATTGAAAGGTTCGGGTCGTCACGAACAGACTGATTAACATTCTCCACGTTTTCTACCGTTCTTGATGACCTAGGTCGCCCGGATTTTGATTTATCCAGCGTTGTACCAGTCTCTTCAAACTTTTTAACACAATGTCGAATGAGAGGAATGCTTGGCGCATCATTTAAGTGGCGAAAACCTCGAATACTGCAGAATTTTCTACGCGCTACAGTCGCCGAATCACCGTTTTTGTAAAACTCTCGCACGCATAACGCGCGGTCTGCTCCCGAGAAACGCTCCATAGCGACACAATTCCCAAGAGCCAGGCTACCGATTGACATAACCCCCGCGCCCCTCGGATACGTTGCGTTCACGCAGTAAGCTAAATAAATATAAAATTTCTTTTGAGACACCTTGTATAATTAGAACTTTGGCAGACCTGTGAAGTTTTATACGTATATTACATTGCGAAACTTGATACTATTGAATGTTACTGATTTGTATATTGGTAACTACTACATTTTAGCATGTCAGATTGCGAAAACTGACAAGTTAAATGTTGCTAAATTATTTTGTCAGATCCATAAAAATTTGTTTGGGTCCATTTTAGTTAATTAACTTAAAAGCTTTTATAAGAAACAATACTAATGATTTACGCAATATTTGAAAATGTGAAATTAAACTGTTCGCTAAATTATTAAATTTCATCATTAGTGCATTTCAACATTTTTCTAAAATTTTATTTAAAAGGTATGCTACAAAATTATTTAAGTAAGCAGGTTTTCAAAAATTTTAGTAAATCATTCACCAAGAGAAATTTGAAGTTTCTTTCTAAATGATGCATTACGTGTATGCCTACACACAAATGCCTGCCTAATCTTTTACCTTTTAAGAACATATTCTGTTTGAACGCTGTAATAATTAATTTAGAGTTAATATCTTGTTGGAAAATCTAAACACATACAATGTCGATATTTATGTTGAAACTCGAGTTTTTAATACTTGTTTTACAGCTCTTACACGACCATTATATTGTTTGCATAAACGTGAATTAAATATTAAGCTACCGATTTCGTAATATAAAATTATATCTTGCAGTGCTGTGGGGTCGGTATAAAACGCCCGACTCCGATTTAAGACAGCTTTGGTTAATAAAAATTATTATTTGACTCTAATACGAGAGCTATCTTTTATGTTTTTACAAAAACTAAGACAGACAATTTTTTTTTTTTTTTTGGAACAATCTGTTTTATTGCTTTTCAGAATATTCGCCTTTAAGATTTATACACTTTTGAAGGCGTTCAAACCAATTCTCGAAACATCTTTTCCACTCTGAAGTTGGAATCTCAAAAATATGGTTTTCGAAGGCTTCAACTGCTTCTTGAAATGATGAAAATTGTTGTCCACGCATTTTTTGATTGACATTGGGGAACAAAAAAAAGTCGTTAGGGGATAAATCAAGTGAATAGGGCAATGAGGCATTAATTCGATGTTTTTCTCCTTCAAATAATCAATTGTTTGACGTGCTGTGTGGGAGCTTGCATTGTCATGATGAAGTCTGATGTGACGCTTTTGGTTGTTTTCCCTGATTTTATCAATGACTTCAGGTAAACAAATTGATATATACCATTCAGCATTAACCATTCTCCGATCCTCTAAAAGAATGGTTGCGGCATATCCAGTACAACCGAAGAAACAAGCGAAGTTTTGGAAGTGCTTCGTGAGCGAACAATTTTTGTGGGTTTTGGTTTATCTTGGAAGATCCAAATAGTGGATTGTTGCTTAGTTTCCGGTTCATATGAATAAATCCAAGTTTCGTCACCTGTAACAATGTTGTACACGGATTTTGCAGTGCCTAGGTTATATTTTTTTAGCATTCCCTTACACCAATCAACACGAGCTTTTGTTTGAGCTTCGGTCAAATTATGCGGAATCCATCGGGAACAGATCTTTTAACAGCTAAATGTTAATGCAAAATCGAATGTATTGCAGTCTGCGATATGCCAAAGGATGTCTCTATCTCACGGTAAGTCACATGCCGATCTTCTTCAATCATTTTTCGTACAGCATCGATGATTTTTTGAATCACAAGCGATTTTGGTCGACCTTAACGAGATTCATCACTGGCGGATCACGATCACGACGAAATTCTGTAAACCAATTGTAAACAGTCTTTTCTGATGGTGTTTCATTGCTTAAAAACAATTAATAAGAGACAAAACCATCCTTTGGGCACGGCTACTAAGAGCTCTCAGTCTAAACAAGGAAGCTATAGCTCTTCAATTAAAAACAATAATAACTAACATTTGTTGTTGAAGAGACAATTATTGATAAAATCGATTGAAAATATCATTTCGCTTCATAAATAATGTTAATATGAGTGAATGAAATATGATAATGAGCGCATATGCAACGCTATATAGTGAGTTGACAGCACCATATTTGGCAATGACTGCCAGCCGGTCAAACTACGAACCACCTGGTTCTCTAAAACCGGCTTGATTCATGTATCAAACATGAATGTATCTATTTCAAATTAGTAGACGCTGTGCCAATATTCAGAACGAAATCAGAACAGCACGACAGTTTCTTTACCACTTATATTTTTGACAGGTGAATCAATTTGATTGACGTTGTCTAGTGATTGGGCCATTTAAAATTTCAGACAGTGGTGTTAACATCATTAGATGGCACAAAAAAGAAGTACTGTTTAGTTTTTTTCCATAAATGTTTTTGAAGTGGTTTGTTAACCTATCATTTTGACCCATTTTAACATGGCCATGACTTTTGTCAACTACTCTAGATTTATTTGTAATGTTCTTTTGTTAATGTAGTCTGTTGCATAATGTTATGAAATAGGTACGTATTAGAGAGCAATTTTTCAAAAATTAAACTGAATAATATGTATAATTTGTAAAATTAAAACTCATAAAATAATAATAATGAAGATTGCTATTATTATTTAAATTTTATAGTATTACCATTGTTATCTTAAAAAATAATGATGTAAACAGTAATATTTCTGCCACCTGAAGTAATGTTAAATTAATTTCTTTTTTGCAGATATAAACAGTTCACTTTTGTAAGAACAAACTATGGTCTATTTCAAAGTAGAAAAATGTGTGTAAGAAGATAGGAGCTGTTTGTCCTTGCTTCGGATTGGTTTAGAACGTCATCCCTATTGCACTGTTAAAATATTGTTTGTAGTCCAAGTTGACAGATGTTCAGTGTCGTACATTGGAAATACATATTATTATCTGTCTCATTTTGTAATACGTAACTAACAGGGGAAGTTCATTTTCTATGTTGTATATTGACAATACATTTATAATATTATCATAGTATTGGTTCACACGGATACGCCAAAGTCTGTTTAAACCACCACAGTCACCAAAGTAACCAGATCTAGTTTCGTATTACAAATTGAGACAGATTATATTTATATTATTTTATTTTTTTCGTATATTTTGTTATTATTTACATATTTAGACTTTTATTTATATTCTTGGCGTAGATTTTATGGAGAAAATTCTCCATGTAATTTGTTTTTACGCAGTTATATATTTTTTAGGTTATCTGACATATAAATATTTTTTGACACTTGACAATTAACAAATCAAGATAGAGGACTAATGTGAGGCCAAAAGACAGCCCAGCTCATTGTGCCCAAAGAAGAAGTTATTGATATAATTTTTAGACCTTCATATACCCATATATTTTTAATTTTTATTTACAATAAATATTTAAATAAGAAACTTTAGCTCTGAAGATATATTGTTTGTTTCATTGCTTTATTTAAACTCTTTTAGCCACATCTATCTTTATATATATAGTACATTTTTTTTAAAAATTAATATTTTTTTAACTTTTTCAAATTTCCCATTAAACTGAGGTTTTGTCGTATAAATAACGTAAGTTGTTTATTTCAATATCTTATAAACCTTTTTTATATTAAAAAAAATCACATGCTAACCCAGTTACTACGTCCATGTCCTAGTTGTAACTTATTTTAAATTTCCCGCTATGCTGTATTTGACCAGTGTAAATCGTACTCGGTTCGCAGCGCTATCTACTTTTTTCTAATTTGAAATAGACCATAGTCAATCAATTTTATATTTTTCTCGTTAAAGGTTTTGAAATTGGTGGTAAATAGATTCACATGCCCCGCAGAGTTACGCCTCTATTTCTAATACATCGCCTTCAACTAGAAATATATTTATAATAGAACTAAAAATGAAATTTTGAAAAATCTGGTCGTGATTATTGTGCACGATGCGCAGATATTTTTATACAAATAATCTATAGATTTTTGCTGCGATTGTCGGTTAGTTTAACTATAGTCTCAGCTGAACAAACAGACGAGAATTATTAAATTTATTAATGACAGCCTGTTCTGCCTAGTGAACTTGCAATTAACAACACGTAATTGTTTCATATTTTGTTCTCTTTATTACTGATTTATTTATTTACATTTACTTAAAAGCTTTTACGTTAGTCATCGCATTAACATAAGCCAATCAACTTTCCGAAATCTGCGCTTGTTTAAACCCGATATTTTATCTCTTTTAGCAAATATTTTAAAATTGCATTTTCTCAGAAGTTTACATTTGAATCACCACAGTATATATTTACCTATTTATTTATATATTTACCTACTAAAAAAAAAATCTCACTGGTTTTTCGTAGATTTTGAACAGCCGTAAAAATAATAGGTATTTAGGTATAGTTTGTTTCACGATAAGCTGAAGTGACTATCTACTTATGGTCCTAAACACAGTGGGTGGTAATTACAAATAACACTAATCCCTTGTTTGCACACATAAACTAGTCAGTGATGTATCAGGTATAAATTGCAGATGTTTTAAATATCTTTTCACTTCGCTTTGAACAAACTCAAAAGGTTGGGTGGTTACGTCAAATAAATGTCAAACAAGAGCACCGTCTAATAAAGCCACTGTCACCGAATGCACTCTTGCTTTCTGCGAAAAATATCAAAGATTCTAGACTCGACTACCATGACGATACCACGGCGGAAATGTTCGAAAACTGGTTCGAAAATAAATTACTCCCGAATATACCGGCTAACAGTGTTATTGTTATGGACAATGCAAGTTACCATAGTCGGCAACTAAATAAAGTACCGAATAGTGCAAACAGTAAGAAGGAAATCCAAGACTTTTTATATAAAAATGATATTTACTTTGAAGAAAGTTATAAAAAAAATTGTTTAATTAAATTATTAAAAAGTTATAGTTTTTCTAAAGAATATGTTTGCGATAATATTGCTCAATGCAAAGGACACACAGTTTTACGACTACCTCCGTATTATTGTATATTCAATCCTATTGAACAAATTTGGAGTCAGTTAAAGGCGAGAATAAAACGGAATAATGTTTCTCCCACTTTAAACGGCACTGTGATAGAAAGAAGTGGAAAATATCCCTGTAGATAGTTGGAAAAATTGTGTAAATCATGTTATTAAAACTGAGGACAGTTATATTCAAATAGAACGTACTATAATCATTAATTTAGAGACTGATTCAGAGAATGATTTGGACTTGTAAGATTTTTTTTTATCTTAAACATTATTTAATTTAAAATTTATTTTATTGTAATGTTTTCAATACTAATTTTAATGTTTTAAATTTAATTATAAGTTCTATAAATTAATTGTATTTATAATAAAAATAAAGTTTATTTTGATGATATCTTATGTTTATTTCTTGTTACAATTGTGTCATTACATGGTGTAATGTAATTTATACCTGGTACATCTCTGGCTAGTTTATGGGTACAAACAAGGGATTAGAGTTATTTGTAATTACCACCCACTGTGTTTAGGACCATAAGTACATAGTCACTTCATCTTATTGTGAAACAAACTATACCACAATAGTAGGTACAACACTTAAGGAAAATTGGTCATTATTAATGAAGTTTCTGAATAACTATTATTGCTATTTGATACGCAATTTACTGAAAACATATGAAAAATTATAACCACACAAGTGGTTTGGGAGTGGATCGTGTTCTTGTGAAGCCTTTGGTAAGACAAATTAAGGTCCTTCAAAAGTATCCAGTGATTGAAAATACACTTTGATAATTTTTCATTCACTTTGATATTAAGTTCATTTCCTAATTGAAATCAGTAAGATAAGTAGGTGTGTTTCCTAAAGTACGTAAAATTGAATAAATTATTAAACGTTCATATAAATTTAAATTGTAAGCGTGATAATGTTAACTGAAATTTTGTTTATAAATTAAATTTGTATGGAATGAGAAAAGAAATAATCACATATTACTTATCAGTAATTTTTTATTAGTGATAAAAAATGATCGTGACATTACACGAATTCCACTTCAATAAGGTCTAAAATTTGATTGAAAGGAACATCCTCTTAAAAAGAACATAGCACGTATCTATAAGACTAATATTATAAGTATTATAGATAGTGACAGGTTTGTGCAATTGATCTTAAAGTATTTTGATTGTTTTCTTCCACTTGTAATAATATTTCCAACTGCTTCTCTTCTGTAATCACGTGGGATGTTGTTCTTTTTAGGGTTTTGTAGGTATGACCAAAAAACCCTTATACCGTCATTTTGTCGTCTGTCTGTCTGTCTGTTTGTCTGTCTGTCTGTCTGTCTGTTCGGTAAAAATTGTAAAACCTAGAGAGTTGAAATTTGGCAACTCTTTGACCCACACATAGGAAAAATACTAAAACATCTAAAAAACATATCCCCCTAAAAATATAAACAAAAATGTGCTCAGCAAAAAAAAAAATATTTTTTTAAAATTCTGAGTAGGGTATCAAATGAAAGCACTTAGTACGTGGATTAACGATCAAAATTTTATTTTTGCAAAATATATTATTTTAATGCGATTTTTGCCAAAATTGTGCAAAAAAATTTTTGTCCCACACCCTGTAGCCCAGATGGTTTAAACTAAAAATCTGAAAAAATTCTAAGTAATGTACATTGGTGTGAACCGGAATAGTACAACAGGAATTTTTGATCAGATTATGTTTTCGGAAAATAACGCATTTTTTGTGTTTTTAACTAAAATATGTTAAATATTTAATTCGCTATGTAACACTTCAGATAAGAAACTCTGGTAGCTCAGATGGTTTCGTAACGCACTTTGTAAATTGCAGTGCGAACGTTGCAGAGTTCGAATCCTGTTAATTTTATTTTTTTCTGTTTTTTTTTTGCATTTCTATTTTGTATTTTGTATGTATTTAAATTATTTTGTCAAAATTCTAGTTATATTTTGGTAAATGTTGCATTTATTTTTTAAAAGCGTAAATTTAATAACCAGTGGGAAGTGTTGAAATTATAATTTAATTCTGTTTGACGAAATCAGAGGGCGGGACTTATGATATAAGCAACCAATGGAAGCCATAGGCGCAATTTTAAAAATCTTACTGAACCTTGCTGTATAAATAAAATACTGTAAATATTTAGAAACTTAAATAATGGTATTAGGCATTCGAATTAAAATTCATAAAAAAATATTTTGACATAAAATTTGTTTTTGCATCCCAAATAATCATCATTCAGTTACTAAATACCTGCAAAACCCAGAAATGTGTGAAGATTCACACTTCACATAAATTTTTTTATTATGTTTTGACTTAAGACATCCTTCGCGATGAAATTTATTAACTAGTCTTGAAATTGTAGAGGGATTTGGTATTGGCCGACTGGATAAGTTGCACTAAATACAGCAGAAACTTCTCTTACACTCATTTGGGAGTTATACCAAGTTACCATCATTATTTTTTCTTCATCTGTATACATGTTGATTAATTTTTAAATCAGCAATGAGCAAAAGTATACACACTAATTGTCTATGTTGAAAATGAAAATGAACACGATTTATATTGCTGTCAAAAACTGTATCTATGGTAATGAATACATGTTGCATTAAAAAATAAATTAAATTCACTATATAATAGTCACACATAAACAGAATTTCGCGCGAGTGTAATATGCCGTTGAGTGTACTTGAGAGCGCATAAAGCGCTAAGACACGCCTACCCAGGGACTTTGTTTGCTTCGACGGACTATACTTAAAACATATAAATAGTTGGTCGCTCGACACTGTTGCACGACATTTATCGCGTATGTTTCCGTTAATGTAACCGCGGCATTACCAAAGTTTTCATCACACTCCGTGAGAATAGAATACTAGTTTTTTTTTCACAATGACTGATACTATCACCTCCCAAAATTGACCTTTCCCCTTGAATAACCCTGTATCTGTCACTCTCTGACTTAACAGTTCTTGTAATCTTTTTTAAATCTAATAAAAATATGTTCCCGCGATGAAAGTCAAGGCTAAATCAAACTATTGACCATTGAAATGTCTTTGTTTCATGTCATGACACATGCAAGTGACAATCACTGAAGCATACAATAGATGCTCTCTCAGCTCTCACCTCTGATCATTATGATATTATAATAATTATTAACAATCATTGTACTTCAAGCCATGCCCAGACATCACTTGATATTTTTATAGTCTGTGATGCAAATTCTCTGCTTGTTTATTTATTTAAATTATTGACAGTGAACACACGTGGAGAAATTCTGTTTTTATAGGTTAGGTTATTATTTCTGATTGTTGATATGAAGTTGAGAAATAAGATTGATGTTGACCAAATTAGTAACAAATTATGTATGTATATATAATGTATTAGTCTAGACAAAATCAATTTATTATATTTCTAGTTTCTATTAATTACTGTATTTTTGAAATAAATAAGTAAATGTTTATACAGTAAAATATCATTTCACACCCCGGTCATCCAGATGACAAGGTAAGTGTTTACAACATCCCACTTCACACTTGCGCATACGTCAAACACATGTCATTTGTTTAATATACAGAGATTCTAAACAAGTGGGACTGTGCAGAACTTTTATTTATGTCATTAAACTAGAAGATGGGTAGCTCGCTTCGCTCGGCTTCTTCTAACCAAACACTTACTAACCTAACCTAACCTAAGATAGTGTTTTGTCATTAAACTAGAAGATGGTTAGCTCGCTTCTAGAAACCATTGTTTTAGAACCACTGACAATTCTTGAATTATTTAGTGTAGTCGTTATGTGCTGCCATCTGTATAAAGTTTGAAGGGGGATATTGTAAACATTGGCCAAAAAATGTATCTATACATAGTTTATATATGATATATATTTTGATCATAAGTGTATGAAACTACTTTTTAAAGAATAATAATTCATTTGTAAATCTATATTTTATTTTGTATTATTAATGAAGATAAAAAACTTGTTTCTCTAGCGATATCCATTAATATAGAATTAATGCTTACAATACCACTATTTTTAGATAATCATTGATTAAAAATCAGTGAGCGATATATCAACCTTGATCCAGAGATCTGAAAAAAGATGTTAAATATTGCACTCAATCTTTTAAAACTCCAGTTTGTAAAATGTACTCTGTAATATTTCTATATTTATATCCAGGTGTACAAAAATTCACCAAAGCAAAGTTAATAACTTTGTAATTTGTATTTTCCAAAATTAAGTTTGCGGTGCCCGTGTGGCACCTTGATATATTTCATTATTACTATTTTTTCCATTAAGGCACAAGAATACATAAGCAGAGTCAGTAAAATATTACAATTGCAAATAGCATCATCGTCTAGAAACCCTTATTATTAAACATGCCGTGAGTAATATTATTATTCTTTATCCAGTCGTTAAATTCATACTTGGAACATTTCATAAAATGTTTTCAAGGCGAAATGGGAAGTAATAAAAGTCGAGTAAGAGCACGCTAAAAATGGCCCATAAAACAGTATTTCCATTGTCATGGTCAAGATATGATTGATGACCTTTGTATTTTTCACTGTACTACACCGCCATGCGTAGGTGTTCTTACTACCTATTCCAGACAACAAAAACCCTTTACAATTATTCTGACTTTAACTACAGCACGTAACATGCACACATGGATTATTTAAAACAGAATTATTGTAATTCTTTATTCATTACATTATTGTAGTCTTAATTCAGTTGACTGGCACGCAAAAAATTAATTATCCCGTTTTTGCTCATACTTCCAAATATAAATATGGCACTAAGGCAGCGTTTCTCAAAATGTGGGTCGCGACCCGGCACTGGGACGCAGAAAAATTTTGCCGGGTCGTGAAAAAAATTGTAAAAACACAAAAAAGATTTTTTTTTTGTAAAATAAACTGTCAATGGTTTCCTGTGGACGTCGAGAGCAGAAGTCGGGGCCGGAAAATTTTTATTGAACCTCCAGAAAAAATTTGAAGATGAAAAAAAAGGTGTCAGGCCGCTTCGATGTAGTGGTTACCAGGTCCGACACCCGCTTAATCCGCCCACTCCACAGCGTAATTTATATTGATGGTTTGGTATTGGCATCACTGAATGAATATTTAATTATGCATTTCACAGAAACTAGACGCGCTCTAGTTATACAGATGTATCAAAATGCATCGGTAATTTTATCACTTACAAAGAAAAATAATGAATGCATACAGAAAATGTACAGTAATACCGTTACTGCACTCTTAATAATAGGAAATACATTATAATTAAAAATCAAACATCATCTCTAGGAAATGTCAATTTTCCAATTCATGAATAAATTACTGTAATTTTTCAGTGCGATGCATCAGATTATAAACAATGGTATCAAGCACAACTGATAGTTGCTCTAGCTCCAGTACACTGATAGTTTATCTAGAACTAATGCTACCGCTTTACCTCTCTTGTTGTAGAATTAAATTGTTCATTTCCGTTTCTGCTTCATGATATTAATTCAGTAGGTCGCATACAGGTATCACGCCTGTATCACATCATTGTAAACATGAAACGAAAGAAAATGCACTATATGTGCGGGAAATTTAGTTTACTATTTCATTAGCAACAGTAAACCAAATTCTGTCTATTAGAATAATTTTTTTGTTGTAAGTACGACAAATATTCTTGTTCTGGAAGCAAAAACATTGTTCTCCAAGTTAACATCAATAAAACCAAAGTTAGGTTAGGCCTGACAATATGTATCGTGCAAGCAAAATTTCACAAGTGTTTTTGCGTTTTTCCATCTGCCTCTCATTCAATGCATGTGGAACCCATCTGCCGACTTTCTGGATCTTACCCATCTCTCGTAGGTGATTGGAAACAGCTTGTTGACTAACGCCCAACTGCTCTGCTAGTTGTTTTTGTGATTGACTATCGTCTTCCTGTAGCAATGTTTCCAATTTTGTATCTTCATATTTTTTTGGAGGTTTTCCATGTTCTTTGTCTGTAAGATCAAAGTCACCACTTTTGAAACGCCGAAACCATCGTTCACACGTATCTTGCGATGGAGCATATTCACCATAAGCTTCTCGAAGCAGTCGGTATGATTCAGCAGCAGTTTTTTTCAAATGAAAACAAAACAGTAGTACTGTCCGCGAATGCTCTTTATTTGGCACAAAATTTGACATTTTTAACACAGTAAAACAAAACAATATGATCACCTTTCAAATTATAACCTATACGCATTTGACACTTAATAATAACTTAACAAAACGCCATATGTGTTGAAACTTTGAACTATACACTCTGTGTGCGCGGCAAGTTTGAAAAAAATCCGCATTTCATACTTGTAGACCTGGTAACCAACTACCCAATGTGCTCCTACAGATATTCTGCAGATGATTTGAAATTGAAAGCGCTTAATGTTTTTTATATAGCTTGTGTGCCAATGTGGCTGACACGAAAGAAAAAGTTGTAAATCATTAGAAAATGGTTGTATTTAATTTAGGAATAAAAGTTAGGCTTTCTATTGCCCACCCTAAATTATAATTATAAGTTTTCAAGTTTGATAGAAATTTCAGCTAATAGAAACAAGGATTTCTTTTTCCGACAAGTGATGTGTTTGTGTTCTAATATTCTCACAGTGTCTAGTATGATAATAAACTTGTCATTATATC
Organism: Liopterus haemorrhoidalis; assembly: GCA_963971575.1. Classification (NCBI taxonomy): domain Eukaryota; kingdom Metazoa; phylum Arthropoda; class Insecta; order Coleoptera; family Dytiscidae; genus Liopterus; species Liopterus haemorrhoidalis. The sequence continues at coordinate 68,614,945 of OZ020612.1, read as the reverse complement.
ATATAATTTGTTAAAAATATTCAATGTATAATTAATAAAGTTGAAAGTAATTATGCAACTGGAGCTAATTACTGAGTATATGCAAATATCAATGCGCAAAGATATGATGAGCTGATGAGGATAAATGTCAGTCACTCGAGCAAAAAACTTCACATTTTTAACTGCAATAGTTGAGAGAGCAGTTTTTATATTAAGTTAATATGGTTTATAAATTATTTATTACACTGAGATTGTACTAATGGATAATGTCTTGACATCGATTTACGATTCTGTTCTATAAATATCAAATAGAAAAACATACCTGATATATATTTAAAATAGTTGTTGCAGCAAATAACTATTTTAAACAAAATATTAGGGAATAGTTGCCTATTGCGTACTAATGTAAATATAGACAGCAGTTATAAATACTTTGTATCGGTATCGGTATCGTTTCATCGTATCGATACCGGCATTGATATCGGAAGAAAAGTATTGATACTATGTAGTACCGAGTATCCCCATGGGGATGGGAATGGGATATAAGGGAGGTATTGTGATCATACCGATTTTAACATTTCGAGATTTCGATGGATGTCCACGAATTGGGGTCCCTACATAACGTTTTGACTATTTTTAGCATGATGTCTGTCCGTCTATCTGTCTGTCGGTCCGTGTACACGTGCAGAGCAATATAATTATATAATCTACTGGACATAATTATGTAATCTTGGACCATCATCCCCAAAATTTAGTTTGTAGATTATCTGTTCCAAAAAGTCCACAAATAAAAATCACATAGTGTTATGTCAAGGAATAATTATTAGTTAATTTCACATTAAGATCGGACTGCTTTATGGCACTTTGCCTTAAAGAAAAATAGTTTCCTTTAAACCTTCAAGGCCATCTTCATTTAAAAAATCTAAAGTATGCTTAAAATTACTGGCTTGTTATTATTTTTTTAGCAGTGATTAATTTCTAAATATGAAAATTTAATTCAATTTTGTCCATTATACATATTGTAAACTAAATCTAGGGACACGCAATTACATCTTTGCATTTTGGAGTGCTTCAAGGTTCAATTCTGGGACCGCTACAAACGCCAAAACAATTCTCTACGCTGACGATACAACATTATTAGATTGTAAAGATGATTTAGATTCTCTTGTTAAGGATAATGTCTCTCTGGTGAACAGTGTAAACTCTTGGTTTGCTGTAATAAGCTAAGTCTAAATAAAGAAAAAACTCAGTTTCTATTGCTGAGCACCAGGAGACATAATATTGCCAATCCCCCCTCCATAAAATTTCTTGGTATCCACGTTGATCCTCATCTTCGTTGGGATCAACACGTGGATATAATAAGGAATCTAAAGCATGAAGTCAGCTCAGATGTTTTTTTAAAAGCCTATTTTTCCCTCTTTCAGTCCCACCTAAACTATGGGTTAATTATCTGGGAACATTCACCTGCAGCAAACAGAATTTTTGCATTACAACGAAAAGTTAAGTAAGAATAATTGCCGGTGCTCCTTTCAGAGCGGATTGTCGAGATCTTTTTGTGAAACTCAAAATAATGACTTATCCTTTATTATTTATTTATCATTGTTTATTGTTTATACGCAAAAATCTAACGAATTACAGTAATTAATTTGGTGAGACACATGATCACAACACTCGCAGTAAAAATAATATCCGCGGTAAATTTTTGCGTCTAAAAAAATTAAGAAATTGCTCAAATTATTTTGCTGTTAAATTATATAATCTCTTGCCGGAGGAAATCTGTACCCTACTATTAGACAAATTAAAATTTAAACTTAAGAACGTACTAACAAATAATCCAATCTATGTCATTGATGAGTTTGAAAATATCAGTTTTGATTAAATTTTGTAAACATTGTATTATTGAAATTATATTTGACTGACTAAAAACATTTTTTGTAATTGTAATTTGGTCAATAAATATTATTATTATTATTACATCAACACAGCTATCATACTTAAAACAGGGAACTCAATACTATATATTTAAAGAATTCGCTTAATTAACAATCACAATATAATTTTCTCCTAAAATATATAAAAACAAATGCAAAACACGTATTATTGATTTGCTTTTTAAGTCAGATATAAATTAGCGTAACAAAATTCTTAACAGATTAACATAATCTTAGGTAATTAAACTTACCAAGACACAACAACTTTCCCTTTCAAGAACAGACACCACACTGGATGGCAGGGTACATTCAGGTCCAACTCAGACCGTGGTGAATAGTTAACAGTTTGGATTTGGCAAGTCGATGTAAACGGGTCCAGCGAGTCGTCGACCGAAACATACAACCGAAGGTACAATGGCCAGTACCCGGTACCCAAGCTGCAGACAGGACAGCCAACACTTTGTTTTCATTTTCAAATTCACTTCTCAGAATTGGTTATAATTCATACATACATATGAATATGCATAATTAGCGTAGGGGTTGAATGGGTTCGTTAGTTTCGTTTCTGGGATTTATTTTGGGCGTTGTATATAATACAGTTTAAATTTTTTATCGCAGGGTGGATCTCGAGAAATATTTTAAGTCTGTATGGTGATAAACAATGTTACATACATGGAGAAAATATGATCATTAACATTATAACTCGTTGTACCAGATGTTTATTTATTGAATATATCAAATACAATGTTAAAATTTTCATCTAGAATCGCAACAAAAAAGTTCAGAATTAAAAATTGTGTTTCAATGATTTATTTAATATTATTATTATTATTAGTTGCCGAATAATGGAATATAAGCGTGTATAAAAAATTAACTTATCGTCGTGTTGAAACGAAATATTATAAAGGTGTCTCAAAAGAAATTTTATATTTATTTAGCTTACTGCGTGAACGCAACGTATCCGAGAGGCGCGGGGGTTATGTCAATCGGTAGCCTGGCTCTTGGGAATTCAGTCGCTATGGAGCGTTTCTCGGGAGCAGACTGCGCGTTATGCGTGCGAGAGTTTTACATAAACGGTGATTCGGCGATTGTAGCGCGTAGAAAATTCTGCAGTATTCGAGGTTTTCTCAACTTAAATGATGCGCCAAGCATTCCTCTCATTCTACATTGAGTTAAAAAGTTTGAAGAGACTGGTACAACGCTGGATAAATCAAAATCCGGGCGACCTAGGTCATCAAGAACGGTAGAAAACGTGGAGAATGTTAATCAGTCTGTTCGTGACGACCCGAACCTTTCAATTCGGAAGCGCGCAAGTGCTTTAAATGTGCATAGATCATCATTACATCGCATTATGCACAAAGACCTAAAGCTGCACCCCTACAAAATTCAATTGGTGCAAGAATTAAAGCCCCAAGATGCCAGTCAGAGGCTTAATTTCGTAAATCAGGTGATTGAGCGATTTTCAACGTTTACCAACATTTTGTTTTCGGATGAAGCTCATTTTCATCTTAATGGCCACGTAACTAAGCAGAACTGCCGCTACTGGAGTGCAACGAATTCGAAACGCAAACATCAGAAACCCCTACATTCGCCTAAAGTGACCGTATGGGCTGCGATGTCGGCGCGAGGAATTATCGGCCCTTACTTTTTTGAAGACGAAAGGGGGCGTGCAGTTACAGTGAATTCAGAGCGTTATGTGGAGATGTTAGACAACTTCTTGGTACCTGAACTGCAAAACTTTCCTGGCTATAACCAAAGAACATGGTTCCAACAGGACGGAGCAACTTCACACACGTCCAATATGTCTCTGCCACGTGTTCGTGAAATTTTCTCAGGCAAATTGATCTCCCGGAGAGGTGACATAAATTGGCCTCCACGCAGTCCAGATTTAACCCCTATGGACTTTTTCCTATGGGGTTATCTTAAATCTAAAGTTTACGCCAATAAACCGACTTCACTGGCGCATTTGAAAGAAAATATCCATCACGAAATGGCAGCCATCCCTGAGTCCACCTGCCGAGACGTCATAAGTAATTTTACTGTTCGATTAAATGAGTGCCGAGAACGCGAGGGTCTACATTTAGACGATATTATTTTTAAAAAATAAATCCCCAAAAAGTGTATTTTAATAATTAATAAACATTTTTTCTATATACGGCTTACTTTTTTTTTAATCGATCCACTAAATTTAAAATTTCTTTTGAGACACCTTGTACCTTATACCAATTTTTCGCATTCACAAGTGGTGACACTTTTTGTATTCAACCGACCCTATGAATTTATTACTAATGATTTAGTTATTGCATTTACAGATTATCAATATTAAAAGTAAAACTTACTTTTGCCTTAATATTATATATTTTAGGGTAGGTACCCCAATTCTTCAATTAGTTGAAACACTCACCTGAAACAAAGAAAAATGTTTAGTACAGTTTTACGTAGGTACAATTCACAAGTAATAAGGTCATTTTAAATAAGGCACGGTACATCTAAAGGACATCACTGCAAAAACATGTTTGAAATCGTAAGAACTTTTTATAAAAGTCCTTAAAAAGCTATAAAGCATATCAGATGCTTGTAAATGTAACAATATAAAAATATACACAATAAAATTAAAAATTGTTTAAGAGAACTTAATAATAAAAAGAGAAAAAAAATCAGCTGTGGCCACCACAGGACCGACCGCCATCAAAAAGTATTTGTATAAAATAAATTCTAGTTGCAGAGTAGAAATAACTTGGCCTAATATTTTCTAACAGAGATATTATTTATCATGACCATGGAAACGTTATATATAAATATAAAACCAGTGGCGAATGAAGACCTCCGCTAGACTTGCCCTCCCATAAAAAAAATAATAATAAAAAAAAAATACATATTTTTTTTTTTTAATTTAAAAAAAGATTTAGTTAAATCTTCAAAAATACATCAAATTATGGCCTATACAATTTTTTGTCCAAGGCTTAGTTTACTAGTTACGATTTTTTTTAAATTTTAATGTTTAATAACTTCCGTTTACGGTTTCGGATTTTAATAAAAAACAATAGGGTTCTTCCCAATTATTAGGAGAATTTTTTAGTACCAGAACGAACTCTTTAAGTTAAATTGTTTTTGAGTTATCGTGTATACACACACACAGACACACACACATACGGACGGCACTTCGAAAATAGGTTTTTTGGATTCCCTGGACCATGAAACGTGGTCATCAGTCAAAATCTCGACATCGAAAATTTTCGCGATTACAATACTTGCCCCTTATATATTAAGGTCGGGCAAGTAAAAATAGATACTTAGAAAAAATTTCGAAAAATTTTTCAAAAGTTTTTCGTTTTATCAAAAAATGTCTCAAATAAAAGTTGTTAGTTATTGTTTTTATAGCAACTTTTGTTTAATAAATTTTTCCGAAATATATTTCTGTTGTTAAATATTCGCAAAAATCGACACGAGTAAACTCCCATTTTCCCTAGAAAATAAATATTATCTCTCTCATTTTGTAATACGTAACTAACAGGGGAAGTTCATTTTTTATGTTGTATATTGTCAATACATTTATAATATTATCATAGTATTGGTTCACACGGATACGCCAACGTCTGTTTACACCACAACAGTCACCAAAGTAACCAGATCTAGTTTCGTATTACAAATTGAGACAGATTATAGTGTTTAAGTAGTGTTAATAAACACTGAAAAAGTAATATTTCATAAAAATAACACACTGAATAAATGAAGATTTACACGGTGATATGGTTAAAGATAGTGATCTTTTTACTATTTTTAGATGAAAATTTTAATACTAAAATTTTAACCAAACTGAGAATGAACTTTTACCCTTATGAATTTTGTAGTAATTGTGCAGTCACCTAAAGCAACTGACAGGTCATAGCACAGGCCTAACCTCTCCCTGGCATCCTCGAACTCTACACACTGACTTAAAATGTGTAACACAGACAAATCTGTGATAATTGGGGTGGCACCACTGGTAATTACACAAGATTACATATTATATAGAGGTTTAGCTCATTATATGGTGAAAAGTATAGGAAACAGTGAATCCACCTATTGTCCAATAACGGAACTAAATATTGAACTCTTGAACTTTGAATTGAATATTTTATTTATTCAGTTACAAAATGACAACCGCGCTAGTTACAAAATTACAAATTAAATTTCGATCCGTCTGCGGAAAAGGTTCGTCATCGCTGCTTTAAATGACTGCTCTCTTGATTTAGGTTGTACGTCAGGAGATTTTACGTTTTTTGTGGTATGCAGGGCGTTCACATTAAAGCGAACAAACAATTTAAAATACCTGGATGCCTGATTCACTAAAGATTAGTTATAAAATTTGAGCACGAGTTAAAAAACCGCAGTTTTATTACTGGTTAATAACCTGTATTCAAGATAATTGCTGTTTTCGTTTTTTATGAGCGAAGATACAGGTGCAACTTGCAGTATAGCCGTGTTTAACATGTTGCATACGTATATATAATATTTACATTCTCGGTTGCAGAAGTCCGGACACTAGAGGAAGAATCGGCACTAGAGTCTGCGTGGAAAAATAAATACGGGGCCGAAAATAAAAGAAATTTAATCACTTATTAAAAACACATGGTTTTTTCAATTGAAAAAAATAATTATGAAAACAGGTACAGTAATACCCCGTTACTCGACTGCCTCTTAGCTCGACGTTTTCGCCACTCAACGTAAATGTCGAGAGTGAGAGTCGACGGAAGCATCGCTATCCGACGCGTGATCGAGTACCGATCACGTGATACTTATTTTGGTAAACAAAGCAAAATGAACGCACGGCCCGCAATTCGCGCCCTGATATCTTGACGACAACAACTCAGATTTAGTGCAGCTATGAACTTTTTGTTTTTTGCTAGAGGATTTAGTTTAGATTAGTGCTAGCTGTTTTTAGGATAGAAATGCAAGCATAGCTAAAAGGAAAACATATACATATATGTATTTCCTTATATGTATATGTATATATGTACATATGATTCTCTTTATTTCTTATGGAGAAATTCGACTCGCCACTCGACGTAATCGCTACTCGACGCTTTTTCAGAACGAATTAACGTCGAGTGGCGGGGTATTACTGTAAAACAAATAATATCTGTACCTCAACAAATACAATTTAAATACAATAAAAGCAATATAATCAAACAAAACTAATAATTGATAATTTTCGTGCTTAATAACATGTTTTTCTCGCTGCAAAATCTATTAATAAAATTGGACTATATCTGATTTTTTATTTTTTTGGCTTCATATTTGGTTCTACAAGTTTCAAATAATTACAAGTCGGTACTGGCAAATATACAGTTTTTGTCTCTCTGTCCTAGGTTCACGCAGAAAGGGCTGGACATAATTTCACGTCATTTGGTACGATAGAGTAAAACAAGAATTCGAACATAGGCGATATAGCATCTCTTAAATCTCTTAAAACTGTTTACTAAAAACTTAAAATATCTCCCTTATAATTAGCCTAACAGAAAAATGTGCATAACAATAATTATTTATAATAAGAAAAATTATGCTTCTTTTCAATTGAATGAAAATTTGGGGACTTATGGGAACAACCCTGAAACTAAACTTTGGACATATCTCCTTTACTATTGACTTTAAATCAAACATGTGTTTTGCACCCCTAAGCAGGACCGTTACTAGCTTTGGACCCCCCTAAACATATTATATAAAGTGATGCTTGCAAAAAAAAATATAACTTAGGGCCGTCCCTAAAAAAAATTGATGTAAAACATTGAATTACTATTTTGTTCTCGTTTTGTCGGTTTGGTGTGCATCACAAAACAGGCATGGGAAAAAATTTGGAAAAGAATTTCAGAAACGTGAACGTCACTAAGCCGAAAGCTGCGTTTAGGCTGATTAAATACTCATAACTTTAGATTTATTTAACTATTAATATTATGATAGGTTCCAAATGAAAGAGATAATATCTACGACTCTGGTAAACAAGTCGGTATAGGATAGTTGAGCTTACCGTATCTTCCGGGATCCTGTGATTTTTCCCTGTGCACATAACATGCAGGATTTATCACATCGTCTCTCAAATTCTACGTTACCTATACTTGCATTACCGGCTGAGATATGATAATGCTGTGCACTATGTTTACAGGAAATATTTGACATGTGCTATTTAGGATTCCCATAATCTATTATTGTTTAAACATATGGTCATGGTTGTATGCAGAGGCGGATTTAACGGCAGGCGCACAGGGCGCGCGCCCTGGGCCCCGACTTCTGAAGGGCCCCGCAAAACCCCAACTTTCCACTAATGACACTAAGTTTTGTTTCATATGTACAATTTTAGTTACTTACAAGTTTACAATCGGCGGTAAAACCTGATAGTATGTTTATATTCGCTTATTTATTTAAAAATATGGTTAACATGTATTTTCTCTGTTTCTCTCTTTTTTAAGGGGTCCAATATTGTCTCGTGCGCCCGGGGCCTCAACCAGCCTTAATCCACCTCTGGTTGTATGTACACTACTTTAAACCATCAACTTTAAAGAAATATGAACAATACATTTTAAGATAGTTTGTTTTTTTATTGGAACAAATTTGTAACTATAGGAGGTGGTAGCCGTATTTCGGACAGTTGTCTAATTTCGGATAGTGCAGTATTTTATTAGACACTTATATTTTGTGGACAAATATATATATATATATATATATATATATATATATATATATATATATATATATCCTATGATAGTTATATTCGTATATTGTTTATTTGACATAGTTAAACAGTATTTTTCAAGACTTGGACCCATTTTATTTTTGAACATAACCTCATTATTTTTTATATTATTTATTTTACATCGGCCTATTTCTGTGACAAGGCTAATCGCCGATGCCAGAGGGCGAGCTCCTACACCTGGATGAAAGGTGAATGATTGTGAAAATGGGAGTAATGTTAACATATTATACTCGTCCGAATAATATCACCAACGGTGACTTCAAACAGCAACCTCACAATTCAGACTGTTTTTACCAGTGAGAACTGCGCGATATAACGATATTATGCATTAATCTCATTTTGTCATGACAGCAAACAATATGAAGTTTATTTGGAAGAGTGAATTAATAGTTAGAGAGTGAAAGAAGGTATTTTATTATTATTATTTTTTATTATACAAACAGACCATAGTATAAATGGCATAATTGATTTTTAGTAGTTTTTAATAAGGAAAAAAATTAATAAAAATTCTTGCAGAATTTTTGTGTTTCTTAGGCCCGGTTTTTCCACCTTCAGATAAAGTTCCAGGTAACTATCTGACAGATAAGGTTATTTGTAACTTCATCTGCTGAGTAAATGTCATCCCTTCTTTCTATACAAATGTATCTATCGGATAGTTATCTAACAGATAATGAGACTGACGTATTGGATTCACTGACTGGTATTGACATTTATTCAGCAGATGAAGTTACAAATAACCTTATCTGTCAGATAGTTACCTGGAACTTTATCTGAAGGTGGAAAGACCGGGCCTTAATATCATAAACTGAGTAGTTACGATGAAGTTGAAAAAGAATTTTTCTCCTATTTTTTAGATGTACCTAAGTTAGTCACATTTTTTGTATGCCATAAATATTTTTATATTAAAATTCAAGTCCGTAATTATTTTATGCCCACATTAGTTTTAAAATTTATACTACAGATTTAAAATAGTACTTTGAACTAAAAATGAAGAAATATTTTACAATATTATTTTTTATTTAATAAATATATTTTTTCTTTTATTTTTATTGTAAATTTGTTGGCAATTCAATATATTTTAAATTAGAATATAAATGCAATAATTTCATGATTCATTTTTAACGATTTTGGTTAAAAAATAATAAAAATCTGTTCAAAATAACATTTAACACCACTCTACTTTCAATTCCGTCAAGCTTTTTGCTAGCGGTTAATTTAACACCTAAAATATAAACTTACATCGACGAATGTAAACATAGCGACACTTCAGAATACCGTGTTTCTAACATCGTTCAATTTAGGACGTATCTGTCGGTGTTCGACTCAACATTTCACTTCAGAATCGCACTAGTAGAAAGTAAAATCACTCCAAAACTTAAGATAATCATAAACAATGAATATTTCTAACTCCGCCAATGTACTTGAATTTAACAGCCATATGATTTATCGAACGAATTAGATATTTTTCAGTATCTGTCCACACCTACCACTTTTCTTATCAGGTATCGTTGAGAAGGGTCGAAAGGTGACTCCATATAAATATAATCTCGCTATTATACGGCGGATGAAAGACTGCAGTTTAATATAGGCAGTGTTTTCCTGGTTATTTCGCAGCCAGAACCTTCGATTGAAGCTGTAGGCATGTGAGCCGCGATCTCACATGCCTCGTTTCAAATCATCAAACTTACATAGTTACCTAAGTACCGAGATTGCCTTCTATGCTTGCAACGTTTATTTAGGCCACGGAAATTACCCTTATTAGACAAATTATAACCTAAGTGCAAAATACAGGCTAGGGTTAGTTCAACTAATAATATCTATAAAACAATCATACCTCACTCAATGCAAACACGTTATTTAGCAGAAACATATTTTATAACATATTTTATTAAAAATATCTACTTGGAAATGTAATTGTACGTAATCATAATACAATTACTAAATAAAATTATATTAAGTGCTTTTAGTTCTCACCATTGGCAACCTGACGTATTTTTGCTTCATAAAGTTCATAACGGAATGTACAGATTATACTAATTAGATTAAGTAGTCGGATTTTTTATAAAGACAATAACGTCACCATGCAACCAAAGACCTACTGCAGGGTTTTACGCTTCTGAAGATAACAATGCCCCCAATAAATGTTAATTATTGTTAATAAGACACTCGAATCTCAATAGTTCAACTGGTCATTGAAAAAATCTTAACCATTATGAAATACAAATATATAGCTGAGTGACTGTTCTATTACAGAGTTGATATATTACAAGAGCGGTATAGTTTAGTTTAGTTTAGTTTAGTTTATATTTGTATTTTCCATATACAGACATTACAAAAGAGTACAATCTACAATAGTGCAACACTATATATGAAAATCATGTCATACAGAAATTTAATTTATAAATCATAAAACATTAATCATATTATACAATATTACAAAAATACAAAAAAATATAAAAATATAAAATATATATATATATATATATATATATAAAAAATACTACACAGTGTTGTAGTCAGCAATATTATAGATGGTATTTTGTAATAGGTGGCGTTTTACTTGAAATTTGAAACTTTGCATATTTTCGACCTTTTTAAGGTTCTCAGGAAGTGAATTAAAGTATTTACAGCAGTTAAAGTATGCTCCTTTTTGGTAACCAGATGTATTATGAGCCTGTGGAACAAGTAGATTTCTGTTTCTTGTATCGTGAGAGTGATTGTCGCTTAACGGGAATAAATTTCTATTTTTGTACACCAGAATGACAAGGGAGAGGATATATTCTGCAGGGACTGTCAATATGTTCAAATTTTTGAAAGCTTCTCTACAAGAGTCTCTGAAATTTAGTGAATCTAGGATTCGTATTGCAGATTTTTGCAACACGAAAACTCTATTCCATCCAGCTGATTGACCCCAATGAATAATGCCATATTTGAGATGCGAATGGAAACAAGAGTAATATAGATTTTTTAAGACTCTTTTGCTGCACTGCATTTTTAGAGATTTTAATGCATATAAACAAGAGCATAACCTTTGGCAGAGATTATCTATATGAGTGGTCCACTTTATGTTTGAGTCTATGTAGAGTCCAAGTAATTTTGTATCTTTGGAGAGATTTATATTTTCACCGTCGTATGTTAGAAAATTACTTGATATTGTTTTGTTATGTGATGTTTTAAAGGTAATGCAAGTAGTTTTGTCTATATTCAAAGTTAATTTATTTTTATTTGTCCAAGTATGAATTTCAGTCATAACGGAAGCAAAGGATGTTTCCGTGTCAAGAGCAGTTTTGCATTTCGTCAGGAAGTTCATATCATCGGCGAAAGCAGTCATAGTTAAATTCGGAATGTTTTTAAAATAGTTGGGAAGGTCATTGGAATATAGAATAAATAATGTGGGACCAAGAACAGAACCTTGTGGCACGCCCATTTCCATAGGTTTATTTTTAGAGCGGTGAGTGGTATTATTGCTATTGACAATTGTGTACTGAGTTCTACCTCTCAAATAGGATTTAAACCAGTCCAAAGTTTGTCCTCTAATGCCGTAACGTTCCATCTTATTTAATAGGATATTGTGATCAACGCAATCAAACGCCTTACTCAAATCAGCAAAAATTCCCAAGGCTGTGTCTCCCGAATCCAGTATTTTGTGTATATCAGCGACAAAGTTAAAAAGAGCAGTATATAATACAGTACAAATTCCTTTAAATTTGCCAAATACTTCATAGATAATGGATGCTGTGACGTTTCAAACAATGGGAATATGAATTACCTATATTCTTTATATCTCTTATAATTCAGACAGGAAGCCAGTAAGTCATAGTGGTGCAGTGTTATTTATTTGTTTTTGCTGCGATTCATTTTCGATGGAAGTACGAATTGTTAAAAAAAGCTGCCAAAGTCTCCGTCTCGGAACGTCCAGTAGACGACAAGTGTGTTCAAATATTATAAAGATAGTTTTTACTTACGCTTAAGACTTATGGATTAAGTTTTTACTAACCGCTGCATACATATACATACATATAAGGGAGGTATTGTGATCGTTCCGATTTAGACATTTTTAAATTTCGATGGATGTCCACGGATTGACGTTCTTACATAATGTTTTTCCTATTTTTAACATGTGGTCTGTCGGTCTGTTTGTATGTCTGTCTGTCGATCCTTGGACACGTGTAAAGCGAATTTGGCTAAAAGGATTTTTATGAAACTTCATTTTTAAACTTCTCACACCAATGGCATCAGTTAATCAACTTTTGGTAAAAAGTGGTCATCTAGAAATGGAAGATTTTTGGCGGTCAGTCCTGTGGTGGCCACAGCTGATTTTTTTATAAAAATATTGTTACCTTATTTTTAATATAGTAATAATACTTAATATTACTTATTGAGTATTTTTTGTCATACGTATATGTAATGTTTCCACGGTTATGGTAAATAATTTCTGTGTTAGAAAGTATTTTGTTTATGTACCTATTTTGTGATGGCGGTCTTGTGGTGGCCACAGCTGATTTTTTATTAATATTTTTGCTTTTAACAAAGCATTCTTACATTTTGCTCAGTTTATAATCCGTACCAGATAACTTTTCAAGATCGGCATAAAACAATTATCCTGTATCGATCAACTGAGAAATTTATTTCCAGGACATATCACTCATCAAGATCCACTAAAATATATATAAATATATAGCCAGTGGTGTACACATAGGGGGAATTAGGGGGATAAATTCCCTCCCCCGGAAATTCGAAAAGAACTAAAATTATAATTACCCTATTTCAAGATTGCTCGCATTCTCAATACGTATAAATTCAGAAGTTGTGAATCTCAGCTTTGAGTTTTACATAAAAACTTTATTAATAAAAATTATTCAGTATTTTATTTCCAATACATTGTGCCTAATTTTGAATAAAAAAATCCTAATTTGTTTTTCGACAAAAAATGCGTGAAAATAAATGTTATTAATTCATTTTAATAAAAAATGTCTCATAAAATCCATTTAGAGGTATAAATATAGTATCTGAAATCAATTCTTGAAAGAAGTGAAAGAAGCATATCTATAAAAGGAATATAATACGTTGTGTGGTGTGTTCTGAATGCATTGGTCATGTTTGTAACATCCATTTCAGTGTGGTAATTGTAGTTCTTATTCACATCTGTCATCAGCAGTTTGATTTGTTGACTTGCTCTAGTGTTTATTAATAAATCATTCCAAATCAACTACGTGTAATTAGATAATACCTGAAATACATTAGATTTACTATGTTTTTTGACGAACATAAATCATACGTTTGAAATTTGTAACACAAGAAATGTGTCAAGTTTATTACCACTTGAAAATAAAAGTTTTATAGATGCAGTAATACAGTTTAATTCTATTTACGAAGTTTGTGAAATAATTCGCGGGCTATAGCGTCATAAAACTTTAATAATAAGACATTATTTTAGGTTAAAATTGTCACCTTTGAAATAAATTTTGTGGGTACTTTTTGGAATCGCTTTTAAATCAGTTTCCGTTTCTTTTTATATCATCAGTCGTTTGAAAACGGCGTCTTTTTAAACTCTGCAGTTTTGGGGAACCACTAAATTAAGACAATAGACAAAATTAAGTGGTGATCATAGATAAAGAAGGAAATAGATGCGAAACTGCCGTTATATTTTTTTAAACCAAATTAGCGCTGTAGTTGTTGGGTTATGGAACTAAAATTGGAAGGGGAGGAAAGGGTTGGGTTTTCGCGGGTATTTCAAATGCTTCAGTGGATATAGTTGTAAGCATAATTAAATGTTATTATTAAATGAAACAATTGTTATGATTTATTTTGTCTATTTTTAATATTATTAACGACAACAATATTAAAAATAGACAAAATAAATCATAACAATTGTATCATTTAATAATAACATTTAATTATGTTATGTTATACAATTAAGAACAAGCAGTTAGGAATTATACAGAAACAGAAAAACAATAACTAGCAGAAATAATTATTTATTAAGTAGACTAACATAACATAATATTTACTAACACTTTATATTTATGGACACTTCCATGGACAAGCCATCCAATTTTGGATTTCCAATGTTCCTCATCCACGTTTTATACAATTCTGGAGCCACACGTGTCTTCGGGTTTGAAAAGCGATATCTTGTAGGTTCACTACTATCACACCCCAAAACAAAGCATTTAACACCCATTTTCCGAATTAAACAATGAAATTACAAAATTACAGAAGACGATTTTGACACTAATTACTGATTTTGATGCTAATGATAGAAGCCTAACAGGCAACATCCTGTCATGTACGTAGCTATAGCGACTGGGGCGCTATTCGTGTTGGGTTATGGAACGTAATATGGTTTTCATTTTGCCATTAGAGTTTCACCCCCCTGATTCTATTGTATTTTGATTTGAGATTGTTTTTCATGGCATTATTGATAATTTGGTATTAATTGATAAGCGGACTGCCAAATTTTACTGGATATAGAAAATCCGATTAAATGGGTTCAAGGACCGCCTCCATTGGTTCAAGTTGCGGCATTTAATCAGGAACCGGCCCACCGGGACAATTCCCGGTGTCCCATCGGGCCAGTCCGTCACTGATTGATACTACTGTAAACTCTGAAAAATATGTAGACACTAGGTTATTACCTGTCAACAATGACGGATTTATAATATAAAAATTTCAATTGTTTGTATGTGTATTTGGTTTTATTTTTTAACGTATCTTAATTTCGTCGCTGGTCATCAATAATATTTAGAAAATAAATCTGCAAAATACCTGTCAATCAAGAGACCTAGTTAGCCAATCACGAGAACTTTAGGAAAAAATGACGTCACAATGTTACCCATATCACATACACACACTTGGTAATTATATATGCACGATTAATTCAAAAAATTTAATTATATCAGTTTTTCACGCCCATCATCGAAATGTACCTGATCAATTGACGGTCGTTATAACAAAAACACGACATATAAAAATAGTAAATAATAATTAAGACATGTACTGACCAGTTTGCTTTATTATTATTATTTTTCATTAGTTTCATATGTTTTATTTCGAATAGAAATTATTCGTTGTTGCGCAAAGCACAAAGCAATTCTAACATTTGTTAATAAATCTTGTTATTTGTAGTGTAAACCAGTCTTCGTTTTATGTGATTTCAAAGAAACAATCGCACAAACACACTCAAGCATATACACATATAAATCGATGTAAAAATGCATGGCAATGCGTTGGATACGTGCCCTTACGGCGTCTTCCGCATTTATAAATAAGAAAGAACTGTACAAACAACACAGGATAGGCAGAGGCAGAGGCAGAGACAGAGGCAGTGCGTCTCTCTACAAACAGAATTATGTGCAAGTGTTAATGTCGTTGGAAGACGTGCAACAAGTATTCCCTTAATTGAGATAGATCAATATTTAATGTTAGTTTGTAAGTTACAATGTTGATTTGAAGGAATGCTAGAAATTGTAAATGTTATTTAAACATTATCACGTGGCTGCTAAGTTTATATATATGTACGGGGAAACCAAGTATTATTAATATTAAACAGCTAGTCGATCTTTGTAGAACAGTCACTTGAAACCATTAATATTCAATACTTTTACTAATTTTATTACAAATTTATTTTATAAAACATTGCTTATTTGCAAAGAATTTAAGAAACTTGAAAAAAGATAATATCATATATAATTAATTTTCTACCCTTTGACTTAAATATTTAAGCAACTGACCTTAAAAAGAAAATTGGCAAAAGACTAACAACAAAAGAAGAAAAGAAGACCAAAAAAGAATGGAAAATCGAAGGAACAAGAAGACAGCAAATAGCAACAACTAGAGTAAGAATCGAACATTCCAAACTGACAGACAAATACAGACTTGATAAAAAAAGACTCAAAACCTGGCCAAACTCCACAAATTCTTACTAAACCGAATTCTCACCTATATATATCGGAGTAGAGGAATCGGTTACTTTTTGGTGGAGTCGGAAATCGGAATCAGTTATTTTTTGGTGGAGTCGGTACAAAACTCCCGACTCCGATTTATAGCATTTAAGCTTAAGCTACAAAGAACCAGTGGCGAAGGGAGACCTACGCAAGACTTGCCCTCCCATAAAAAATAAATAAATAAAAAAAATACATATTTTTTTTTTTAATTTAAAAAAATATTTAGGTAAATCTTCAAAAATACATCAAATTATGTCCTATACAATTTTTTGTCCAAGGCTTGGTTTACTAGTTACAAATTTTTTTAAATTTTAAAGTTTAATAACTTCCGTTTCCGGATTCGGATTTTAATAAAAAACAATAGTGTTCTTCCTAATTATTAGGAGAATTTTTTAGTACCAGAACGAACTCTTTAAGTTAAACCGTTTTTGAGTTATCGTGTATACACACAGACATATCATACGGACGGCATTTCGAAAATAGGTTTTTTGGATTCCCTGGACCATGAAACGTGGTCATCCGTCAAAATCTTGACATCGAAAATTTTCGCGATTACAATACTTGCCCCTTATATATTAAGGTCGGGCAAGTAAAAAGTAATAATTTCTCTAATAATTCAAACCAATTTTTAAGTGCAAAAGATATTTTTTTATCGAATTCTTCTTTTATATTGATTTATTTTATTCTAGAAATGAAACGTGTGAACAATTGGGATTATTTACATCTGAGTCAGTCTTTTCCTATGAACAATTATATGTTTGCTTTGTCAAAATCAAAAAAACGGAAAAACATTAGAATTAAAATCGCTGAAAGTGCAACGCAAGACAGGTAGCTGAACAGTGAAGATTGGTTCATAGATAATGTGGTTTTTAAAGAAATATTTAAAAAGAGTGTAGTTGTATAAAGGCTTAAGCTTTACTCGTATATATGGCACTAGATATTAGCTGTGCTAATTTAAATGATCAATCAAATTAATTAACTACTTTCGCAGATAATCTGCGACGCGGAGCTCTTAGTGTTCCGCGTGCACTTCTCAGGGGCTCCGCAGCCGTTCCAGGAAATAAAATAAATAAAAATTGAATAAAATCAAAAGTATTAGAAATAAAAAACAGAATCAAAATAATAAAACTGGAAATGACATTCTGAAATAAAATTAACCAAGCTGTATGTATGTCCGAGTGATTTCTGACTCTAGCCGGTTTATGACTCTATGACTAACTGGAATGTGATCGGCGAGATGCATTTTTGTTTGAATAACCTGCGTGTATTTTGATTATTTACTTCATTTTATAAAAATCTGTCTATCTATCAATATGTGAGCTGTGAAAGAGAAAAGTGAATTTATATTAACTTAAAAATCTGCCCCTTCTCCCGTAACATTACTTCTAAACACCATTAATTTGTAAGACATAGGGTAGGCCTAGGGGCTCCGTCATTGATAGAAATTGATTCTAAAAAGGGCTCCGCAAGTAAAAAAGGTTGGGAACCACTGGTCTATTGCGTGCAGTTTATAATAAAATAAACATTTAGGCAGCTTATGGAGAACGCTACCTATAAACATGAAATATCTCAGTTATTATTTACTTAACAGTACTACATATACAAGAAAAAATAGAATGAAGAAAGGATCATGTTCTGTGCCATGCAGTTTCTAATAACATGAATATTTGAGGGGCTATGGTGACCGTTACCGTTATTTTTCCAAAAGCAATATCAGGAAAATTATAAATATTGGTAAACCTGTTTATCATATCCAATCTACAGAAAGTGTTTTGCTAACCACAATTACCATTCATTTTCAAACAAAAAATAATTTCACATTTGTACCAACAAAAAAGGTAATTTCTAATTTTTCCCTAACACTTCTCAATCTAAATATCTGTGGTTTACCACACATAAAACTCCATTCCTCATCACTTCACATAGTCTTACACTGTATACAGAAAATAATAAGATCAAGCAGCCATAGCTAATAATCTATCATTAAATATTATTTTATCGATTAATTTTTCAGTTGACGAGTTGAAGTCATCACGCAAACAATTTTAAAGCTATAGACGTATATCATATAATGTTGGTATAATGATGCCAATATCGCAATATATAGGTGAATGTAAACGTGCTTGGGAATAAATTAGATGTTCTAGCATGCCGGGCCGGACCGGGCTGAAAAGTGTGTGAGAGAATGTGTGTGGGTGCGTGCAATGTCAGAATTAACTGCACTCCACCATCGACACAAAAATTGACAGTAATTTGAACAATTTATGTTTAATGGCAACACTTTAAATTATACTACTTTCATAGCATTTTTAAACTGGTTTTGTGGAAAATAGTCTTATAACAAGTGAACATGATCCTGTTTATATACCGTATATTCCGGCGTATAACGCGCACTTTTAACATTGAAAGTTTTGTCAAATTTGTTGGGTGCGCGTATACGTCGGGTATAAAACTTACCCGTTCGAAGATTAGAATGGTAATAGTGTAAATAGGGTATAAATAGGATTCCTGTTATATAATGAAGACATAATATAAATACTAATCAACTAAACTATCTAAATTTATTTAAAAAATGTCGTAATCTCAAAACGCGTTAAACGATTAAAGCCCCAAATTTTTTCTGTACTAAATAGGGATTTGCAGCTATGCACCCTACCATCTGGTGAGCGTTTCATGAACTTGTGTACATCAGATAACATTTCGTTTTGTGTATTGGTTTTGTATGAAGTTTGTTTTTAAAGTTTTATTATAATCATTGAAAAATGTATAATACATATTGTTGTGTGCCTATGTGCAATTCATTGCAAAGAAGAAACCCGGAAATATCGTTTCATTTGTTTCCACTAATATCAGACACCGTACGGTTCGAAACAAAATTGGGAAAGCAAGAGGTTAGGAATCGACGCGATGTTTAGATAAACAATTTAAAAATTGGAAAAAAAGTGAGCCCTTATATCAAAGTTTGCTCATTACATTTTAATGATAGTGACTACAAAAAATATTTTCAATTTTGTATTTATTATCGCATATCTTGAAAATTCCTGTTATTGTGTGTGGGTTTGTAATGCACAAGTTTGTAGGCATAATGCATAAATCTTTATGAACTCTCTGTTTTTTTCAGTGACTCCACACAATATTATATGCCCAGCATTGTAGATTTCTACCCCTTGGTAAACAACACGGGAATTATTATTTCCCCCAATATAGTTAAAATAATAGACAATGGAAAACCGCCATAACTTAAAACCAGATCACAAAATGTACTATTTTAGATGTTTACAAGTAATGTCACTTCACAAAATCAGAAAATCCCAGACAATTATTTATTTTTTGTCGTTTTTTGATACACTTTTCGCTATTATTTATTAGTAAATGTAAAGTGGTATCTGATTTAGAATGGTTTCAAAAAAATCCGCGTGGCGCTACGATCTTAAAATTTTTCCCCTATAAACTACGGAGATTTTTAGATGCCTTAAACCCAGTGGTGCCCAAACTTTATCGGTTCCCAGCGCCTTTAAATTATTAGAATTTTTCCGCGGTGCCCCAAGTAAAAACTGATCTAACTAACGCAGTTGTAGGAATAATTATATATTTTTGCGGCACCCCAGGGCACCGCGGCGCACAGTTTGGGAATCGCTGGTCTACAGGCTACTAATTTAAGAGCTCTGAACGCAGCTTTACTGATCACAATATTTATTTTGGATCTAAAATCCTATTGAGAATAAACATTACCTATAGATGCGCTGGAATAGGATATTTTTGACATTTGCCATTTAATACACAACAATTCACATTGCAGTTAATTTTCTGTTGCGATTTTAAAGACATTTTATTAAAGTTTTCTTCACTTTAACACATACAAACAATGCAATTAAATGAGCCACATCCAACAAAATCCTATTCCGTTAATTTCCAAAATATTCCGCTAGGCGTCACTTCAGTTATTGTCCGTTCTCAATACAAAACAGGCTTCGATTAGCTTTAATTCAAATCGCCTATAAGGTGAAGGAAAAATAAAACATGGTGATTTAAATTATAATTAAAATATTTATCTTATAATTAACTATTGAAAGTGTAAATTAATAACACAAACATTGTTTCCACCTACCTTTTAATATAAATATTTATCCTGAATAAAGTTAATACATCTTTTACTAAGTATATCTTGAAACATACATGAATGTAGAAAGAATAATGATAATTCAAGTACTAAACATATTACTAAAACATTAAATGTGGAATGTTGCTAAAAATGTGTGTGGGTTAAAACTGTTGAAGAGTGTGAGAAATACAAAGAATCTTACGGGAAAGAGAGTGGGTTTATGTCCTGTCTAAATAATGGTCTGGTCAGTGCCATCGGACATCTCATCATCGCATATAAGGAAACTATATAAAAAAATACATGAATTTTAATGGTAGATTAGCAAAACACTTCCATAATAATAACGGGGAACGGAACTTTGATGTGATAAATATCATTTTTTTAAGTTTACAGTAAGCTGCCCATTTTTAGGGTTTTGTAGGTATGACCAAAAAACCCTTATACCGTCATTTTGTCGTCTGTCTGTCTGTTCGGTAAAAATTGTAGCTAAACGACTAAACCTAGAGAGTTGAAATTTGGCATGCTTATACAACTCTTTGACCGGCACATAGGAAAAATACTAAAACATCTAAAAACATATCCCCCTAAAAATATAAACAAAAATATGCTCATCGAAAAAAAAAAAAAAATACAATGCCGTGTAGGGTACCAAATGAAAGCCCTAGGTGCGTGGATTAACGACCAAAATTTTATTTTTGCAAAATAAATTATTTTGACCCCGTTTTTGTCAGAATTGTGCAAAAAAAAGTTTGTCCCACACCCTGTAGCCCAGATGGTTTAAACTAAAAATCTGAAAAAATTCTAAGTAATGTACATTGGTGTGAACCGGAATAGTACAACAGGAATTTTTATCAGATTATGTTTTCGGAAAATTAGGCATTTTTTGTTTTTAACTAAAATATGTAAAATATTGAATCCGCTATTTAACACAGAAAACGAGTGAACGTCCGTAGTCCAATGGTAACGTTCTCGTTTCGTAAGTTGCAAACTACTGTTCGATTCCCGTCAATTTTTATTTTTTTTTTGCATTTTTATTTTCTTTATATTATTTTTTCAAAATTCTAGTTATATTTTGGCAAATGTTGCATTTAATTTTTAAAAGCGTAAATTTAATAACCAGTGGAAATTATTGAAATTATAATTTAATTCTGTTTCAATGTACACGAAATCAGAGGGGCGGAGCTTATAACAACCAATGGAAGCCATAGGCGCAATTTTCAAAATCCTAATGAACCTTGCTATATAAAAAAAAATACTGCTTATATTTAGAAACCTAAATAATGATATTAGGTATTCGAAATAAATTTAACAAAAAAAATATTTTAACATAAAATTTGTTTTGGCATCTCAAATCATCATCATTCACTTACTAAATACCTGCGAAACCCTGAAATGTGTGAAAATTCACACTTCACATCAATTTTCTATATGTGACGGTCGATAAAAATAAATAAATAAAATAAAACTTTATAATTCAAAATACCTTTATTACTTGTGAACGAAATCTTATAAATTAAAGCATATTAAATTTTAATTAAAAAAAAGACATTGAGTTAGCATAGTTTAATTAATATTAATTAAATTGATAATACAAAAAACCAAAATATTAACATTTAATCCATTCTTGTCTTGAGAGTCTTGGTTGTTACTTTATCCTTTTCAATAATGTACACTACAGCACCCCAACCAGACATGGCATCTCTATCGAATGAATTAAGGAGCGACTGTGAAATGGTCTCAAACAGGTCCTCAGGGCCCATGTCCGGCCTCCATAGAGATTCACACATACCTAAAGTTACAAATTTAAAATACAATATTGAGCAGATCATTAAGTTTATGGTGTACAACTAAATAGGTATG
This sequence comes from Liopterus haemorrhoidalis, assembly GCA_963971575.1. NCBI lineage: Eukaryota > Metazoa > Arthropoda > Insecta > Coleoptera > Dytiscidae > Liopterus > Liopterus haemorrhoidalis. The sequence goes on along the minus strand of OZ020612.1, from coordinate 68,592,397 downwards.
CAAAGACATTCTAGATGAGTCAGAAGAACTGGTCATATGACATTATAATACGGCTGCTAATGTTACCCAGTAGGCGAATTGAGTGGCTACTATAGATTAAAACTAAAGATTTATTGATTATAACTAAAAGGTGGTGATTATAACTAAGTGAAATAGGAAACCATAAGAACTGGAGGATCTTGGTCAATCTTGATCAAATTTAGAATTCGCGATTCAAACTAACGTTGGCGGCGCTGCGTACGACAGTTAATGGCCGCCGAGAAGTGTATATGTCAGAAGTTTTTTCTTAATATTTATCTTTTCAAACAATATTTCGGCAAAAAAGCACTGTATTTAAGTCACTATATTTAAAAATACGTCTTAATTCACATAAAATGCAGCACAACACACTAAAAATATTATACAAATATACGCTTCTGTTTAATTTACCAAGTCGCCACCAGATGTCTAACTGTTATTTGGAGTCGCGAATATTGCTCAGTTATATGGAAACCGTCCTATACCACTAACATAAATTTATTGGAACAAATTCAAAAGAAATTCATTTCCATTGTATGAATATGGTTAATTCCAACTATTTATGTACATTGAAGCTGTTAAATATGATTTCTCTTGAACAAAGATTGCATGCAGATATGATATTCTTGTATAAGATATTCAATAATTTAAATGACTCACAAAACTTTATTACTTTTCATTCCTTGCTCCGATTAAAACAATAAGAGCTATTACTCTATTTCATATTCCGAAATTTAACTCACTCAGCTATAAAAATTCTCCTATTATTAGATTAATGTCATCATACAATAATAATTTTTTATACTTAGACATTTTTAATATGTCCTTAAATGCATTTAAAAGTAATCTTAAAGCCAGAATATCATTAATAATTTTTCGTCCACTCACTTAATGTTAATTTTGTTGAAAAACAAATTTCAAAATATAATATCAATGCTTGTGTTATAGTTATTTTATTTTGTAATTTATTAATTGTTTTATTATTCATTCCTGTGTAATAAGTAATTTATTTTGTAATTCGGTTCTGCGAACTGTTGGCTTCCATCAAAAAATCAAATAAATAAATAATTATTTCTCTTTCTTATGGAATAAATTATAAATTGTTTTTTGTTTTATAATATTTTCTGATAGCTGTTCTTTGAGGTGCCATTAATAAATTTCATTAACTCAGTATAATTCGGCAAGTTTATTATAGCTATTTCATACGTCAAAAATGCAATAAATGAAATAAGATCATAAAAAAAAATATAACCGCTACTCGAAATTCAAACGATTTTATGTATAAACAAATTGAAATTTGAAAAAATATTCCAAGAAAAACCGGTTCTGAGCTCGATCCTAAAACTCAAAATTCGAACAAAGATTCATGTAATTGTCTGAGGTGACTTCGGACTCGAACAATTTGAAAGTGGAAGTTTGAAGATCGCTGTATAATGAACTTACGCTTGCGAAATATACATATGTATATTTTATGTACATAAAATAAATAGAAATTACCTATATTTAAATGAAAAAACGTTTGTAAATCTATCTATTAACAAATAAAAATATTTCATGTCATTTCAATTTCATGATATAAACAAAAGTGGCTATCGCAAATAAAGTTGACACCACACGATGTCGACACGATGTTGTCACGATTTAAAACCAGCACCAAAAATATAGCTTGAAACTTGAAAAAGAATTATCACACTGATATTTCATTTGATGTAGTGCACTAAAATTTATCGTGTATCAAGAAAAATTATTTAAATTTTTAATTGTAGTTTTGTTTAACTAAATAAAGTTCAGTTAGTTTCTGTAACAACGTTGCTAATCATTCTTGGTATTGGTTGAATATCTTAAACATATTATAAAAGTAGAAAGAATACAAAAAAATTGCATCAATCAATTTTCTATATCAACTATAAAGTAATTATTTTTCAGTGGAATAATCGAGTGTATAAAAATACATCAACCCATAGTATTGATAGTTAAATAACATCGGTCTAGCAATATAGGTATCAAAAACATTGATAGTTCGTTGAGAACATCGATATACATTCGTAGTTATATCAAGGATAAAATTTTGAACTGATCATAGAAGCATTGAAAGAAAGACAGTGTATTTTTCATACGACCTTTCAGAAACTATAAAAATAATTGAAAGGGTTCACATTCAGCAGAGCCATCTATAAGTAAAAATTTGTTTTGTCATGCTGCAGATATCGCCATCACTACCTATTTAGTTTTACGCAGTTTAATTAGTAAACTATTTTATACATACCAAAGAGTTGCGAAGAACATGTGCCTCCGACCACAAAATCTTCTGGCTCATTTTTGCATCCAATTAAATCCATGTTACAAATATATGGCTCTGAAGTTTTGGGATCAAGTCCAGCAATAACAGGCTCAATAAAGTATGGTCCAAAACGTTTTTCGTATAACATGTTGGAAACCATTGATGCGAATGTTCCTGGCGATATTTTTCTGGTTTCTCTAAGTTCATATAAGTTTTTTCTGAATCGTAATCTGTCATGTACAGTTTGTGTATCAGTTGCAAGACCCGGCAAAGCTAAGTACAAATGTGGCCCCATTTCAAATATTTTTGTAAAGTCTGTGGCTACAGTTTGTGCTTGTACACCAAATCTTCTATCTGAAGCAATTCCGACACATTCTTTACCTTTCATAGCGACAATTGCGCTACCATTGTACGCTAAAATTGACATTTTGATTATAGGTTATGAGACAATATTTATCACTTATTTTAGTAATTCGTTAGTAGCTTTTGTATTTTGTCTATACTATCTTTAAGAACTTTCGGTTCTTGACACTTTTATAATCAACACTTCTTATAAAAACCAATTTTGAACTAAATAATACGATGAATTAACAACCAACGTTTTCAACAGCAACTTATTCTGCTGTTTCACTATGGGTGTTCGTTGTACGCTTGCGCTAGAATATACTCTTTGCGCATGCTCTCACATACCATGAACAGCAAGTCATCGCACCGGCTGAGTCGATTAATACAGTGGTTCTAAAAGAGTAAGTGTAAATATTTGCCGCTAAAAATTTTATTTTTAAAACTTGCGTTATGTATTTCATATAACATTTTATAATTTACATTATATTTTTATAAACATATTTGTTATCTAATCATTTCTTTTTCAGATGTCATGGAAGATTTTTTCAGTGACGTATTTAGACTCAAAACACCAAAATTGTTTCCACCCATTTTTTAATCTTCTTTGTTTTCTTTATTGCTTTTGATTTTAAAATAGATGGGCAGAACAAGATATATAAATTCTTCAAGCAATCAATTTCACTTTCAACTACGTACATTGGGCTTTTTGCATTGTTCTAATCCTACTTTATTGCATTCTGTATTAAGCGTTGTCATCATTGACTCTAATTCCCGGTTGCATAAAATTCTTAAAACTAGTAATAAGCTAAAACTAGATATATAAAACAGAAATGCCTAACAACGCGCGCAGTAAATGAAATGAATTTTAACGATTTATGTTTTTTCGCTGTCTGTCTTTCTAATTTTACTTAATATAAAATTAAAAATCGTCTCTACTATTTTTTTTTATGGTATAATTTACATAATTTGTGAAAATTGTGAGTTAAAAAAAAATCACAACTTAAAAACGGTTAGAGAAAACAACCTGACGCTAGAATTTTTGTATTCCTCGTAGTTTATTAAGTCTAGAAAAAATTTGAGGCCTTACTTGTTTTGCGTATTTTAAAATTATGACAAATTTTAATACGGCGTAATTTATAGAAATATGCATCTTCGCATGGATATATCTCAAAAACGAAATGCAATAAAGACCTGCGGTTGAAATTTTTGAAATCTTGAGGTCCTAATTTACTTATAACCAGATTTTGAAACAAAAAAATTTTTTGAAGTTTTTTCATTTTTTTAAAATTTTTTTGAAAATTTTGAAAATTGCTAACTAAAAAATTGTTAGGGATATAAATATGCGGCTTGAAATTTTAAAATTCTACTACACTGTTTAGTCTAAGAAAAAAATTGGGCTTAAATAAACATATTATTAAGTTTTGTAGGGGCAGTAATCCAAAATCCTTGAAAATGGTCAAAAATCGAAAAAATCGTAAGGGGTAGACCTTAAAAAAATCGTGATTTTGAAGTAAAAAATTTTTGTCTCCAATTTTATTGAAAATTGGTACAAATATGCATTTTTGGTCAGAGATTAAGAAAATTTGGTCCATTTTGAAGTTTGGGCAAAAGTTTTGGAATTATGGGCAAAAAACTGACCTAAATCAGCTCTAACTCAAAAAGTAGGAAAGCATGAATTTTTTAAATATTTTTTTTATAATCCTCACCCCAAAATTAGCCTAAAACTATATTTTGGCTAAAATCGAAGTCAAAAAAATTTTGACCAAAATTTTCAAAATTTTGGAAGAATATTTTTTTGATTTTTATTCGAAAATTGGTATACTTATATATTTTTAGCTTCAGATCACAAATATATGGTCAGTTTTGAGTTACGGTCTAAAATTTTGACATTTTCGGCAAAAAAAGTTAAAAAAAGACAATCCACAAAAAGGCTCAGAACCGATGAAATGGTAGCCTACCCCTTTTTTTAATCTTTATAAACTAATACTAACTTCTTATCTATCATCTATATCAGCGGTTCCCAACCTGTGCTCTGCGTGTACTTCTCAGGGGCCCCGCAGCCGTTCCAAGAAATAAAATAAATAAAAATTGCATAAAATCAAAAGTATTAGAAATAAAAAACAGAATCAAAATAATAAAACTGGAAATGACATTCTGAAAGAAAATTGGCCAAGTTGTATGTATGTCCAAGTGATTTCTGACTCTAGCCGGTTTATGACTCTATGACTAGCTGGAATGTGATCGGCGAGATGCATTTTTGTTTGAATAATCTGCGTGTATTTTGATTATTTGCTTCATTTTATAAAAATCTGTCTATCTATCAATATGTGAGCTGTGAAAGAGAAAAGTGAATTTATATTAACTAAAAAATCTACCCCCTCCCCCGTAACATTACTTTTAAACACCATTAATTTGTAAGACATTTACTTTGGGCAAAAAGCCACACCAATAATTTCTAAAAATAATTTTTTGTTGCGTATCCGTTGTTAAATATTTGGAATATCAGCACTGCTTAACGAAACCCTAAAAATGGAATACTAACACCTTCCATCGGTTCAAATGTTAACCAACCAGTGGCGCAGACAAGGGGGGGGGGCGACGGGCCTGGGCCCCTCCCAGGACCAGCAGATTACACGGTGCTGCTCGGGAAGTCCAAGATAAAATTTGTTAACCACAACAGTAGTTAATTTTTAAATTACTTCATTGTAAACAATATTGGCATTTTTTTATTTTCGTATAAGTAAACATTTTGTTAAGATTGCCAACTCTTGATAAAGTGACATAATTATTGTTCAAGTGAAAATACATTTACATGTTATTTTTAGGTTTTCGTAGGTATTGGCATCTGACACTACCGATAGAGGCGCTACTGCATTCACATCATGGCTGAATTTGGTAGGATATTTTTGACAGGTTCAATGGTATCTTCATGTGATATTTATTGAAACACACGGGAACACACTCTAAAATGGTCTTTAACTGTCTTTCCACTTCTAAGAACATATTCCCATGCTTGTCACAAACTCGACTATCCTACAACCTTCAGTTTCTCAAAATCTCACTAGAGGCGCTTCAGTTATTGTCAGTTGACAATAATCAAGAAATCCTTATTCCGTCACATGAGTCTGTTCGTTCGGTACAAATTGTGGTCAAGCGGCTGATTTAGAGAACTGAACATAAGTAAGAGAAATATTCATACTTCAAAAATATATCCCGCGAAAAATATAAATAAATATGTATTTATCAAAGAAAAAATCAAGTGTACGTTCTTGATACATGGATTAACAATTACATTTTTTTATCAACAAATAATGGAATAATTATTTTATATAAACATCAATATCCAACAGCAGGGGTGTCGAACTTGGGTCGCAGTCTATTTTACATACAAAATGATAAGCAGTGACGGAACTTTAAATATCCCGAAGGGTTTCTTGACCTTTTATTATAAACAGAAAAGGGGAAGAGAGTATATTTTACATTTTTAAATAAATTTTTCCCTTAAATAAGTTCAAGTGATTTTGATTACCGCTTCAGGGGCCACAAAAAATGAGGTTGAGGGCTGTCTGCGGCCCGCGTGCCCTCGAAATTTGATTCGGCCCTCCCCAAGACAAAATCCTGGCTTCGCCACTGTAACGAACACACTTTGTAAACGTACGTTATTGTAGTGATTAAGTAGGATAACAATGAAAAAGTCTGTAACACAATATTGATACAACCATATTTGTTATATAGAACATTAATTGATAGATTTCTCATGTTAAAACCATAAGAATAAACTAAAAAATGCTTTTATCACGCCTAAGTCACTAGATAACCTTTCTCTAACAAGAAAACAACACGATTCCACATAAAACTCAAATAAAGGGGTAAGCTACCAATTAACTTTTATTCCCAACCTTTTAAAATAAAAAATACATTTCATTTTATTTTGCTCGATCAGAAAATTATACTACTGACTGATCGAAAATAAAATAAATCTAGTCATAAACAAGCGTCTTTAGATAATTGAACTCAATAAAACATTAGGATTTCTCGGGAATTAATGCAATTTAAAACAGTGTGCTTGCAAATAAAGACACAACGTCGTGTATTTTATTACTGCGTAATATCTTAATAATCAGCAAATCGTAAACTCTAATGACGAACAAAGACATCAACGTTCAAATGCAACAAAGATAGAGGATAAAATAAAATACGATATTGCAGAGTTTCTTAACCAGTCTACGGAGAAATCAACATTAAATGCCGACAAAATTACGTTATTTCATTCTCTGTTCGTATATGGAGTTGGATCGGCAAAACAAACATGTGCAATAAAATAACTGTAGTAAATAAATAATTCGTAAACACAGTGACAATATTAGTAAATAAAAATTCATTCAGCTGTTTTAGATAAATTGTACATATTTAATCGAGAAACACAACGTTTTGTCAGTAGATATCTGACATATTCAGGTGCTATCCTAGTGAAATTGAGAACTGACAATAACTGAAGTGACGCCTAGCGGAATATTTTGGAACTTAACGGAATAGGATTTTGTTGGATGTGGCTCATTTAATTGCATTGTTTGTATGTGTTAAAGTGAAGAAAACTTTAATAAAATGTCTTTAAAATCGCAACAGAAAATTAACTGCAATGTGAATTGTTGGCAAATGGCAAATGTCAAAAATATCCTATTCCAATCGCCATTTTGTAAGCGACAACAGCGCCTCTATAGGTAATGTTTATTCTCAATACAGTGTAGTTTACATAATTTCGTAGTGTATCATATATATCTTGTGATCATATTGTAGTATTGGAGATTGGACTGTGGCAAGATACATGTGGGTAAGACAGTGGTTCCCAAACTTTATCGGTTCCCGACGCCCTTAATTTATTAGAATTTTTCCGCGGTGCCCCAAGTAAAAACTGGTCTAACTAACGCAGTTGTAGGAATAATGAAATATTTTCGCGGCGCCACTTTAACCCATGGCGCCGCGGCGCACAGTTTGGGAATCGCTGTATTAGACAATTATTTGTGACATCATTGTCTTTATAAAAAAGTCCGATTGTAGATATATCTTGGTTTATAAATTACCACGTGATCATTTGCTGTAAAACAGTGTTACTCAACCGGTGGTCCGCGGACAACTGGTGGTCCTCAGCAAAATTTTAGTGGTCCGCGAAAGGCTTATGAATAGTTATTTTTGAGATTTTTTGTTAATTTTTTTATGATCTTTTGTTCATTTTCTGTGATTTTTGTTCATTTTTCAGTGATTTTTACATTTTATTACATATCTGTTTATTCCCTACATAACAAGTCTTAACTAAAATATAAATCTAATTTCTACCTGTCGGTTTTGCTTTGTTTTGAAATCAACAATTTTCCTATTATTTTCTTTTTCTTTAATTTCTTTTCTCCTCTCCATTACCTCTTTCATCCATGTGTATCCGCAGCCATTTCCGTTTAAAATATCTTCTCTTGTTCCTCCTTTGCTTCTCATTTCTTCACATCCTTCCAGCATATGTTCAACCGTCTCCCTTTCTTCTCTGCACATTCTAGATCGTTTATCCTCCTCTTTTAACAAAAATTTGTTCGCCATTTCTTCATTCCCACATCTAAACCTTGCAATTATTCTTTTTTTCCCCGTTTCTTTTAGATAGGTCTTTGCATGTTCCAATTTTTTTTTGTACTTATTATTGTACCTTGTTTCATTCATTCTCTCGCTTAATTCTTGTTGTTGTATGTCCTTCATTCTTTCTACCATCTCCTGCATTCCATGTCCACTTTCTCTCTTCCTCCTTACTTCTTCTGTTGAAAAGCCTCTGTATTCATACATTTTACTTCTTTTTATCTTCCATTTTGATGGTTTGATGATGAGTTTAATAGTACATTTATTTTTTGTGGTCCGCGGTAGAAAATTAAATATTTTACTGGTCCGTGGTACGATTTCGGTTGAGAAACACTGCTCTAAAACACCACGCGACTAAGATTAATAGTTCGTAAAACCATTATTAATTTTTCTATAATTACAAAATAATCACATAATAATAAATATCCTTTCTATTTTACACTTATCAATAATTTATTAAATACATTACATACAAGCTATTCATCCACAATTAACGCTATTGTACTTAGTAAAAATCTGTGTAAGAAAATAAGAAAAAAAATCGTAAAGTCATTAAATGTTTGCTCATATCGTTCGACCGTGGGGCAACTAACATAAAACATACTGTCGTAAAGATACTCTTTGTTGCCTAGACATTACATTATTTATTAGCTATCTTGCTACGGTTATTTAGGGCTAAATAAAATTTATTTTCAAAAAAAAAAATGTTTTGTCTTAGAGGCGTTACTAAAGAGAAAATTATATAGTTTTATTTACAGGCAAGTGTGTGTAAATTTTATTATCATCGTAAAGATACTATTTGTTCAATAATGATGAACAAAATTAACGCACTAACAAATATAATAGTTATTATAAAGTCTAATTTATATGCAGTCCAGTTTTATGTAGTCTAATTTACATTAAAATTAACTTGCTGAGGACTCCGTACTTCGTACGATTTTTTGTTATATACATTTTGGTCAGAACGGAAACAAGGGTGGGGCAGACGGGGAAACGAGTCATGCGGGGCACCTGTTGAAAAAAAAAAAAATTGATGTGAAGTGTGAATTTTCACACATTGTAGGATTTCGCAGGTATATAATAAGTGAAGGCAGCATGCTGAGTGTGTAGGACAAATTTTGCTTTGTAGTAATCACGCCAAAATTAACGATCTTTTTAAAATAATTTATCGCCTGTTAATCTAAGAGCTTTAAAAACTAATTTTATGTTAAAATATTTTTTTGTTAATTTTAATTCGAATACCTAATACCATTATTTAGGTTTCTAAATATGTGCAGTATTTTTTTTATATAACAAGGTTCATTAAGACTTTGAAAATTGCGCCTATGGCTTTCATTGGTTGTCTTAAATCATACGCTCCGCCCCTCTGGTTTCCTATAAATGACACATTATAATATAATTCCAAAAATTCCAATTGGGTATTAAATTTACGCTCTTAAAAATATAATTCAAAATTTGCTAAAATATAACAAATTTTAACAAATTAATTTAAACAAAATAAAAATGAAAAAAAAAACAAAAAATAAAATTGACTCCTCAAGCAAGGAACGAACCTGTGTAGTGAATAAGAAATCTGTGTAGTTAGCGCGAAATGTAGCCACTAGACCACGATACGCTTAACAACTTGTTATACGAGTATAACTTTTATGCATCGTCAACAAAAAAACACAAAAATGCGTTATTTTCCGAAAACATAATCTGATAAAAAATTCCTGTTGTACTATTCCGGTTCACATCAATGTACATTAATAGAATTTTTTCAAATTTTTAGTTTAAACCATCTGGGCTACAGGGTGTGGGACAATTTTTTTTTGCACAATTTTGGCATAAATCGCATTTAAATAATTTATTTTGCAAAAATAAAATTTTGATCGTTAATCCACGTACTAAGGGCTTTCATTTGATACCCTACTTAGAATACAAATATATATATATATATATATATATATAATCAATCTTTAATCCTATCAAATAAAAGAAGTTTTTAAAAATTAATTTTTATTGGTTACTATATATATTATACGGGTGTCTTATGAGACTATAAAATTGAGTTACCCTTACCTATATAAATGTAATATAGGAATAATAGGAACGGTCAAACTGTCAACTGTTATAAACGCCACTAGCCTTTTATATAGTGCCTACGACCAAGAAATATACACTTCCGATATATACGCCGATTAGGCATTAATTATTAACTATTTATTTATATATAATATATAATATAAAGCAGCTATATTTATTGCTCAATTATTATTGAATTGTTTTCGATGGAAGAGACGAAAGCTGAATCTGAATACTTTCCCCAATGAAAGAAAAACTTGTTACAATCTTGATAATTAATTAATTTATAGAACAATTAAAATTATGACCGTCTTGAGTAAATTTCCCCTTAGATATCTTGATTAATTATTTTAGAAACTCAGTAACGACCAATTCGTCTCAGTTGAAACGCCCTATTTGTTACAATTTTTTCAATACAAATATCATAATTATTTACAATAATTACTACACCGCAGGTGAAAGTAATGGCTGCTACTCTCGGGTTCAAACTAATAGTTTCTTTGAAAAGATCTGTACTATCACGATTAGCTACAAGTATAGAATTAAATACAGTTGTTAATTACGTGTTTTTACTTGTTTCTTAATTGTTTAAATGACGCCTACCTGCTTTTTTATTTATAGTGAAAATCAGTGTAAAATAAACATGTGTATTTATTTAAATAAAATTATTTTCTCTTATGATTTCTCTTGTTTTATTTATTTAGAAATGGATGTCAGACAATAGGTTAAGTTTAAAATGTATAATATAAAATTATTAAGTTAAAACACCCACGAGGAAGATCTTCTAAAGATGGATAGACCTAATGAAAGACTATACCAGGTCAGTCTCAGAAATGCAGATAACCGGCAGAATGGTGTTTTCTCAAAAATGAGGAAAACGACTAAAAAGAAAGAAAAGAAAAAAATCTTTTTTCGACTAAGTGTATAAAAAAGTGCCCGCCATTTTACTTTTTAATAATGTAACATATGGATTATTTTACATGATTGTAAAGCAAATTTGATGTACTTTTCAAATTTGTAAAAAAATGTACTATGTTCTATTTGAAATTTCAAAGTTGATATTAATTACTAATAAACCGGAAGTGGTATCATGAATGTACATCCGTCATCAAGTAGCTTATATGTTGCTGTATAAATCATGTTATATGAAATAAATTACTAACTAAATAAATAAGCGAGATATTTGCTGGGTCCACTAAAATATAACACCCTGTATAAGGGAGGTATTGTGATCATACCGATTTTGATATTTCAAGATTTCGATGGATTTCCACGTCCCTACATAACGTTTTGACTATTTTTAGCATGATGTATGTTGGTCTGTCTGTCTGTCTGTGCGTCTGTCTGTGTACACGTGCAAAGCAAATTCGGCTAAAAGGATTTTTATAAAACTTCATATTTAAGCTTTTGACTATCAATGAGTTGATCAACTTTTGGTAAAAATCAGTTGACTAGAAATGGGAGTTTACTCGTCTCGATTTTAAGGTTTTTGCGAAAATTTAGCAACAGAAAAATATTTCGAAAAAATTTATTCAATAAAAGTTGCTATAAAATGCAATAACTAACAACTTTTATTTGAGACATTTTTTGATAAAACGAAAAAAATTTGAAATTTTTTTCGAATTTTTTCGAAAAAGGTCCTCACCTCCCAAAATCCAAGTGAAGAGCAAAAAAAAAGGTCCTCACCTCCCAAAATCCAAGTGAAGAGCAAAAAAAAGGTCCTCATCTCCCAAAATCCAAGTGAAGAGCAAAAAAAAAAGGTCCTCATCTCCCAAAATCCAAGTGAAGAGCAAAAAAAAAGGTCCTCACCTCCCAAAATCTAAGTGAAGAGCAAAAAAAAAGGTCCTCATCTCCCAAAATCCAAGTGAAGAGCAAAAAAAAAGGTCCTCACCTCCCAAAATCCAAGTGAAGAGCAAAAAAAAAAGGTCCTCACCTTCACAATATGGCGCCCTTTTCCTTAGTGCGCTAGGGGCCGTCGCTCCCTCCGCCCCCCCCCCCCCTACTGCGGCTCTGGTGTTCAATGTAAACTTTTGGTACAATATTCCATTCATGTAAGCATTTTATTCTGCATTATCATAGTTTGTTGTTTTATTTGCGGTTCTTTTGTTTCTGTTTGAAACAGATGCTCGATAATAACAGTTGAAGGTGTAGATGTGTTGTCATCATTTCGTTTCGCTCAGTCATTTCCTGTCCACTGTGAAATTCGCTTTTATACATACTCATTTGTCAGATGCGTTAGTAATTGCTATACTGCAAATGTTTAATAACTATTACAACTGTCATGTCATAAGAAATATTTTATTAAGATATATGATCAGTATTTATCTTTGAAAATAAACTTTTTGTTTGGTTACATTTATGTTGTAAATGAGGTTGCTTAGTTACTTTTAGTTCATCATTTGGTTGTTTTGTTTTAGTATATAATAGATTGTATTAAAGTTCATTTAAATATAGGTATGTTATTTTTTCCCCTCGTTTCATTTGTATTAGTTTATTTATAATTATTGATTCTATGCAATAATACATTTTCCACATGCATAAACACCACAATTAAAAACAATATTATAATTAGTAGAGTTAGTTTATTTAGTAACAAAACGAATGTTTGGAACAAAAAGAGACCGAAGTTTATTAATAGAGTAGTAACGTTTATTATGTAAAACAACAATTAATTATTTCCTAACATTTATATTTATCTATACAAACTTTCATTTACTGTGTACTGTAATACAAATATAACTTTCAAAATTCAAGGTTATATTAAAATCATCAAATGATTAATGACAATGATCTAGCTCATCATCTACCTTCTCCATAGATCATTGAACCTCTCGTTGAAATGTCAATACGAATTTACTGTAGCAAGGTTAATTAATAACAGATTACCTGCGCAAGAAGAACCGTTGTAATTGTCTGATAGCGAGGAGGACGATTGTTCCTTGTTTCCTAGCGCTTGTTCGCTGGAACATCATACGACCGTCCAACAAATGAAGAGAAGAAATTATCAATGATCTTAGTTACACTGGATCGAACACTGGTAGGATTTTAAATTGATTAAGATAATTTATATGATGTCTATGATGGTAGATAGCTACTTGTGCAATAGACAACTAGGTTTAGTTAACAACATGGCTAATAACGTTTTAGTGTGTTAAGGAAGAGATTCATACCAGATTATTTTATGAGCTGTTAACTCAATCCAAAAATTTTAAATTATTACCTGCAATAGAGATGAGTTAAAAGTTAACAAAACAAATAACTAATACTGCAGTTTTTGGGAAATATTTGTGGTTATATCCTGTGCTGGATTAATACAGTAGCAAATTATATACGATATTAAGTGTGTTGGGCCCGCTAGGCGCCCCAATTTTCCAATCCTTCAATTTTATTTTATTTAAATGAAAGGACACAGTTTCTGTGTTTTTATTTATGTTTTAGGCCAGCTAGGGCCATCTAGAAGGTATTTATTGAATTTTTATGTAAAAACTAATACAATAGTTGACCGCATTCTACATGTCGCTAATTGTTCATTATTAATTAACGAGTCGTAGAGATAACGTTTAGCGCGAGAAAAAAGCACATGTTTGTTTAACCTAAAAACTGTGTTTTTCTTCTCGGCTTTTTCCATGTTCTGTATTTAATCGAGAATTTACAGTGATTTATAAACTCGCGTTTGTCAGCCTTACAACCTGACAAACAAATTTAGTGCAACTTATAATTTTGTGTGAAAACCATTGCAACCAACCAGACTGATATCATCTCCAGAAGGGATATTCGTCTCCAAGGATGAACCAGAATCCAGCTAAGTATCTAACAATGTAGTTTGAAAATATTTTGTTTGAATTTATTTTTGTTTTATGTGAATATTATTTATTTCAGAATAAGTTCCTTCCGAACTTACTTCAATTCCAGTTTTTCAGTTTATATTGTTGTTTAAATTCTTTAGTCTCGCCTTCTGCTAACATAATTTTAGTAACAATAATTTTGCAGGTTATTGTTAATTACATGTGCCTTCAGCTGATATTTTCTTTATTGTTAGTGCAATAAAACCATTTAATTGTTCAACATTATTCTAGTAGTTCTTTAATATTGCACAATAGGTTGGTTTTCACTACAACACTTTGTATATTAATATTTCTAGTGTTTATTATAAGATTTGTGCAGTTGATATTATTGTATTGTGTCCGACAAAGTACACTGGCCATTTTTCATTGCACCGTATCTTGCCAGGTGTACTTTACTCCAGTGTGTTGAGTCCACGACATTTTTGTGTTAGGTACATCGTCGGTAGGGGTCACCGAGGGAAACACCGAGCTTCGACTCCCCCTTTCACCTTATTTGTGGGCCTGGATTTTACCCTTCCTTCCCCAGCTAGGGCTAACTACTCCTTTTGTGTTAGTCTCCTAGAACAGCCCCTAGGAGCAGAAGAGTTAAAATCCCCCTCTTTCTAACTATTTCTAACAACGATGTATTTGGAAACAAGAATAATGATCGTAGTATATCATCGTTGCAGCGTGTTACAGAGTTTTCAAATGGCTACTACTTCTGGTAAACTCCATGCTAGATATCAGGGAAGATAAGATAGCCACATGATGGCCTACTGTTGGAGTCTTCAGAAAGACAGTTCTGGTAAACTCCATGCTAGAAAGTCGTACAAAAGAACATTTTTAAGTGATACGTGATGAATGTATATTTATCTACTTTGTGAAATAAATACCTTAGTCTCTTTTGTGTTTGTAACTGGCAGTTGGAGCAAATAGTAACAGTATTAACGTGAAAAATACACAAGTTAAGAAATAAGATATATTATTGTAAAAGAGGCCAATATAGCGTATCTCAAAAACTAAATCTGATAGACCAAATCTGACGGCTATTTTGGATTCTGCACCCAAAAATTACCTAAAAACAGTTAAAAAATGGCACCAAAATGTCTGTTGGGCTGTGTTATCAATAATAGTTGGCGACACAATATTATAGTAAATATTTTAATTATAATTTGCTGGACAAGGCCAATTTATAATATCTAAAATCTAGATTCATTTATGCAGATTCCTTAAAATAAAAATGGCACCAGTAGGTAATCTTAGACAATTATGTAAGCAGATAATTATTTATAATCATATGTAAAGTTTGTGTATGTGCAAGTGTAGATATTTATGGAAATTCAGCAGCGTTTCTTATACATGTAACGTTGTTATTTTAGCTACATCTCCTTGCATATACAGTCACACACGCATTAATATTGTGTAATAATTGTTTTAATTTCATATATTTATTTAAATTGATCTGACGTGTGCGAAACCAAGATAACATTTAATTTTTACCAGATTTACATTTAAATATTTTAATGTTGATTTCTATGTAGTATTTATATAATACTATTACTTCAGTAAACACAGCTTAGAAAAACTTTGTTTTAAATAATATGCAGATATAATATATGACTATCTAATCACATTTCACATATTATTTAATTTATTTTTACTTATTTAATTCTGAATAAAGTGTGGGGTGCCCTTTTATATATGATTGATCATCACGGTTAGCTAATTGATTTTTAAATATTTCATTCTGCTTCATGGTATTTACTTTGATAAGCCTTCCACATATATTGTTTTCAAAATTCGCGAGCGGATCGAGCCTGAAAACCTCTATGTTCGCCAGCTGGTTGCTATAATTCTTTATGACTTAGGAATAAGTGCGTTTTAAATTAAAATCTGCATTTTACTTAACCTACGTTTAATGATAATTCGCCTTTCTTCATCCAATTCGAATTGAATCAAGATGGGAAAACGATTAATTTTCACTCAGTGCATTACATTTATGATGTTAAAACTAAAAATGATTTGAGACGTTAAATTTAAAATATATTTAGCATATGGTAATTTTCCAATATGATATAAAAATACGCATACGAAAAAAACGCACACGGATTAATACGCACACGGAAAAAAGCGCACATGAGAAAATACACACACGGAAAAAAGCACATACGAAAAAATACACAAACGGAAAAAAGCGCCCACGGAAAAAGGCACACACGGAAAAAAGCATACTTACACAATATCTCAAATCAGTTTGAAATAAATCGTGAGAAACTATTACAGTAAAATTTAATTGTTTGCCCGCTTTAATATATTGCGTTCATTTTTGTAAGATGTTAAGAAAGCGATATACGACGTTTGTTCAAAAAGTATCGCGAATTTTGAATTTCCGCGGGTTACGTATATTCGATTTTCGATTTTTTTGTGGCGTTATATTGGTACTCATGTCTCTCACTTATGCCGACAAGTTCGACCATTTTGAATGTTCAGTTAATTTTTGACAGTTGCTTTGCTTGCACGTGTTTTGGCTCGTCTTCGATTTTTGCCTATACCAAAAAAATTGATCAAAGAATCTGTATCAAATTTTGTGTGAAAAACAAAATTAAGTGCGCGGACGCATTCCGAATGTTGACTGTGGCATATGGTGAAGCTACCTTGGACCGAAGGAACGTTTATCGGTGGTACAAAATGTTCTCAGAGGGCCGAGAAGATGTGAACGACGAAGAGCGTGCCGGACGCCCGAGCACGTTAAGACGTAAACATTGATGAAGTGAAGAAAATAGTATTGGCCAATCGTCGAATCACCGTTAGAGAAGTTGCTGAGGACCTCAATATATCGATTGGCTCGTGCCATTCGATTTTTACCAATGATTTGGGCATGAGACGGGTCGCCGCCCACACATCGTTGCTTGTGCGCGAATTTTCGGCCAAAAACAACACACTAATAATGTCGCAGCCACCGTATTCTCCAGATCTGGCCCTCTGTGACTTTTTCTTGTTCCCGAAGAGGCCCATGAAAGGACGACGCTACGCTACGAGTGAGGAGATAAAGACGGCATCGAAGGAGGAGCTGAACAAGATCACAAAAAATGATTTTTTCAAGTGCTTCGAGGATTGGAAAAAACGTTGGCACAAGTGTGTAATATCTGGTGGGGATTACTTTGAAGGGGACAAAATAGATATTCATGAATAAATAAATAAATTGAAAAAACACAAAATTCGCGATACTTTTGGAACAGACGTCGTATACATAATATTTAATTAAACACAGCAGAATATATTTGTTGCTTGATATGATTGTTTTTAACATATTTGTTTAAAAAAAGAAACTAATTGTGTCCGTTCACTACTAATAACACTATTTAAATTTATAAATGAGGCATGCAACATAATTAAATTATATATTTTTTAATATTTTATCTTAAAACATGCAAAATTTTCAATGAAATAATTTCACATTATAATTGTATTACTTATGCATTTCAGGCAATGAGTATGTGACTTTTCCCACTGCACCCAATTTGATCTGAATTCTAATTTTGTAATTGTTTTGTCAGCACGTCAATGTTAATACTTTCACATTTTTAAAATAAGTTGAGCATGTCACATAAATGCATTAAACTGTCATTCTATCAGCTGAGTGGGTCTTAATTAGAATTATCGGACACTTTATTACTTTACTAAAGAATATTTTCATTTTTATACACTAATTTTACATTTTATATAGATACCAATCAATTTGAATATTTTAATATTTATTTTGACAACCAAAATTAGTAACTGAATTTCTTTATGGATTTTTTGAACAGGTTTTATTTTATTAATAATTTTACTTTCTACAGACTAAGATATCGTTTTACATTCTAGAGTCTAAAATAGGAAAGAATAACTTCAGTTTAATCTCATAAGGCTCAAATTTTTATTTTTAGGGTACATTCGATTTGACGCTCCGAGCGTTCCGAGCACGTTCTGTACACTCAAACGTGTTCGATTTGACGCTCGGAGTACACTCAATTGCATTCGTTTTGCGATCGAGCGAGCATTTAGAGTGCGCTCTATGTGTTCGGGGTTTTAAGACCGAGCATATGGAGTATGACATAAAAAAGTGGGGGAACGGCGGGAAAGAAATGAAAGTTTAAAATTAAATTATAAATAGAATAAAAATAATAGCCTTAGACAAATAACAATAGACAAATAATATTGTTATTTGTCTATAGCTACAAAGTACGGCCATTTTATGTATTTGTGACGTTCTGTAAACAGCAAAAAAATTATTAAAATACACCGTGCATAAAATTAAAATGGAAAAAAATTCATTAAATTAATTCATTAATTATTATTTAATTTTTAATTAATTTTATTTCTTCATCATTGAAAAAAAATCAAGGAAAAACCGAGGTATATAATTTTGATTCATGACTGACGTGAACTAATCTGACAGTAAAAACGCCGCCTAAAATTGTAGGGTTAGATTTTATAAACATTACGTCACAAGAACGCTCGCTCCGTTAGTGCTCTATTCATGACGTCACCATCAACTGTTCGCTCAGCGCTCGCTCTACTCTGTACAACTCGAATGCATCCTTTGAAAACTTTATTTTACTGTTTTGCTCTTTATTTCCATAGTTATTAACATATAAAAACTAAAACATTTTAAAAATGTCATATTCACAGGTTTTTTCATGTTTCTAAATTGTCATATTCGTCCTTGGTTTCACAGTACTTACATGCATGTAGAAGAATTAAATGTATCTTCATTTATATATTATTTTTAATCTTATTTCATTGAATATTATGTACAAAAAATAGCTATACTATAATTTTGCTAGATTAAATGGTATTGTACAATGGAAATTGGCACATATTATCTTGGTACCAAAACCTGAAAAATGTCCAGAAGAACCTACGTCATGTAGACCTATTAGGCTGCTGCCAATTCTCTCAAAAATCTTACTTAAAAAACTACAGGCTATATTGATAAAAAATAAATTGATCCTGGATCACCAATTTGGCTTCAGAAATAATCATGGGACAGTCGAACAAATTCACAAAGTAGTTAATAGCATGAAGCTCTGGAGGCAAAAAAGTTTTGTTCGTCCACATTTATATACATAGCCCAAGGGTGTGACAAAATCTGGCATAGAGGAATAGTATATAAATTGAAATACTCTTGTCGGGTACTTCATACCAGTGTTTCCCAACCGCTGGTCCGCGAGATTTTTTTGTCGGTCCGCGAGATTTTTTGCAGGTCCACAGAATAATTTTTATGTGCAAGAAAATCTTGGTCCTTAATCTGTTAATTGCTTAAGTAATAATTTGTTTCTTTTCACTAATTATATTTGATTTTTTATTTGTTGTTTTTTTATGTTTGTAATCAGTGCAGTAAAAAATATAAAACTTCTGCGATACATATTACTTTCTAAACTTGCCGGTCAGCGAATTTTTTCTAGGTCGGGCGTCATGAAAAAAGGTTGGGAAACGCTGCTTTATACAAGATCCTAAAATCCTATCTATGCGACACTTTCAAGTCAAGGTAGGCCAGGAATACAGCAAATTTTCTCCTATATTATCTGGTGTGTCACAAGGAACTTATTGGGACACGTACTATATGGGGTTTTTACTGTTGACCTGTATACTGGACAATATAGTAATGTCAACATTTGCTGATGACACAGCAGTTCTTGCAACTCATGAAGACCGAATAGAAGATTTTCATAAACTCCAAGAGATTTTAGATCATACTGAGACATGGTTAAAGAGATGGAGGATAAGAGCGAATGAAAGAATATTGCTCCATGTAACATTCAACACCAGAAGGGATTTTTGTCTTCCCGTTAAATGAAACAACAAAGAACTACCCAAAGCTGAAAAATCAAAATATCTTGAGCTCCATTTGAACAGACAACTTCCATGGGGAGAAAGTACTGTCGGAAAGGGAAATAGCCATAAAATTAAGACAATTATATTGGCTTCTAGGGAAAAGAATCCAGCTTGACACTATCCAACAAGCTGCTGGTTTACAAAGTAATCCAAAAATCTATATGGACGTATGGCATATAGTTGTGGGGTAGTGTCAGCAATTAAAACATTGATAAAATTCAGAGATTTCAATCCAAAATTCTTCATATTATAACATGCACTCCTTGGTATGTATTAAATAACAGCATACGTCAAGATCTAAATGCTGACAGTACCAGCAGCGATCACTAGGACCAGTACAAATTATATTAATCGTTTAGCACAACATCCAAAATTACATACCATCCCAAGAGTTAGATGGCATGCAAATTGTCCAAACAATAACCAAGAAGTAAGAAGACTAAAAAGACACAAACCATTAGATCTAACAGATAGATTTGAAATATAATTTAATGTAATATAAAATCTGTATCAAGTCACATTTTTATCAAAAAAGACATTTTAGTGCCAAGTGACTTAATACTTTACGGTCTGTCAAATGGAATATAATTTGGAGCTGAATCTCTTGCCAGTTTCGATATTCGTTGCTTTAAAACTGTATCAAGTCGATCAACGCAAGCAGGTAAACAATCTTAAATCGTCTTTTCTGAGCTGTTTATCATTTGTGACTTAATTCAATTTACCTCTGAGGTGCTGATATAGGGTAATGCCACTGGACAATATCCATCTCATGTTATACACTTTTCAACTCATTTGCTTATTGTTTATATACAGATTGTGAATATATAAGCAAACAATAAGGACAAAATGTAAAAAATAGCGTCAAACAATTGGGTCATTTGAGTATATAATCAAAAATTAAAACAAATTATAAGATATATATATATATATATATATATATATATTTAATATTTTTCCAATAATATTTCATAAACAGCAAATCGAAAGTGCGCATCAGTATCGCCAACTTATAAAACAATGTGTACATTACCAAATAAATTGAGTAAACTCCTACACAAGAGAAATGCCACTTATTTATTCACTGCACTCCGAACCGAACTATACGCTCGCGCGATACCAACTAAACATTGCTAGCTGTAGAGCGCAGTAAAAACTAACAAATTATCGTGAATCTGTAACCCAACCAAGTACACGCTGCATATTGCACTTTCAGCTGCATCTCAACAGCTGATAGCTGCTGCAGCATCACGTGATCTATGACACGACCACAACTTAATGTTATTTAAATTATATGTTAATTGTTGTTACGTATTTCTGATTTTTATTAGTGATGAATTTTTATTGTCTATGTGGATAGGTCAGGAGTTAGTCAGTAGGTATATCTTATATGTTACAAACATGTTTTATAATATGCAAAAATTGGAACCGAAAACATAAAAGGTGAACAGGCAGTGTAGACTTTCACATACAGTGAATTTATTTTTTAATGCAACATGTACTATGTCATTACCATGAATACAGTTCTTGACAGCAATATAAATCGTGTTCATTTTCATTTGCAACATAGACAATTAGTGTGTATACTTTTGCTCATTGCTGATTTAAAAATTAATCAACATGTATACAGATGAAGAAAAAATAATGATGGTAACTTGGTATAACTCCCAAATGAGTTTAAGAGAAGTTTCTGCTGTACTTACTGCAACTTATCCAGATCGGCCAATACCAAATCCCTCTACAATTTCAAGAATAGTTAATAAATTTCATCGCGAAGGATGTCTTAAGTCAAAACATAATAAAAAAAGAACAACATACCACGTGCTTACAGACGAGAAGCAGTTTGAAATATTATTACAATTGGAAGAAAACAATCAAAATACTTTAAGATCAATTGCACAAACCGTTGGTGTCAGTATTGGATCTGTTTTTAACTTCTTAAAAAAAGAAAAGTTTCGATCATACAAATTTCAAAATCATCAAGAATGGTTAGAAATGGACGCAGCAGTACGTATGGAGTTTTGTTTTGAAATGTTTGAAAAAATTCCGACCCAACAATGCTTCAAAGAATTTTATTTACTGACGAAGCAACGTTTACTCTAAATGGTGAAGTGCACAGACAAAATTTTAGGTACTGGAGTCGAGAAAATTTACATTTGTTTCATTCCTCCCGAACTCAAAGGCCGCAAAAATTAAATGTTTGGGCAGGGATAATAGGAACCAATATTATAGGGCCTTTTTTAATTGACGGTAAACTTAATATCTAGCCCTTTTGCAAAACCAAATATTACCTGCGTTGCGAAACCTGAATATTAATGGACAAGTATGGTTTCAACATGATGGCGAACAAGTCCATTATTCTAGAATAGTTAAAGAATATTTACATAGAACTTTCCCAAATAGCTGGATTGGAAGAGGCAGGTCGATGAATTGGCCAGCGAGATCTCCGGATTTAGCACCCAATGATTTTTTTTATTGGGGATATTTAAAGGCCAAAGTATATAATGGAGAACTTAGGGATGTTGCTGAACAGCAAGACAAAATTGTTCAAGCATCCAACAATATACCTCAAGAGCAATTGCTGAATGTTTTGAATCACTTAACATTTTGTATGCAAATAAACGGAGAAACTTTTGAACATTTATTATAAGTTTTAGTTATTTATTTATTATTATTTTTTATTTGTATTTTCAATAAAATATTTTGATTTTACTAGTAAATATGGTTTTTTCTATGTTGCAAATGAAAATGAAATTGTGAAAATCTAGTCTTGAAATTGTAGAGGGATTTGGTATTGGCCGATCTGGATGAGTTGCACTAAATACAGCAGAAACTTCTCTTAAACTCATTTGGGAGTTATACCAAGTTCTATGTAAATAAACTTTCCCAAATAGATGGATTGGAAGAGGAGGGTCAATGAATTGGCCAACGAGATCTCCGGATTTGGCACCCAATGAAGAGAATAATAATAAAAAAAAAAAAAAATTAAAAATATTTCACTTTCAAGTCATATTTGAAAGTACAACTTGAAAATACGACTTGAAAGGACGACTTAAAAGTAATATCTTGACCTTCACAATTTAATATATTTCTAAATCTGCCAATATTATAAATTAATAATAAAATCCCATTTAAATTTCACTAAGATACCTGTCGTGTCAATTATTAATAAATACTGTGTCTTAAAATTGCCAATAAATAAATAAAAACTTACACCTTGATCAATATTTTATTTATAAAATGGTTTTATCCATGCGATATCACCCCGTAATTTCAGATTCATACCTAGCATCAACTTTAGCTTATTTATTTGTAAGTGAAGCGAGTTTATTAATCTATTTACCCCCTGGAACTCTAAGTAATTATAGACTCACTTATAATTTAGTAAAATAACTACACTTTTAATAAAAAGTTATCATTAAAACGTTATTTTTTTTAGTTTTCATTGCGTTCAAGATTTTAAGTTTGTTTTTTTTTAAGTCAGGTTTATGTTAAATAGTTGGAATGAATAGTTATTTCGAATGCAAAATACCTTATATAATTTTTAGTTATATAGAATTAACAACAAGCATTCAGTTTTAAAATGTTGATTTTGCTTAGACGACATTATTTAAGATGTCTTCACATTTTAATTTCATTGCCATTATGATATGACAAACAATTTTACATGGTAAATATTGGTAGAAGTGGAAAATAATTTCACTCAGCTTTTTGGACAAGAAGCGTTTATTTTAACAAAACACAACGTTTCGCCAACAACATTGTTGGCTTCTTCAGGTGCTATAACAATAACATCATGATAGAAAACAAAATTGTACAATTAATAACAAAATTTACCTATGTTAGTTAAACGTAGTCATAACAGACTGTACATCAATCATCTCCAAGGATGGTGAAATTGCAGAATACATAGATATTATGTGTACTGAAGATAACAGACCATAGGAAAAACCAGGAGTAAATTTAAATTAAATTTAGAAATATAGTGATCAAAAAATTAGAAACTATTGTTTGAATTTAACAGTGCAACTGAGACAAATAAACTATATAATTGTCCAATATTAACTTATATAATAAATATAATGATAACAAGTTTTATCGCTGCATCAATATGACAGGCTGCGACACTATCCCCCCAGACTACTTGGTACGCACAAATCGACAGAGTTGACAGTGTCCCACCCTGTACAACATAACGCAACGATAACCCCCGTAATCATGAAATTTTCACTACTACCAACTAAGTGGAAAGAACCAGAATGAATTAATTGAGATCTGGAGCAATCATACAATTCGACGTACCAATCTCTCAAAACAGTGGTACGTACAAAGTAATGAGATAAAGGTACCTCAAACGGTATATCAAGTCCAAACCCCAAAAAACGCTTAAGGATCCCTACATCCAATTTTTAAATACAATATGAAATTGCAAAAATAATAAATTTTAAACCGGTACAGACACCGGGAAACCCTAACAGTAACAGTTGGAAACCCAGAAAGATATAGAGTATTAGATCTTAATACAGTCCGACGTACTCAATCCCCAAAAAATCGATGGTACGCACAAAGATCTTGTGGAGAGAGTACCCCAAACTGTATATTGGACCCAAGCACTCTACTTATCCGGAGAATCCAAACCGAACTGCCTAACACATGTTAAATGATATTGTTACGTTAAATTTACTAAAAATTTTGATTTTATGGAGATGGAAGGAAAGAACCACAAGGTAAAATGGATATTGTTCAAGTTAACTCGCCAAACTCTTCAAAATTCTGAAAAAACAGATTAGAATAAGTATAACCTCAAAAAATATATATCATATTGATGCAGCGATAAAACTTGTTATCATTATATTTATTATATAAGTTAATATTGGACAATTATATAGTTTATTTGTCTCAGTTGCACTGTTAAATTCAAACAATAGTTTCTAATTTTTTGATCACTATATTTCTAAATTTAATTTAAATTTACTCCTGGTTTTTCCTATGGTCTGTTATCTTCTAGTACACATAATATCTATGTATTCTGCAATTTCACCATCCTTGGAGATGATTGATGTACAGTCTGTTATGACTACGTTTAACTAACATAGGTAAATTTTGTTATTAATTGTACAATTTTGTTTTCTATCATGATGTTATTGTTATAGCACCTGAAGAAGCCAACAATGTTGTTGGCGAAACGTTGTGTTTTGTTAAAATAAACGCTTCTTGTCCAAAAAGCTGAGTGAAATTATTTTCCACTTCTACCTATATTCAAAATTTGGACGTTAAATTACTTTCTACTATGGTAAATATTTTTATAAATAATAAAAATAAACAATATTCTGAAATAAATGTCTACAACGCATATTACGCCTATAAAAGTTGAACCAATAACGGCCGTTTGTACCGATCATAGTTACAATTTTGTTTAACTATTTATAGAGGGCCCAAAAAAGTTGCCCGATTTATAAATGATCGACTCGCATTCACTTCAGGATTGTAAGTCATATTGTAAAATACATCACTTACCAAAAATGCAACAAGGAAAACATTAGTAGTACGTACCTGAAAAAAACAAAAACAAGCATTAATGTCTCACATATAAAATAGTTTAGCTATATTTTGTTTATGATCTAGATTAGTTAACTAGACCACCGATGGCGAAACTTTTTGCATTAGTGTGTCAAAATTTACGCTCAAATGAACTTTATGTGTAATATTTTCAATATATTTTCCCGATTAGCTAAATAGCGATGTGGATCAATCAATTTTACATCAAATTATGTTAAAAGTTTCGGAATTTTTAGATTTTGTTTAAATTTTTTATTACTATATCATAGGTACTAAAATTCTAATACGATTTTTGTTATCTTACTTAGCCCCCCCCCACAAGGGGGTCCACGAGTTTTGTCAAAAGGAGCCGTGAGCCATAAGTGCAATATTGAAATATTTTCTCAAAAACTAAACACAGAAAATAAATAACTTTCTCAGCAAATATTCAACCATCGGCCGAATGCCGGCAAACTACTTTTTTTGTTGGTAAATTGCTGGCACCAAAAGTTTGTGCAATGCCAGTATTAATGTACTTCACATTTGTATTTCACACTCCTCCTATACGAAGTACTTTACCAGCATTTTATAAGCACTCCTTATTTTTGTTAATATGTTACATTTTACTTTTTAAATTTTTTTTAAGCAACTTTTCTATTTTTTTTATTCTAATTAAGTCGATAAATTGTTGTTTTACACAGCTATCGTCTCTTCTTCACTCATGCTTTTTACTTAAAACTAAACTTTTTTTGAATGTAATAATTTGAAAAGTCTGATTGTAGGGGTTTAGTCATAAAACCCCTAACGGCTGGCCTTCGAGGGATAGTCAGTACAAGTTGAGACGTGTTTGTGGACAGTTTGTCAAGAAGTGTATTTGAATAGTTATTAGTGAGCATTATACAGTTTTTTATTGTGATTTGTGTGTGTTTTGTTAGATTTAAGGACGTACATTTTTTTACACTAACTGTTTCATGTTAAATTGTTTAATTTTTAGTTTAGTTCAATCATAGTTTTTTTCATGTAATAAAATTTTCAATTATTAATAAATCTGTTACAAGATTATAAATATGTCATTTAAAAAATATAATTTTACATATTTCATTCTGAATAGTGACATCTTAAATATTTTGTAAATATAATACTGACCTAAAATAATACAAACATAATCAAAAACTGTAAAGCCTTTTTCTAAAAGATGTGGTAGACAATACAAGACGAATATTGGCGAAAATTATTAGTCACCCCTTATCTTTAGGATGCAATTGGTTTGGCCGAAATGGCAGGAAACCATTTTATTAAAATCCTTCATTAAATTAATAAATTAAATAAACTAATTCCTGTTATTCCTGAAATTATATTTATTTAATATTTATAAATAAATCAATAAATTATAACTGTTAATACAATTTACAATCGGCCAGTTTTACCATCGTTGAATAAATTTATTTAACAACTCAAGTTAACAATATCGCATCATTCTATTGGCAGCAATGTTAATTTCTTCATTACTAGTTTAAAACCGATGCGATATTGACAACTTTATTTGTTAAATAAATTTATTCAACGATGGTGAAAATGGTCAAATGAGTATTTATTTTGCACCTAACCATTAATTTATTTTCATACTGGGTAAGTACACATATGTCACATTTTAAATACTAGAGAGTGGGTATAATATAAGCACTGGTCCGTCAGAAATAAATATTGCAACTAATGCGATTATTTTGCACTTTACCACTGCTGGGCCAGCAATTGTTACATAAATGGGCCAGATAATGGACACGGGGACACCGGGGTACTGGCCCAGTGTGAAATGACAGCACTGGCCGATTACTTTCAATGCCGGAGAGTATGTGCTTCAACAGTACTAGCCCGTATAAAAATGTTTGCTGGGTTATAACGAGACCCAATAAACTAAAAAATAATATATTTATTGTATCAATGAATATTTATTTATTAAATTTTAGCCATTATCAAAATAAATGTAGCAAGAAATTAAAACTAACATTTCTTTGCAGTACACGTGTACGTAGGCGGTCACAAGGTATTGAATACATGGATGGAGGGGTTTGTATTACTTATTTTTCTACATAGTCACCATTTACATTTTAAATTGAAACACTTGTCATACTTTGTAACGAATTTTTGTCCTAAATATCATCCTGTTTGTCACTCTTGTTTTCACTTCGTCATCATTTTACAGTCATCTGTCACCCAGAAATTTCTTGAGATGGGGGAATATATGATAATCACTTAGCGCAAGGTCGGGATTATATTATGGATGCGGAAAAGTGTCCCAGTGAAATCCAGCAAGTCAACTGTATATATTATACATAAATTTAGGTATAAATGGACCCCCTGGACTTCAGAAAGAGATCCAGGATGCCAAAAAGTTTGAGAAAAACTGATATAACCAACGCAACTTCAGTGTTTATTTTATTTTATCCATTTATTTTTTCAATTGTTTATACTCCAGGTGTTTTAAGGTGAATAACATTGACCCATGGTGATATGAAATTTTTAAACTTCTATTTTGTGCAGCTGGTAAAATCAAATACATGTGGTGTGAGAAGACAAAATCAAAACCCGACATAAAACCTGACAGAATGATAGATCTACTAATTAACACCTGAAATAACGAAAAGAGTCACCTAAGCAAATAGAGAATGTTATGGGCTACAAAAGCATATGAAGTTTCATAGAATAAAGATATGGCTGAAATTTAAACTCCATTATTATAACTCAATAAAACTGATATTTTAATACGGCTTAGAGACCTGGGAAAATAAACAGTGGGGCATATAATTAGTGGTTTGCTTAGAATGCACAATTTTACGAACAATATATGGAAGAGTAAAAGTTTTTCGAACATGTTGTATTTGTTTCACAGGAATAAATATGGCTTGGTTACGGATTTTTAAATGCAGTGATAGTTAAGTTTTTATTTAACGTTTTAACAAGTGATCGGTTCTTCTGCTCTAATTGTTGCTGTTAAGGTAATCTCGCCGTTATTTTCACTTGTGTTCTGTGGTTACCGGAGATTTTTCTTTCCTCTTTAGATCACAACTAAGATCGACAAAATCGATAACATTTGTGTTTGGTCTACTGAACAATATAATATAGGGCGTTTCCTATTATTACATTACAAGGAAATACTTCTAAAACAAACTTAGATTGTTTTATAAAGTTTAGGATGTTAATTTGAGCAGTTTATTCAATTTTTTCAATTTTCATGTATTGTCTTGTGTAGTAGAAACAATTGCATGCGTTTCTATTAGACTGGTCAACACAATTTTTGCTGACTTATATATAAGACTTGTCTCTTACTAATTTGGTGCTGCTGAACTCAAATATCACATCAGTTTTTGCGTATCACATCAGATTTTTCCTCTACAACAAATACATATTTTCGGCCAAATAATGCTTCTATCGTTTAATTTTAGACGTCGATACTGTAATTGCTACAAATTTGGCGAATAATAAGGACTAAATAATTAGAAAATATTCTTAAAATTTTATTTATAGCGAAAGAAAGAAAATGAGAATAGTTTTAATTACATTTTAATGCATTGGAGTGTTAAAATAAAAATAAAAAATAATTTAAGGATTAAATGGTCGTTTGTAAGATCTTCTGGAGTGCACCATTCCCGATAAGTCTCTTTTAATACTCCAACAATAGTCAGCCATCATGTGAGTATCCCACCTTCTTTGATAACGTCTCTCCATCTTTTTTAAATCCTGATGGAAACGTTCATCCTGTTCATCACTAACATCTCCAAGATTGACAGGAAATTTGTCAAGATGACTGTTTAAAAAAATGAAGTTTCACGCTCATGTTGCACCCCAGATGATGATAATTTTCAATCAAATTTTCAACGACCTCCACATAGTTGTCGGCTTTTTTATTCCCAAGAAATTCTTTGATGAGCGCGACGAAAGACTGCCATGCATTCTTCTCCATATCATCCATATGTACACTGAAATGTGGATCATTTACTAATTTTCTAATTTGTGGTCCGTCAAAATTGCCAGCTTTTAGCCTTTATTTTGTGAAGTCTGAGCTGTGTCAACAAATAAAACACTGGTAAGAATTATTAATACAAGGGTTATAGTGGTAAAATCAATTTCGTTTTTTGTGTTGTAGGTTGTTTTTTTTTATTATGGCTAGAAAAAAAAGTTGCGCACCAGGCATGAGGGATGCCATAGTAAAACTGCATTTAAATGAAAATATGTCTTATGGAGTAATTGCAAATAAATTAAAATGTTCTAAAACTATGGTTTATAACGCGGTGCAACATTTTAATAAACATCACACCCTAGAAAATATAGCTAGACGTCGACGACCTCGAAAAACTTCAGAAGCGGTGGATCGACGAATAGTTCGATTAGCAAAAACTAATCCCTTTCTTAGTTCCAAAGAAATTCAAAAGGAGATATTTGCTGAAGAACCTAATGCACTATCAGCTCGTTCTATCAGAGAAAGATTGAATGAGAACCAACTATTTGGAAGAGCTGTAAGAAAGAAGCCACTACTTTCATAAAAAAACAGGAAGGACAGACTAGCTTTTGCCAAGGAACATAAAGATTGGACTATTTCCCAATGGAAGCATATCCTTTGGAGCGATGAAACGAAGGTTAATCGATTAGAGTCAGATGGAAAAAAATATGTACGGCGCCCTTTTAACCAATCAAAATATATGAATACATGCATATCACATCGTTCTTAATTAGTTCGCCACAACTGTAAGTCAGCAAAAAAAAGTTTAAATTTGTTGACCAGTGTTATTAATTTGAAGCAGCCATCAATAAATTTACATTTTAAACTTTGTGTTTGCTTAACCAATAACAATATATTCCATATGAGAACACTTAATTTAAAACGATAATAAAATTTTTGCATCGAATAATTATTCTAAAAAATCGTTTCGATTTCCATAAACATATTTCGGTGCGCGATAACTAAGTCAGAAGCCTTGTGTGTGGGCATTGTTTTGAATAGGCCGCTCGCACTCACTATGAATATATACGACATAAATTTCAATTATTCATAATTTCCCTTTCTTTGTCCTATATACAAGTATTTCACTTGCATATTGCAAGCGGCGGGCACCGAACACACAACACACGGTACGCGATACATGGTGAAATTTGTATGCAGCGGCAATGCTCTTTAACGACTTCTCTTGTACGATTGTTAAACTTGCTGAACAATGATACATCATTGCTAACAAAGAACTCGTATTTTAAATGAATAAGTTAGGTACCTACTCTATACGTTTACTACTTATTATATTAATATATAGTTATGAATAATAAGTATACCGAGAAAAATAATAATAACATAATGGAAATTCAAATTAATTGTTCATTGAGTAATAAATGTTTTCCATTTTCATAAAGATCGTAATCATTTTATGATATGCTATAAGAAAACTCATAATTAGTGAGAACAGATTTTTTATTTCGAGTTGTAAATAATAATAATTAAAGATCTACATGAGTACACTGGATAAAAAAGATATTTGCTGCCTTGAACCGAACGATTACAAAGATAGGTCTAATACCCTTTTCACACTAGATCTTTAAGATCGGATGTTAAAGTGAATGTATCTTTAAACGCTAATGTGAAACCGTATGGCCTCGTCTAAATACAAGCGATGTTTAAGCCAGAGATCTGCGTCTTAAACTTCGTCCACAATGCCAACTTAATTTCTATTATAAAAAAATACTCCTTGAATTTGTGCTGTCAACATTTTATATTATCATAAACAAGAATACTGTATTATATCGACGTTATAAGAAGTTTATACTTGTTGTTATAGTAAAATTATTTATTTTAATAATGTGTTTAATAAAATACAGAGCTACAATAATTGAGATAAAATGTATCGACTTACATGTTAATACAGGTGTAATATATTCTTTATTGTAGTGCCTTTATTGTAGAATGCAATGAAATATCCATATTTGTTTATAATAATTCAAAATGTGCGTCTGCGCAGACAGTTCAAAACTGGTAATTTCATGACGGTAACTTAAGGACAAAATTACTGTAGCTGATGACAGCACCGGAGATTTAAACATCAAGTGTGAAATCATACCGATCTTAAACATCGGTGAACTTTAAGTTCACTCGTCTTAAAGATCTAGTGTGAAAAGGGTATAATAGGTCTATTGTAAACTAGAGTTAAATTTTACAGCGGTGTTATTACTTCAAAACATTTTTTTTTATTTATTCTTTATTTAGGAGTGCTTCAGCTGCTAGGGCAATTAGCACCTACAAATTAGTGATGATCACTTCTCGTGAACTGAAGAACTTAAGAACTGAGAGGTAGACGATTACAGCAGAGACGTACCTGGGGGTATGGCAGGCATGGTACGTGCCCTGGGCACCACTTGAAGGGGGCGCAAAATGTCAAAAAAATAAAATAAAAAAAGAAAACAAAACAAAAAGAAGAAAAAAAGTGAAAAAGCATTTTGCCCCTTTAGGAGTAAAATTATTTTTAAAAAAACTCAATAAGTTTCTAAAGATTTTAAAAAGACACTTATATGCCAAAATGTTATCTCAATAAACATAGGAAATGCGAAGCGTTCTACAATTGACCACGAATGTAGATTTAAGGGTTTTTTAGGGCAAAATTCTGAATTTCGTTCATAAATATTTGTAACCTTTATAAGCAAAAACTAAGTCGATATCTTATTGGTTCCAAGATACATTGAGGAATCCTTGAAATCATATTTCACCATATTTCACCCCCTAAGTGGTCGAATTTCAAAAAATTTCTTGTTTTTGTGTGCTTACATCATGGAGAAAGTATGCTTTTCGAATTTCATGACTATGTTCAAGGGACGTTTTATAGAATAAAAAATAGCAATTTACTCCTTTCGGGGTGCAATAAAAAAAAAAAATGTTAAAAAGATATTTTAAGTTTTTAAGTTAACAGTTTTAATCCCGAAACACTCCCTTAGAATGAGAATTTTGAGATGCTATATGGCCTCTGTTCGAATCCTGGTTTTAATCTATTATCATACTAAATTTGGTTAAAACTGTTTTTAAAAAAGATTCGTCAAAAGCAAAAATAAATAAACCAAAATAATAAAGTTCATAAATATCGGCAAAAATAAAAAAATATAATATAGATGTTGTCTCGTTCTACATAGACTAATCATTGTTTTGCTAAATAACTGAATAAAGATCAGTGTTGTTTACCGACAATATTTGAGCCGGATATCAGAATATCATCCAATCAACTATTGAACGAAAATTCCTATCCCCTTACTGCATATTTAATAGATATTCCAATGGTCCAATATAATTAAAAACAAAATTATTAATTTCTCGTTTCTAGTGGGAATTTTTTGAGATTTTTCTAGTTATGATGAAGGCATTTCCTACCTGTATGCAAAATTTCAACTCGGTAGTATATCTGAAAGTGGTTTAGAATTTCCGGACATACCCACAAATATTCAGTTTTATATATAAAGATTTACAGCCAAGTTATTTTAAATTTAAATTTTCAAAAAGTGGATGTGACATGTTTGGATAGGTGCACAATTGACCCCCCCCCCTGGGTGCGCCGCTGGACTGAGTTGCCCCTTGAGCTTACTGCACAGTATTAAAAGGTGAAAATTCTAGAAAAAAGTGAAGTCTAGGATTTGAACCCGTGTTCTTGTGCTCCATAGGCAACCGTCTTACCACAGAGCCACCACAAGGCCCTAGTTTTGTTATAAATTATGTAATATTTCTTTTACACATTTATATTTCAGTTAAATATCAAATAAAATACAAATAAGTCTCTAAAAAAATAAAATACTAGTAAAGTGTACGTAGATTTCAATGAGCAATCGAGACAGAAACCTGAAATTTTATTTTCCGCAATTCATTCTTCGTTAGTACGCTGATATTTGTGTATGTCGCCAATAAAGCAATTAACTCTTAAAGTTCAATATTCAACACTGTTACAGCAGTAATGTATGTCAGACGATTGCATAACACTTGCAACGGTAAACTAATTCTGTCATTTGCTTTAATCAATCACGAACTGGAGAGAGAGAGAGAAGCATACTAATAAAGAGAGAGACGGTGCAATATGTGAGACGATTGTTGCCACCGGATACGTGACGTCACACTGGATATTGACACCAAGTGATTGACCTCACAATGGGAATGGTCAGTATTTCCCATGGTGATGTAAATTTTGATTTTATCATGAATTTATTTGCATGATTTAATATTGATTTGCAAATTGCTTTCGTTTATACAAGAGATAAACTGTTTATGAAATTAGGATGACATAAACTAACGAAGCACGATATCGTTTGAGAAAAAACTAATTAAAAAATACCGTTAAACTTTTTTTACAATTTGCTTGTTTTCTTTTTAAGGGGAAGTGAAGTATTTTTTATGTTGTAAGAAGTGTATGAACTATCAATTTTTTTATTAATTATAAAGTATAGTAGATTCCAGTCAGGGACGTAGCCAGGAGAGGGCATGGGGGCATTTGCCCCCCCCCCCCGATATTTTACCCTATATGAAATATAATTTAGGTTGTTAGAAGTTTTCTTCACCTCCGGCATTATAAATTCATTATAGGCATAATTTACATTATTTGTGAAAATTGTAAAATAAAAAAAATCACAACTCAAAAATGGTTAGAGATAGCGACCAGCGGTTGAAATTTTTGGATTCTTTGTAGTTTATTTAGTCTAGAAAAAAATTGGGGCTTTAATCGCTTAATGCGTTTTGAGATTGTGACAATTTTTTGTATGGCATAATTTACATAATTTGTGAAAATTGTGAGTTTAAAAAAATCACAACTCAAAAACGGTGAGAGAAAACAACCTGACGCTAGAATTTTTGGATTCCTCGTAGTTTATTAAGTCTAGAAAAAAATTGAGCCCTTACTCGTTTTGCGTATTTTAAAATTATGACAAATTTTAATATGGCGTGATTTATAGAAATATTCATCTTCGCATGGATATATCTCAAAAACGAAATGCAATAAAGACCTGCGGTTGAAATTTTTGAAATCTTGAGGTCCTAATTTACTTGTAACCAGATTTTGACACAAAAAAATTTTTTGAAGTTTTTTCATTTTTTTTTAAATTTTTTTGAAAATTTTGTAAATTGTTAACTAAAAAATGGTTAAGGATATAAATATGCGGCTTGAAATTTTAAAATTCTACTACACTGTTTAGTCTAAGAAAAAAATTGGGCTTAAATAAACATATTATTAAGTTTTGTAGGGGCAGTAATCCAAAATCCTTGAAAATGGCAAAAAATCGAAAAAATCGTACCTTAAAATAATCGTGATTTTGAAGTAAAAAATTTTTGTCTCCAATTTTATTGAAAATTTGTACAAATATGCATTTTTGGTCAGAGATCAAGAAAATTGGGTCCATTTTGAAGTTTGGGCAAAAGTTTTGGGATTATAGGCAAAAAACTGACCTAAATCAGCTCTAACTCAAAAACTAGGAAAGCATGATTTTTGAAATATTATGTTCATAATCCTCACCCCAAAATTAGCCTATTAAAATCAAAAGTATTAGAAATAAAAAACAGAATCAAAATAATAAAACTGGAAATGACATTCTGAAAGAAAATTGGCCAAGTTGTATGTATGTCCAAGTGATATCTGACTCTAGCTGGTTTATGACTCTACGACTAGCTGGAATGTTATTTATATTATATACCCATCTTAAAATATTAACTTATAAGAATATCTCTCTTGATCATAATTTGGAGAGTAAAATAAATTAAACTGGCAAAAAAATGAAATAACAGAAAACATGACTGGTGCTATGAAATTAAGTTGGTTTAGAACGGTTTAATAATTAGTCCATCAATATCGAATAGTAACTTTCATCTGAGATAACATCCCATCTAAAAAATGACTTCCTCTAATAACGGTTTCGTATATTTTCCATCCATATAATTGGTATGATGATCGTGTAATCGTGTTTGGTAGCTGCGCCTTGAACTAATGACAATCAGCGAGGATGCACTGCGGAGCCCCGTTAATAAACACGGAATGACCTCTGATTGCTGAGACCATGCTAGATGTCTTCCTGTCGCCAGCGAGGTGGCGCCTCTCATATATTCCCCATAGTCACAATTTCGCTGTGATGTATGACGATGTCTACACATATTATTTACTCTGTATATATACACTTACTTCTGGAATTTCTGTCTTTGAAATTTTTGAAGTGATTTTTAGCAATTATTATATTATATGTAACAGGCACGCACCCAGGATTTTTTCTTGGGGGGCTTAGAAGACAACATTGTTTTACAGGGGCAGGGATTAATTTATTTATTTCATTGGAACGGCTGCGGAGCCTAGTGATTCTTCTTTTAATTCTCATTTTTCATTTCTCGAGAAATGTAAAATTTGCTCGACGCCTTTACTTTAGTACTTTAAAGGTGATTATAATTTTAACATGTTTTTATCCTCTACAATATTATCAACATTAAAAAAAGATGTATATTCTAATAATCTAATAATTATTTTTCCCGAGGTTTCTCGAGAATTCTCGAGAAAATAAGTCTAATGTCGAGAAATCAGAAACACTAGCGGAACCCCTGAGAAGTGTACGCGGAGCACTAAGGGCTCCGCGGAGCACAGGTTGGGAACCGCTGATATACATGATAGACAAGAAGTAAGTATTAGTTTATAAAGATTAAAAAAGGGGCAGGCTAATATTTCATCGGTTCTGAGCCTTTTTGTGGACTGTCTTTTTTTTACTTTTTTTGCAGAAAATGTCAAAATTTTAGACCGTAACTCAAAACTGACTATATATTTGTGATCTAAGGCTAAAAATAAATAAATGTACAAATTTTCGAACAAAAATCAAGAAAAAAAAAATTCTTCCAAAATTTTGGTCAAAATTTTTTTGACACCGATTTTAACCAAAATATAGTTTTAGGCTAATTTTGGGGTGAGGCTTATGAAAAAATATTTAAAAAATTCATGCTTTCCTAGTTTTTGAGTTCGAGCTGATTTAGGTCAGTTTTTTTGCCTATAATTCCAAAACTTTTGCCCAAACTTCAAAATGGACCAAATTTTCTTGATCTCTGACTAAAAATACATATTTGTACCAATTTTCAATAAAATTGGAGACAAAATTTTTTTAAATGAGCCACATCTAACAAAATCCTATTCCGTTAAGTTCCAAAATATTCCGCTAGACGTCACTTCGGTTATTGTCAGTTCTCAATACGCCATATACAGATGCTGGTTCAGTATGCAACTCGGTAACCCATTTACTTATGTAACCGTACAGAAGAAAGTGTCTTTCAATCGGTATTCGTGCTCATCCACCTATAATAATCAATCGCAATGAACAGATTTATCTAGATTCGGTGATGCAACGGAGAAAGGTAAGATTAAATTTCAATGGCTGCTTTAAAAAATAAATGTCACTTTGACTATATTTAAAGTATGCCTGAATTGCTATACAATATAGGAAATGCAACGACAATGCATCAAGTTAAAACGCATTGGAATGTAATTTTTAACACTTACTTTTCCATATACGTAGTGAAGAAAAGGTTGTGAGAAAAGTGTCTGTATAGCACTAGCGGAACATTTTAAGAGAATTTTTCACCAAATAATTATTAATTATACATAGTTTACACAAAGGTTGCAAAGGTTTCTATATAAAGGGGCCCAGGTTCAAATAATATTTAAAAAATTTAAACAATAAAAACATTCTTTTACGAAAAATAAAATTCCCTCCTGAACACTTGGAGAGCGGGGAAGAATTATTTCTGGGGCACCATAGAACAGAATGTAGACCCCCCCCCAAATCACTGCACCAACTGTTGGCTCTAATTGGTTGAAATCTAAAACCTGGTTTTTTAAATTTTATTCGTCACTGTAACAGTTAGTGTTTCTGATTTCTCGACATTTTTCATTTCTCGAGAAATGAAAAAATAGACTTATTTTCTCGAGAATTCTCGAGAAATCTCGAGAGAAATAATTATTAGAATATATATCTTTTTTTAATGTTGAAAATATTGTAGAGGATAAAAACATGTTAAAATTATAGTCAACTTTAAAGTACTAAAGTATTAAGAACAAATGGATAACGGGGCTTTAAATATGATTACGAAAACCGCACGTCATTGCATATTAATTGAAAATACATATGTATAGAGAAATTTTCAAAAAATTAAGAAATTAATAATAATAGTAATAATTATTTTATTTAACCAGTAGGTAATCTTTTACATAACAGTTTTAAACTGAACAAAAAATGAAATGTAATTGATTATAATAAATAATATACTAAATTAAAATAAAATATTGTAACAATAAATGCTAAAAAATTAGCTAAATATTATAAATCGCTTCTTCTCTGTTTCCACAGTTGCGTTGCGGGAGATAGAAGACAAATTTTACCAAAATTAAATTATAATCAGTGACTCATTAAACATTATATTTTTTGATTATACGAGTTACGTCCGTAAGTTAGTAATTATAGTTGATAGGTAATGGGATTCGGACCAGTCAGAAAATAAAACAAATTTATTAACTTCGCTTACGTTTCGATTTAATTTAAGCTCTGATGAAGATTTAAATTAAATTTCGGACACAAAAAATCTAAATGTATATCATATTTACGGACGAAGGGAGTATATGGCTAGAGGTTACTTATATACTTTCAACCGAACTTCATGTCGTACTGTTTTGGATACACAGATGTGGTACAACTTAAGCGCTGGTATGATTTAAAAATAAATACCCTACGTATAAATATTTTATACTACATGTGATCTTCAATCACTACTAAATGTCTTGTAGTATTCTGGTGGACATTGATAGACGTCCCGATAGTCCTTTCCTCGTTCCTGCAGTTCCTTGACCCGCTGGAGGATTAGCGATTGCCGACCGACCAGTGCGCTATGAGATATATCCGTACAGTGAACGCCAGATTTAATACAACAGCGCAAGATGCTACCAGCTGATCGTAAATTCTTCTCAGAATGTCTTATCATTGGAATTCACTGTACCACACTACCTATTTATTCACGCCACTACGAAATCTACCAATGGCGGAGGATATTGGCACAAATATATACTGCAGCTATATAGATTTACTTTTAATTTCTTCACCTCATAGTGAGCTAATGTTTATTCTCGCGTCCTGAAATACGTGATTTGGAAAGTTTTATTGATAATATAAAACACTTTTCCTTAAAATCTCTTTTATTTGCATTGGGATATCTACGAGAGTAGGTAAATAAGTCCTTACAAAACAAAAGAAAAACACATAAGGTAAAACACAAAATATGGTGTAAATAGCAAATTTGAACAAAGCAATTTTGATGTTTGCCATAAACTCACCAGCAGATATACTAACAGAATAAAAAGAAATGAAACTAAGAAAGAAGCCATACTATTCACCAAAAGAAGATAAAAAATTATCAAGAATCTAATCATTCATGGGAACATCATAGACTGGGCTCCACAGGTAAAATATTTTTTATAATAAAATCTAAATATCTGTTTATAACCTATCTATGTAAAATAAAACATATATTGTAAAAATCTATATAAACACGGACGCTAATAGCCACAGTAGCAGAAGCGTCTTAAAATTTTTAAATTAAATAAAAATCAAGTAGTGTAAAATAAGTGCTTAAGAATTGCCGTAAATTACCCTAGATGGAAGAAAATAACTGAAATCCACGAAGATATGAACATAGACTATCTAAAAGACATCCTCTATAAACTCAGTGAAGTCTTCTCCTCTAATACCGTTTTCACACTAGATCTTTAAGACGAGTGAACTTAAAGTTCACGATGTTTAACATCGGTATGCTTTCACACTTGAACTTTAAATCTCTGGTGCTGTCATCAGCTACAGTAATTTTGTCCTTAAGTTACCGTCATGAAATTACCAGTTTTGAACTGTCTGCGCAGACGCACATTTTGAATTATTATAAACAATTAAGGATATTTCATTTCATTCTACAATAAAGGCACTACAATAAAGAATATATTACACCTGTATTAACATGTAAGTCGATACATTTTATCTCAATTATTGTAGCTCTGTATTTTATTAAACACATTATTAAAATAAATAATTTTATTATAACAATAAGTATAAAATTCTTATAACGTCGATATAATACAGTATTCTTGTTTATGATAATATAAAATGTTGACAGCACAAATTCAAGGAGTATTTTTTTATAATAGAAATTAAGTTGGCAATGCGTACGAAGTTTAAGACGCAGATCTCTGTCTTAAACATCGGTCGTGTTTAGACGAGGTCGTACGGTTTCACATTAGCGTTTAAAGATGCATTCACTTTAACATCCGATCTTAAAGATCTAGTGTGAAAAGGGTATAAGTAAGTGCCTATTGAACGAAAGTCCCCTACTAAAATGAATCGGTAACTATGAACGTAGTGAATTGAAGTACAAGAAATACGTACATAAGTTAACGAAACACATTCTATTGTGACTTAATGATAGTGTACCCCAATAATATTAGTGCCTTGTAGGTTTTGTACTACTTTTTCCTACGATTAATAAACTATGTTTAAATGACAGTATCAACTAACTGAAAACAATATATAGTTAGAAGTTAGTGGAAAATGCATTTCCGATAATCAAAATTGTTAACTATTTGTAAGATTTAAATTTATTAATTCAATGAACTAACAATTAACTAAAAAAACTAAAATAATGGTCTTCTAAAGTATGAGTATTGAACAAATTTATGCGTTTTGAATTGTATGAAATTCTGCACATGACCCCTACATTATAGAGACGACTCTGGTGAGCAAGTTGGTATAGGATAGTTGAGCTTATTGTATCTTCCGGGATCCTGTGATTTTTCCCTGTGCTCATAACATGGAGGATTTATCACATCGTCTCTCAAATTCTACGTTACCTGTACTTGCATTACCGGCTGAGATATGATAATGCTGTGCACTATGTTTACAGGAAATATTTGACATGTGGTATTTAGGATTCCCATAATCTATTACTAGAAAGATGGAGGAATAGGATTATGGCTGTTTTTGTTTATCACTATTATATATATATAGTATATCACTAAATATCAATACCAAAAAAGGACAAGAAAACATACACGATGCCATTAAAAACTAGAAAAATACAGTCACTTTTGTGTGGATCCCATCCCACATAAACATAAAGGGGAATGAAGAAGAAGACGAAAACGCAAGACAAGCAATTCAAGATGTTCAAAATAGCAATACAACCCGAAGATCAAAAGAACATAATTAAAGCAAGAATCAAAGAAGAGTGGAGCAATGAATGGACCAACACAAATATAACGCGTCTTAAAATTATTAAATTTAGGAAAAACCAGTGGCGAAGTAAGACCTCCGCTAGACTTATCCTCCCATAAAAAAAATAATAATAAAAAAAAATAAATAAAATAAAATATAAATTTAAATTTTTTTTTAAAGTTTTAGATAAATCTTCAAAAATACATCAAATTATGTTCTATAAAATTTTTGTCCAAAGTTTGGTTTACTAGTTAAGAATTTTTAAAAATTTTAAAGTTTAATAACTTCTGTTTCCGGTTTCGGATTTTTATAAAAAACAATGGCGTTCTTCCCAATTAATAGGAGATTTTTTTAGTACCAGAATGAACTTTCTAAGTTAAACCGTTCTTGAGTTATCGTGTATACACTCACACAGACACACATACGGACGGCACTTCGAAAATAGGTTTTTTGGATTCCCTGGACTATAAAACGTGGTCATCAGTTAAAATCTCGATATCGAAAATTTTCGCGATTACAATAATTGCCTCTTATATATTAAGATCGGGCAAGTAAAAAAAAAAATGTATTTCCTTTTAAATAAAGTATGTCGAGTTGGAACCAGATTTGTCAATGGATTGTTGCTTTTTCTTTCTCTTTACTTTAAACTCAAATCTTTTCTACTCATTGCTGTTATATTTATATTGTTCCAAAATCCGGAGTACTGGCGATTCTCCTCTTTTGTTTTTCAACAATTCTCCAGTTTTTCGCACACCTACTATATTTTTCGACTTAACAAACCAAACAAAATTCTAAGATAATACCATAATATAAAAATACCGAAAGACAAAATTTGCAGAGTGTGGGGATTCGAACCCACGTCTCTATGCTTTACAGACCATCTTATCGTCTTACCACGGCAAGTCGTAATAATAAGGAAATAGTATAAATATAATATATTTCAATAGAAAGATGCGTATAACTTTATACTCCCACCAAGAGCTTGCATTTAACAACCAGATGATTTATCGAACGAATTAGATATTTTTCAGTATCTGTCCACACCTACCACTTTTCTTATCAGGTATCGTTGAGAAGGGTCGAAAGGTGAGTCCATATAAATATAATCTCGCTATTATACGGCGTATGAAAGACTGCAGTTTAATATAGGCAGTGTTTTCCTGGTTATTTCGCAGCCAGAACCTTCGATTGAAGCTGTAGGCATCGCGGTCTCACATGCCTCGTTTTAAATCATCAAACTTACATAGTTACCTAAGTACCGAGATTGCCTTCTATGCTTGCAACGTTTATTTAGGCCATGGAAATTACCCTTATTAGACAAATTATAACCTAAGTGCAAAATACAGGCTAGGGTTAGTTCAACTAATAATATCTATAAAACAATCATACCTCACTCAATGCAAACACGTTATTTAGCAAAAACATATTTTATAACATATTTTATTAAAAATATCTACTTGGAAATGTAATTGTACACATTTACAGTGAAATTGATGCATGATTGAAACTGTACATAATCCGATAAACATTGTGCGACGAAATTAAGGGGGGGGGTATGGTCAGAGCAGCACATTTTATACCCATTTTCAAGATTTTTTTTTAGAAAACTGTTAATAGTAACTTGATTGGGATAATACCTATAGTAAATAACAACCTTTGAAGAGTATCCAAAAAAATTTTTATTGAAAAATATCGAAAATTAAGCTCGTGACATGAATTTGAAATTTTCGTTCAGGACAAAGAGTTGATTTGCGGTGAGACACATAACTAATGACTGGATCATCTAAAACAAAAAAACCAAAAATATTTCGTTAGTTTATGAGTTTCTTGAGGTAACGCTGTCGAGTTTTTTCAAATATCTAGATTATTTAATTTTTGGTATAAGTTTGAAGTCAAAAAAACGAAAAAAACGGAATTTTTTTTTTCGAAATTTCTGTTTTCAGTAGTAAAAAATTCCATAAAGAAAAAAAAAAGCAAGAAAAAAAATATATCTCGACAGCGTTACCTCAAGAAACTCATAAACTAACGAAATATTTTTGGTTTTTTTGTTTTAGATGATCCAGTCATTAGTTATGTGTCTCACCGCAAATCAACTCTTTGTCCTGAACGAAAATTTCAAATTCATGTCACGAGCTTAATTTTCGATATTTTTCAATAAAAATTTTTTTGGATACTCTTCAAAGGTTATTCTTTACTGTAGGTATTATCCCAATCAAGTTACTATTAACAGTTTTCTAAAAAAAAATCTTGAAAATGGGTATAAAATGTGCTGCTCTGACCATACCCCCCCCTTTAAGATAGTAAAATATTACGATGTAACATCTTTTCTACGTACTATATAAAGTTCAGTTGACCGATG
The DNA here is from genome assembly GCA_963971575.1 of Liopterus haemorrhoidalis. NCBI lineage: Eukaryota > Metazoa > Arthropoda > Insecta > Coleoptera > Dytiscidae > Liopterus > Liopterus haemorrhoidalis. The sequence goes on along the minus strand of OZ020612.1, from coordinate 68,549,202 downwards.
TGCCACTTAAACATTTCACAGGGTTCAAGAGGACCGTCTAATGAATTGTAAGGGCCGTAGGCCTAGCCTAAGGTTATTAAATTTACGCTCTTAAAAATTAAATGCAACATTTGTCAAAATATAACTAGAATTTTGACAAAATAATTTCAACATAATAAAAATGCAAAAAAAAAAAACAGAAAAAATAAAATTCACTCCGTACTCGAACTCGAAACCCTTCGTTTCACTCCAGTGCTTTAACCCATTAAGCTATCGCACGCCTTGCATGTGAGTGTCTTACATTGGTATAACTTTTGTACTTTGTGAACCAAAAACCACAAAAAATGCGTTATTTTCCGAAAATATAATCTGATCAAAAAATCCTGTTGTACTATTTCGGTTCACACCAATATACATTACTTAGAATTTTTTTAGATTTTTAGTTTAAACCATCTGGGCTACAGGGTGTGGGACAAAATTTGTTTTGCACAATTTTGGCAAAAATCGCATCAAAATAATTTATTTTGCAAAAATAAAAATTTGATCGTTAATCCACGTACTAAGGGCATTCATTTGATACCCTACTCAGAATTAAAAAAATATATTTTTGTTTTCGATGAGCACATATTTGTTTATATTTTTAGGGGGGTATGTTTTTTAGATGTTTTAGTATTTTTCCTATGTGCGGGTCAAAGAGTTGTATAAGCATGCCAAATTTCAACTCTCTAGGTTTAGCCGTTTGGCTACAATTTTTACCGAACAGACAGACAGACAGACAGACAGACAGACAGACAGACATACAGACAGACAGACAGACATACAGACAGACAGACAGACGACAAAATGACGGTATAAGTGTTTTTTGGTTATACCTACAAAACCCTAAAAACAAGTTGAAATCGGGTGACACAAGTCTTAAGGATGATGAAGGAAGAGGACGTCCATCGGATTTCGACGAACAGGCACTTTTGTCCTTTCAATAAAATTTGCAAATTCTACTGCCGCACTCTGTATATTGCACAGATTTTTTCAGTATTTTAGATGACACCCGAATTCCTGTGGAACAAATACGAATAATTTGTGCCGCGGCACTGTGGTTGAAAATTGCTGCTGTATCCAGTAAAAGTTCAGTTACAATTATGTAAGATGTAATAGTTGATTATTTAAAAGATATAATTAAAGGCAGGCGTTTCACTGTATTATTAATTCGAATATTACATTCTGTTTAACATTTTGACCTGACAAGTGGTATTTGAGAAAATCATTAGAAATTATGCCACGTCAATCAATTTGACTACGGCTAGGTCAGATAAGGTTAGGTTTGTGACTGAAAAAAGGAAAGATACATTTTAATTATAGCTTAAATATGTGTTATCTAAATTTTAAAACGCGATATATTTTTAGTAACTTTTTCGTTTGAAATTTTTCATATAAGAACAGAAAATAACAGTTCTTTATTCTAAACCACTCTTTGGTATATATTTTCAATGTTAAGTAAATAATAAATTAGATATTTCGTTTATAGCTAGCTCCCAAATAGGAAGTTCCAAATCAAGAATTGGAGAAGGATAACTTAAAGCAACGTATGGAGGAATGGACTACTTGGATAGTAGAACTGAAAAAGAAGACGTTGTATAATACAAAATTTAGAACCAGATTAATTTGATACCTGTATTTTTGGCAGTTTCGTGTTAATTTTCTCATATACGCAAGCATTTTTCTCTGCACTCTAATAAACGACTGATGTCCAGAATTGAAATCTTGATTGTAATATCTTTCGACGTAAATCAAAGTTGCGTTAGGTCATGTCAAGTTATTTATATCCATAACTGTTTTCTCTGTAATTATTATACAGGTTGTATGAACATGCACGATTCATCAGTAATATACTCTTTACACAGTGCCGTAGAATATAGGGATATAGTTTGTGACTATAAGGGCAAATTGGATTATTTTTATAAGATTATAGATAAAATGAAAATATTCCTATATAATAAATATCTAGATATCAAGCTTGAACTTTAGATAACCAAATACTATGTTTTTTCTTGCTGTGTGTTATGGGAAAACTGAGCGTCAACCAAATCTATGTATAAAAATCTGGAAATGTTAGAAATACAAATGTATAGAGGAATAGTAATATAATAATATATAAACATATACATAACAATGCAATGTGTATCTTATACATAATCAGAAACGATGAAATTCTTAAGAGCCTGATTATGAAAAGTTAATAAGACATTATGCCAACAATTTAAAACGGAAGAAGAGATATACTCCTATGTATCAAAGTAGAATCCATCGATATGGTTGCGTATAAACTTGTATGTGATGCTAAATTAAATGCATAATAGTCTAGCGCCTATATCGAAAGATACTGCACTTAAGGGGGGGGGGTCTGATAACCACATTTTAAGCATATTTTTGTGTTTGTTTTCAAATCTATGGTTAAATTTATTCATTTTCAAACTAAGTACATTTATAAAGTATGTTTTGAAGAAGATACAAAAAAATTTTGAAGGCAAAATATGGCGAAATGAGCCAGCTGTGGCAAATCTGACTCCGGGAAAAAAATTAGATTTTGCGGTGACCAGCATAACTCGTCACTGGATCATCTGAAATCAAAAATCCAAAAAGATTTTGTTAGTTTATGAGTTTGCCGAGGTAACGACGTTGAGATATTTTTTTTTCATGTTTTATTTTTTATTTAACAATCACAAATATACTCATTTTTAGGTTTTTTTTTAGGGGGATTTTTTTTTTTTGTCTTCTCAGTAACGCTAAAAACTGAAAAATCATTTTAAAAATAAAAACTCAACGTCATTTCCTCGGCAAACTCATAAACTAACAAAATCTTTTTGGATTTTTGATTTTAGATGATCCAGTGACGAGTTATGCTGGAGTTATGCTGGATCACCGCAAAATCTATTTTTTTTCCCCCAGAGTCTGAGAAGATTTGCCACAGCTGGCTCATTTCGCCATATTTTGCCTTCAAATTTTTTTTGTATCTTCTTCAAAACATACTTTATATATGTACTTAGTTTGAAAATGAATAAATTTAACCATAGATTTGAAAAAAAAATTCACAAAAATATGCTTAAAATGTGGTTATCAGACCCCCCCTTAATGTTAATGGAACGCCATTTGGAACATATTAGAGAATTATTGCAACCTCTGTTCTACTGATCTTTTAATAAAGTTTTCCTTTATTTGACATGTGCGCATGCGCAGTTGATATATCCTTAATTTATTTCTTTTATTAAAATACAGGCAACCTATATTTAATTTAAATAACGGCAAAGCATTTTTTATTTAAAGCACCTTAATTTTGACAGGTCTTCTGTCAATGTAACCTCAAAATTAACAACGGAGTAAATTCGAACAAAAAATTGGTGACTTTTCTTGTGAGTAATGATGCAAGCTAAAGATAAAAAACGTTTACGATTTAAATACGAGGACGATGTTATTCTTCTCCGAGAAATTGTGTCACGAAACCCTTTTGCGAATGGTTGTGCCGTATGCGAGTATGCCGTATGGGAAAAAAATAGTCTGTTGCAGTTAACTCATATAAGAGTTGCAGTTAACTTCTATATTCATTACGATTTCGATCTATCAATTTGGCATATTTGTCAAAATAAAGTATGAAGCAAGAGCACCGTTGCAATAACACTCTTTAAAACATCATGAAAAATTTTAATACAGGATACTTTATTAGAGGTTTCTTTTAATAAAGTCAGCTTTTTTTCACTTTGCAATATCTCTCTATCCTTTATAAAAATTAAATTATTTTGAGCCGGAGCACCTATTTGTGAACCAAGGCAGATTCAAGATGGTGGCGAGAATAGAGCCCAAAGTACGATAACGATAACTAATTTTTACGTAAAATCCTATTTGCTGCGTCACTGGTGATAGTTTTGTTAGTCGTGCATGAATATAGTATTTAGTGAAGTGCGGTACATATTCCTTAACGGTGCTTGTCTGCCGGTTGTCTATTGTAGTGGTAACATTGCCGTATATTCATTATGTCTCGGGAATAACTTATCTAACGTGTTTAGGGATATTTAGCTTTATGCGATGTAAAGCATCACATCTATTGTGGGAAGATGAGATGAATAAAAGATCTTATCGCAAGTAATAACAATATCATAACTGAAAATAATTACAAAATATAGAGCAAGTGTTAAAATTCTTTACAGTTACTCTAAGTACCATTATGAATACATTTTAACGCGTATGAAGGATTTTTTTCTCACCAAGTGTGTCGTATTACACAGATTAAATTATGTAGTAAACCAGGTAACCAGAAAATCTTAAATGAAATTTTAGTTTAATTTATTGACCAAAAGATTATTGTTTACTGATACACGGTTGCACTGCTGAGAACTGACAGCAGTTGAAAAATACATCTAGTTTCTCATAATTAGTTTGAAAAAAATATGTTGCCGTATTCGAATCGTTACCTAAGTTGGTATTTGTTTTTTCCTATACACGAGAATTTTATTTACTGACGAAGCAACGTTTACTCTGAATGGTGAAGTGCACAGACAAAATTTTAGGTACTGGAGTCGAGAAAATTTACATTTGTTTCATTCCGCCCGAACTCAAAGGCCGCAAAAATTAAATGTTTGGGCAGGGATAATAGGAACCAATATTATAGGGCATTTTTTTATTGACGGTAACCTTAATGCCGCAAAATATCTAGCCCTTTTGCAAAACCAAATATTACCTGCGTTGCGAAATCTGAATAATAATGGACAAGTATGGTTTCAACATGATGGCACACAAGTCCATTATTCTAGAATAGTTAAAGAATATTTACATAGAACTTTCCCAAATAGCTGGATTGAAAGAGAAGGGTCAATTGGCCAGCGAGATCTCCGGATTTGGCACCCAATGATTTTTTTATTGGGGATATTTAAAGGCCAAAGTATATAATGGAGAACTTAGGGATGTTGCTGAACTGCAAGACAAAATTGTTCAAGCATCCAACAATATACCTCAAGAGCAATTGCTGAATGTTTTGAATCATTTTTATGATCACTTAACATTTTGTATGCAAGTAAACGGAGAAACTTTTGAACATTTTTTATAAGATTTTATTAGTTATTTATTTATTATTATTATTATTGCATTTCAATAAAATATTTTATTTTGCTAGTAAATATGGCTTTTTCTATGTTGCAAATGAAAATGAACACGATTTATATTGCTGTCAAAAACTGTATCCATGGTAATGACATAGTACATGTTGAATTAAAAAATAAATTCACTATATATATACATACATATGTACGTGCTTCCATATTGTACATCACATTCTACATAACAATAACTTATTATAAAATTAACAAAAATTTCTACAAGTACCTTTCCAATCTCTCCAATTTTTGTCTCCATGAAGTCCAAACACCAAAGTCCACATTATCACACACTTTTTTAAATATTCACTGCACTTTTACCACTTAAAAATAACTAAAATCGCCAAAAAATGTAAACATGACTTGTAAAAATCAAGCGTCACTGCCATTCAAGATGGCTAACACTGATAAAGCTCATTAAGGAATATAGTCATTAAAAATTAATAGATAAGGAACAGAATTGCTTAAAATAATTATTAATGAGACTAAACAAATATATTAATATTTTATCAATAATATACAGGTGGTTAAAATTATATTACCCAATGCAAAACTTTTTTATTGTTGAAGATAGGGTATAATATTAAATTTGAAAATTCGAAACTATTTAAAACATTAGAGATATGGACAGTGAAAAAAAAAATAATAATAAACAGTAATAAACAATAAATATGGAAATTATCTAAAAAAAAATCCTTAACGTCATACAATTCTCTTTCAATTAGGTATTTTATAACATTGGTCTTGAAGATGAGTGCATTTTTTGACAACTTTATTTCATCAGGAAGCGCATTATAGTATTTACAGCAATTGAAATGGGCACCCCTTTGGTAAAAGGTTAAATTGTGTGGCCTTGGAACTAGTGCATTTTTGTTCCTTGTGTTATACCCTTTTCACACTAGATCTTTAAGATCGGATGTTAAAGTGAATGTATCTTTAAACGCTAATGTGAAACCGTACGGCCTCGTCTAAACACGACCGATGTTTAAGACAGAGATCTGCGTCTTAAACTTCGCCCGCATTGCCAACTTAATTTCTATTATAAAAAAATACTCCTTGAATTTGTGCTGTCAACATTTTATATTATCATAAACAAGAATACTGTATTATATCCACGTTATAAGAAGTTTATACTTATTGTTATAATAAAATTATTTATTTTAATAATGTGTTAATAAAATACAGAGCTACAATAATTGAGATAAAATGTATCGATTTATATGTTAATACAGGTGTAATATATTCTTTATTGTAGTGCCTTTATTGTAGAATGAAATGAAATATCCTTAATTGTTTATAATAATTCAAAATGTGCGTCTGCGCAGACAGTTCAAAACTGGTAATTTCATGACGGTAACTTAAGGACAAAATTACTGTAGCTGATGACAGCACCAGAGATTTAAACATCAAGTGTGAAAGCATACCGATGTTAAACATCGGTGAACTTTAAGTTCACTCGTCTTAAAGACCTAGTGTGAAAAGGGTATAAGGAAATTATTGTCGTCAGCAAATGAAGTCACAGTTAAGTTTGTCATATTCGTAAAATAATTAGGTAAGTCACTTGCGTAAATTAAAAATAGAGAATCAAAGATATGCGATCACTCTGAAAGTTTTGTTATAAGTGATGAAAACAAATATTTTTTAAATTAAAAATAATTACCAATAGTAAATCCATAACCAACTATAGTCGGATTGCTGATAGGTGACTGTTACATGTATGTATCAAGTAATGCATTTATATAATAATCTAGTTACCATTTTTCAGCGATTTTAAAAAATGTTTTTTGTTATTTGTTTTAGCTGTCAGTGTCTGTTAATAATATTAATTAATAGATCTTGCGGCCAATTATTAAATTTACAAACTTTAATTTTAAATATGCGGGCGAAGTTTAAGACGCAGATCTCTGTCTTAAACATCGGTCGTGTTTAGACGAGGCCGTACGGTTTCACATTAGCGTTTAAAGATACATTCACTTTAACATCCGATCTTAAAGATCTAGTGTGAAAAGGGTATAAGGAAATTATTATCGTCAGCAAATGAAGTCACAGTTAAGTTTGTCATATTCGTAAAATAATTAGGTAAGTCACTTGCGTAAATTAAAAATAGAGTAGAAGCCAAGACACTTCCTTGTGGGGCACCTAGGGTAACAGACTTTTTGTCGAAAAAATGTGACTTGTTATTAATTTCTTTTAAAATTATCTTTTAAAAATTATTACTGAACATTGTGGTTTAATTCCACCCTCACAGACAGTAGATTTAAAGATAAAAAATAACTAAGAAGTCTTTCTGTGTCAAGTATTTGTCATATGTTATGTTTTTATGCTAAGCCAATCGCAAAATAAATAATACTTTTCTATCCGTGTATTGACATATTTTTTTTTCAAAAGTAAAATTTTGTTTTCACACAGTCTGAAAGCATTCTAGTTAGTGAAAAGGAAGACAAGATCCTTGAGTAGTGTTTGAGAGATGTAACATTTGTTAGGTAGAGACTGCGACCGAGTGCGACTGGTAAAAATGCCAAGACAAGAGGTAACCTACGCACTCGCTACAAGAATATAAATAACGATTGAGACCGTGGACACCTACAGTAGATCATTGCGATCAAGGTTACTGGGAAACCGGCACGCATGCAACTACATGCTCTTTCAGTTTCGCTCACTCTTTGGAAACTTCGGATCTAAATTAATCGAATTAATCACTCAGTTAAATAAATTAAAATTATTTTTAAAATAATTAGTACATTAAAGATATGTCACTCTGAAAGTTTTGTTATAAGTGATGAAAACAATTTTTTTTTAAATTAAATATAATAGGGGATACGCATAAAATTTATATTTCCTTAAAACTACATTTTTTTGATATGTTAATGTTAGTTGTGTCACCCAACAAAACAAAAATCACATTTTAATTAATATTATAGCCAAATTTTTTAATTAAAATATTGTAAATTTTAAACAAGCCGACCACGGCGCGAAGGTTGCCGAGTAAATACGACTGAGTATGACGTCAAACGACTGGGGTTTGACGTCACAGATACAGTTACAACATAATCTTTACGTGTGTATATTGTATTGTTCGAGTGCTTTGTATTTGTTTTTAAACAATTTTTCAGGCATTTATTATTAAAATGGCAGATAAATATTTTGTTAGGGCTCAGAGTGATAATTTACCCAACATTGATGCATTTATGCTCATGGAATATATGAAAAAACATATACAAATATAAAGTTTACTTTTTTCTGAAATATCGGTTTTATTTCGCCTCATAGCTTCCAGCCACAAATTTCGCCTTCTCTGTTGTTTTCGCCATCAAGTAATGATATAAATTGTTTTTTTGGATTTCTATTTGAACTATTTGTGCACATGTGTACTAAACAATATTTTCGACTATGTTTCGAAGTACTGGGGCCTGGATCTTCCATATTTTATATATTTTAATATAAAATTTAATTCGGTAAACATGTATAAATTGTTTTTATAGAATTAAACTTTATTTTAATTAAAATCACTCTAACTTTACATAACCTATAAAAGTTATACAAGCAAATAAGTTCACGACTGTGTAGGCTGCACGCTGTACACTGGGTAGGCTGTACGCAGTACACTCGGTACGCTAGTAGTGTACTGCGTCACTTAGAAGGGGTATGACGTCACACGTCGTTTTCGCACGCTACATACATTTATGATTTTTTTAAGCCTTCAAATTAAAAAAAAAATGCAAAACTTTTTTTTATGTTTATATGCAACAAGTGGAATATAATAATAAAAAAAAATTAAAAATCATGCCTATCCCCTATTACCAATAGTAAGTCCATAACCAACTACGAATAATTCCTTGTTATATACAGAGATGGTTCAAAAATAAACTCCCAAACAGGAGCAGGTGTAATTTAAGGACACACGATTAATAAATACAATTTACCAAACGAGATCAGTAATGTACGCCCGGCCAAAAGCATTTGAAGACACGAAGACATACTAGCTCAAAATATAAACATGACGATTCTACGGCAACAATAAGGAGCAACCTAAAACCATATTCCGAAGACTACATATCGATGCAAGTCCAGTCAAAAGTAAACTCCCAAAGAGGAGCAGCTGTAGATTGTGGACAAAGGATACACAAACACAATTTACCAATCGAAACCACTAAATTCACCGCCGTATTGCATGATCTACCAAAATCGTCGGAAGTGATTTTTGCGCACGAAGACAGAGCAGCTCAAAATGTAATACTAGTTAATTCCATGGCAAAAAGCATCCTAAAACTATATTCCGAAGACTACATATCGATGCAAACCTCGATTAACTTCCACCAAGCATTGTCTACTGGGAATCAGATAGTAATTCTAACGATTCCATCCCATATTGGAATCCATAATAATAAACCAGTAGAACAAGGCGCAAAAAACACCACAGAAGAAGCTCTAAAAGTATATAACTTTGAACATGTAGCTGTTCACTTATCAAATCATATCTAAGCAATCGGAAACAATTTGTTATTTTTAATAATAAATCTTCGAAGTCGCAGAATGTTGAACGAGGTGTTCTACAAGGATCCATTTTAGGACCACTTCTATTTCTAATCTACGTAAACGATTTCTCAAATTGCATTGAAAATGATTCTATTTTATCCCTCAATAATTCGAAAACTAAAGACCTTTTAATTAGTCGTAAAAAACATAATTTTTCAAATCCTTCTTCTGATGCTTTTCTGGGTGTTTATATACTTTGGCCTTTAAATATCCCCAATAAAAAAAATCACCGGGTGCCAAATCCGGAAGTCTCGCTGGCCAATTCATCGACCCTTCTCTTCCAATCCAGCTATTTGGGAAAGTTCTATGTAAATATTCTTTAACTATTCTAGAATAATGGACTTGTGCACTATCATGTTGAAACCATACTTATCCATTAATATTTAGGTTTCGCAACGCAGGTAATATTTGGTTTTGCAAAAGGACTAGATATTTTGTGACATTAAAGTTACCGTCAATAAAAAAGGCCCTATAATATTGGTTCATATTATCCCTGCCCAAATATTTAATTTTTGCGGCCTTGAGTTCGGGAGGAATGAAACTAAAATTTTGTCTGTGCACTTCACCATTTAGAGTAAACGTTGCTTCGTCAGTAAATAAAATTCTTTGAAGCATTGTTGGGTCGGAATTAATTTTTTCAAACATTTCAAAACAAAAATCCATACGTACTACTGCGTCCCTTTCTAACAATTCTTGATGCTTTTGAAATTTGTATGATCGAAACTTTTCTTTTTTTAAGAAGTTAAAAACAGATCCAATACTGACACCAACGGTTTGTGCAATTGATCTTAAAGTATTTTGATTGTTTTCTTCCACTTAATAATAATATTTCCACTTGCTTCTCTTCTGTAAGCACGTGGGATGTTGTTCTTTTTTTATTATGTTTTGACTTAAGACATCCTTCGCGATGAAATTTACTAACTAGTCTTGAAATTGTAGAGGGATTTGGTGTTGGCCGATCTGGATAAGATGCACTAAATACAGCAGAAACTTCTCTTAAACTCATTTGGGAGTTATACCAAGTTACCATCATTATTTTTTCTTCATCTGTATACATGTTGATTAATTTTTAAATCAGCAATAAGCAAAAGTATACACACTAATTGTCTATGTTGCAAATGAAAATGAACACGATTTATATTGCTGTCAAAAACTGTATCCATGGTAATGACATAGTACATGTTGCATTAAAAATTAAATTCACTGCATCAGGGAAGACACCAAACCTCAGATCAGTAGCATATCTTCAAATTTACCAGTTCTTGAATTCAGCGACTGTGACTATACGTACTTATGTAAATATTTAGCGGATTGCATGAATGCTAATAAATTTAAAGATCAAGTAGTTTGACAGTTACATTCAATGATATATAAGATATATCAGGATATTGTTTATTTTTACATAATTAATTCTACTTGAGTTACATTATTTTTTCAATGTATATTAAATAAATAATGATTTCAGAATTGAAATGAATACGTCGTACAGTAATAAGTTCATTTAAATATTAAATTACTCAATGAGTAATTCGTTTTAATTACTGATATGACTTATGTTTTGATGTAGAAAATATTTTATTTTTCTCTTTTAATTCAAGTGTGGGATTTGCAATAAATTATCGATATGTAAAAATTATTTGTAAAATTTCCGGACGGAAAAGGATATGAGTTGTAATACATGAAATGGGATGAAATCCTGACAAAGTAATAATTTATTGCGATAACCTTCTTGTATATTTTAAATTTATTAACTATCAATTAGAAAATAATTAAGTATTGTAATAATTAGTGAATGAACAAGCCGACGGAGTGGCCGAGCGCATTAAATCGCAGCAGTTTGGACTGGTAAAGAGTCTGGATTGTGTGGTTGGTAGTTCGATTCTCCGTCGGTGATATTATTCGGGCGAGAATAATATGTTTACATTACTCTCATTTCACAATCATTCACCCCTCATCCAGGTGTAGGAGCTCGCCCCCTGGCATCGGCGATTAGCCTCGTTGCAAAAATAGGCCGATGTAAAATGTTTAAATAAATAAATAAAAATAGTGAATGGACAAAATGTCTTTCTATGAAATATATTAAAAATATTCAAGCAGCAAATATATTCTAATGTGTTAAATTAAATACGAGGTGTGAAAAATAAGCAACCAAGCAGATTAAAAAATATATATATATTCGAATAGAATTAAAATTCAATATTGTCTCCCACAAAATAACTTCATTGGGAAGCCACACAGCGCTGGAGACGGTTCTTCCAATCCTCTTAGCAGTGCTGGAACTCGAATACTGGAATAGCTTTCAGCTGGTCGATTACGGACGTTTGAATGTTTTCGAGTGTCCCAAAATGACGTCCTTTGAGGTGATTTTTCAATTTTGAGAAGTGGAAAAAGTCACAAGGACTCAAGTCAGACGTATAAGGAGGCTGAGGAGCCACAGGAATGTTATACTGGCCAAAAACTCGTTTATTAAAATTGCAGATTTTTCTCATCCCCAATTCATTTGTCAAAATCTGATGAACGGTAGTGTGAGTCAAATTCAACTCTTTCCCGATCATTCTAACTGTCAACCGACGATCTGAACGCACAAGATCCCGAATTCTGTCGACATTTTCATCGATTCTTAAAGATGAAGGCCTTCTGCTGCGTGATTTATCTTCAATCAACACTCCTCCTTCTGAAAATGTCTTAAACCACCAAAAACACGGGTCCTTGATAAAACACTGTATACGTAGGCCTGCTGAAGTTTTGCAAAAGTTTCCGTTGCACTGTGTCCAAGTCTGAAGCAAAACCTGATAGCACACCGTTGCTCGAAATGAATGTCGCTCATTTTTAGAACGCACTAGAAAAACTGTTTCACGAAAAAAAAAAATCGCTACGGACAACAAAATTATTCTAGCGACTTCAAACTCGTACTGAAGGCGTATCACATGTTCACCTCCCACCTCTCCAGGCTTTTGCTAAATGAATTTTAATACATTTACTTCCTATATCAGATAAAACCAATTTAGTATTGTTTAATAAAAAATGAGATCTTTATCAAAAATATGAAAGTATACTTACTTAATTAAATATTTCAATTATGACCTCAATATGTGCATATACCATTGGCCTTGCTATTGATATAATACTTTTATAATAATTTGTTTCATGATATGTGCTCAGATTAGTAACAATTATACAGTCTGAATACTTCTATCTGATACATAATTTTATTGAATGTTAACAATATGTTGTTAAAAAAAAATCTCACTCATAATAATAATTTACCAACGCCTAGATGGGCTGACAAGCTCTGTTTATAGGTCGAAACGTCACGCTAACCACGTATTTGTGAGTTGACGTATGTCAGAACATGGCACATCTACAGGTGTTCAAAATTAACTCGGCGCTATTGTTTATTCTGTTATGAACAGAGTTACGATTACGATTAAATGAAAAATCGGTAGTGTTTTTTTAGGCAGATGTAGAGGGTGAAAACACCGAAACAATACAGCATAAGATTTCAGAGTTATTCACAAGTATAATATTTTTTTAGTTGGAACACTGTGTATATAGGTACAATGAAATCTCGATATAACGGACCCCGATACAACGGACTTTGGATATAACGGACAGCATGTAAGCGATCGTAAACTGCACGTGACTGCACACTTGGGGTAATATCATTTATCGATGATTCGGCAGATAGCGAAATGCAATTATATTACACGCACTTTCGCAATTTTAGAGAGTTAATAATTAAGAAACAACAAATTTCAAAAATCCAAACAAAAATTGATACATTTTTCAAACCAGTGTCACCGAAAGCAGGAAGTTCAAAACAAACATTGATGACTCTCCTCAACGGGCGTATAGTGACATATCATCTGAAGACGAATAAAGTGCAATTTAAAGTGTAATTAGAATGTAAACTTTAGTTTATAATACATATATTTCTCTTTGATAGTTAATAAATAGCTTATTCAGAAAATTTATAACGGACATTCGGTTATATCGGAAACCCTCTCGCCCGCATTGGTCCGTTATATCGAGGTTCCATTGCATTTAGATATTCTGAAATAGTAACTTATTCTGAACACAAAATCTGTATTCAATATTATCCCAAAATTTTCATTTAAGGAATTATTTTAATTTAATAAAATGTATTACAACAAAACCAAGATTGCTATGAAACACTGTAATATATTCTATCAATCAGATTGCAGACCGGGCCGGATCCGCAGGCCCGGCCTTTTTTTTGAACACCACATACTTAGGGTAATATAGTTAATTAGGGCCAGGGCTGATTTTACCCTTTGGCGAGTTCAGGCGACCGCCTAGGGGAGCCGGAAAGCCATGGAATGATGACTTATGTGTACCATGTAAAAATTCTATTTTTCCAAACGTTTTTCTTATCACTCTAGTCCAGTCATGGCGAACCTTTTGAGCTCGGTGTGTCAAAATTGGGTAAAAACCTAGCTAAACGCGGGTACCGTGTCACGTCTAGAAATATACATAATTTTAGGATATTCACAGCCCTAGTAAAATAGTTATATTTTTGATGTATTTATTTGTTAAAAACACAAAAACAAATAATTCTTTACATTAGTGACTTTTTTGTTGCTGATTTGCATTTGCTAAATTCAATTAAAGGTTGGTATTTCGTGCACTTTAAGTCCAAGCAAGCGCTACTAACTTCATCTATCAGTCGGTTTCTTTTATTTGTTTTAATATTATTTAACGCCGAGAATATGATGTCACAAAAGTACGTAGATGGAAAAATTGTGAATAATGCCATCAATAGATTTTTCAGTGCTAAAGTGTCCGGTAATCGGTTCCAAGCAGTCCAAATTTCCTGTTCGTAGTGACACTCTTTTTCATTCTCCAAACGATTTCTCTCCAGATTCTCAAGTTTGGACCTTAAGTCGACAAACACTTGAGCCCAGATGCGTTTATTGTTCTTGGCCGAAGACCGTCCATAAACGATGCGTGCCACCTAAAATGTCTTGGCGTGACACGCGTGTCATAGGTTGCCCCATCATTGCTCTAGTCCTTCTACTCAGTACTGAACGTGGTGACTTCCCCCACATACATCTGTGTAGTGCGTGTTGCATGTATCACAGATACATGAGACCTATTATTTTAACGTGGACTCTGCACCACTTTTATTTGTTTTTGGGGAAATACTCGTGGGCAAATTTACCTCGGTAGCGAGCCCTCTGCTTTCCGAGGGCAGAGTTGGGCAAATTGCAATCAAACTAAGGATTGAGATTAAAAATTTTATTTCAAGACTTGATTACGTACCTTTCCATATTGGTGTGTAGAGTGTGGTGTATTAGCGGTCCAGTGATCGTGTTCTAGACGGGCGTGCTCCAGCATCCCAGTCAGCTGATCCAGACGCGACCATTCCTGTACGTCACGCCTCTGGAACGGCGGTACTGGTCCAGAGCCGCGGGCTGCTGCTACCACTTCCATAGCTCCTCGGTAAGTTCCTCGGTGTTCGCCTGGATTCACTTATCCAGTTTTCGGCGTCCTTGCTGTCGCTCAACTCACTGCACGGTTTTGTGTGACATTTGTCTGTAAAACAAAAACATATTTTATACACAACTGCAGTTTAGGAAAATTAATTAAATTTAAGAAATTATTGATGATATTTTTGCCTGTGGCTGCAAAAACCCAATTTTGGGTCGCGACCCATAGTTTAAAAACCGCTGTGTTATAGCGTAAACACTTTCCTTGCATGATTAATTGCAATAGTGTACACCGCATTTGTGACCGAAGTATTGGAGCTTTTTGTTTAAACTGTTGACATAATTTATAATTACACTGGTCAACACAATTTTTGCTGACTTACATCTAAAGCGTGTTCTACATTATACTTTATTCATCAATTTTCTAAACTTTTTTCTTTGAACTAGAAGTTGTCAAAGTTTTAATACAATTTATTTTTCAATTTTTTGGTAGAGAATGAAATTCTTACACGTGTTTCAGTTCATTTAAAGTACCAACATAAAAATATAATTCATATCTTGTCAAGTGTTTATAACCTAGCTATTAGATTTGTAAAATTACTGATTTACGTACAAAACACAATTTATATATTCGCTTATTCAAACCAATGATCAACAAAACACTATTAAACACGTGGTAATACAAAATATTGACAAGCGTAATTTTAATGTTGGTACTATTGTTAAAAGTGTCTACTGCGCATGCACCGAGTTCCAAGTTGGATGTGTTTTCAAGAAAAGTTTGATCAAATCTAGATTTGAATAAAGTTGACCTTGACTACATAAAGTGTTCTACACTGTACAATTTCACTGATTTATTTCTAGTACAAGTTCTAGTCAAAGAGATAAGTATGAAAATTTTATGAGAATTGTATAATGTAGAACATGCTTTAGACTTATTTCTTACTAATTTGGTGCTGCTGAACTCAAATATCACATCAGTTTTTGCGTATCACATCAGATTTTTGCTCTACAACAAATACATATTTTCGGCCAAATAATGTTTCTATCGTTTAATTTTAGACGTCGATACTGTAATTGGTACAAATTTGGCGAACAATAAGACCTAAATAATTAGAAAATATTCTTAAAATTTTATTTATAGTGAAAGAAAATGAGAACAGTTTTAATTACATTTTAATGCATTGGAGTGTTACAATAAAAATACAAAATAATTTAAGGATTAAATGGTCGTTTGTAAGATCTTCTGGAGTGCATCATTCCCGATAAGTCTCTTTTAATACTCCAACAGTAGTCAGCCATCATGTGAGTATCCCACCTTCCTTGATAACGTCTCTCCATCTCTTTTAAATCCTGATGGAAACGTTCAACCTGTTCATCACTAACATCTCCAAGATTGACAAGAAATTTGTCATGACTGTTTAAAAAAGTTTCACGCTCATGTTGCACCCCAGATGATGATAATTTTCAATCAAGTTTTCAACGAGCTCCACATAGTTTTCGGCTTTTTTATTCCCAAGAAAAATTTTGATGATCGCCATGAAAGACTGCCATTCTTCTCCATATCATCCATATGTACAGTGAAATGTGGATCATTCACTAATTTTC
This sequence comes from Liopterus haemorrhoidalis, assembly GCA_963971575.1. NCBI lineage: Eukaryota > Metazoa > Arthropoda > Insecta > Coleoptera > Dytiscidae > Liopterus > Liopterus haemorrhoidalis. The sequence goes on along the minus strand of OZ020612.1, from coordinate 68,532,488 downwards.
TAATTTGTTGTTCGTCAAAAATGCCAGCTTTTAGCTTCTCATTACTAAGACTTTGAAATGTTATATATTTGAAACAGTCACCATCTTTGTTCAACGCTTTTACAAACTGCTTCAATAGACCCAGTTTAATATAAAGAGGGGGGAAAATACCCTTGACCATGCAACCCCCGCCGTTGTAAAAAGATCAATAACAAGTACCTGCATGTAAGGCGTTCCTACGAAATATATTGGACAACAAGAACGAAGTTGAAATTAAAGTAGAAGTATATCAGAAAGTGAAAAGGTGAAAAAAATCAAAATATGATAGAATAAAAATTTGACGTGATAGGCAGAAACTGTTAACATTTTTGAAATCAGCACCCCAAAATTAGTTAAAAACAAGTATCAGATCTACAGTTGTGGCGAACTAATTAAGAACGGCAGGTGAAATTACAGACAATGTTCTCTAGTTTTAACTATAGTCAATAAATCGCCAAATATGTACTAATTTTTATATGCCTTATACTATACCCCAAAGTAAATATTGCATCATCCAAAAATCTTCGGTCGTAAAATTTGTTTAGTTCAGTTCAAGCGTACATGTGTATGTTTCAATTGGCGATATAATTAGGAACGACATTGCAAAACATTATTTTGTGAAGTCTGAGCTGTGTCACCAAATAAAACACTGGTAAGAATTATTAATACAAGGGTTATAGTGGTAAAATCAATTTCGTTTTTTGTGTTGTAGGTTAAGTTTTTTTTTTATTATGGGTAGAAATAAAAGTTGCGCACCAGGCATGAGGGATGCCATAGTAAAACTGCATTTAAATGAAAATATGTCTTATGGAGTAATTGCAAATAAATTAAAATGTTCTAAAACTATGGTTTATAACGCGGTGCAACATTTTAATAAACATCACACCCTAGAAAATGTAGCTAGACGTCGACGACCTCGAAAAACAAGTATCAGATCTAAGTCAGCAAAAAAAAAAAGTTTAAATTGTTGACCAGTGTTATAGGTGTAGGAAAAAGTATAAATTGTTGTAATCATTGTTTGGACTAGCACCAATAAATACAGACCGGATTAGTCATCATTGCAACCGATTTCATACAACAAAACTTAGTCTATTATCTAATATTTTAATCTATGGAATATTATTATTTACAATAAGTTTTAAGTAAAACTTATATACAAACAATTAACATTATATCATTTCTAACGTAATCATGACTAATTGAAACAAAACTTTTACAATAATAACAAACAATATCACAGTTGCATTATGACATAATATTTAACAACATGTTATTACTTTTGAAAATCACCATTACACATCGTTTAGGAACTCGATATATTTATGCCCGTAGCTTGAACAATGGTTCTGAAATTACTATCGGTTTCATAACATAATCTCTTGTCATTCTACCCGTGTACTTAGATAAAGTATAGTATTTATGCACGACTGGACATAGACTATTGTGGATGCCAAAGGGTACACTCTTTGTCATTTCAGAAAAAAACTTATCTACCACCCAGGAATAGAACCGACTTTGTTAATCAGTTCATGACTCAATAATTAAGTTTGCTTCAATGAATTTATTGAAAATATTAGAGACTATAACGAATAGAAATCAAATTGAAAACAGTTGACTCTTGAACAACACGGATATGAACTGTGCGAGTATACTTATACACGAATTTTTTTCTACAAATAAAAATAAAAAAGATTTTCCAACGCCTAGATCAGGGGTCCCCAAAGTGGTCGATATCGACCCCCTGGGGTCAATGACATTGTTAGGGGTCGATTCCAGCTCTGAGGTCGATTGGGGTCGATGGAAAAAAGTTAAAAACTACTAGTATAATAACTCAATAAATAAATTAAATTTATTTAGATCTTCATTGTTACGAAGAGATTTTCAGTATTTTTCGAATTAGCGACAATTGGAAGTAAAAGTTGAAGACTTTTGAAGGAAATATACACAAAGCATCTTCAAAAATTGAGCGTGAATTTTAATTTACGTTTTGAGGATTTAGAGAAAATGCACATCCCAGATTGGATTATCGCGTCCTTTTCTGCAGATGTTGAAAACATCGAAAGTACTATACAAGATGAACGTATTGTCGGTTGATCTTGAAGCTAAAACGTTTTTTAAAATAGTTACTTTTGGACAAATGTAAATGTTATACAGAAATATCCAAAACTTTCGGAAATGGCAGTTTACTTTTTGCTAGCATTTCCAAACTCGTATATGGTTGAGGCTGGTTTTAGCCATGTTTATTCCATCCTGGCAAAACAGAGAAACAATTTAGATGTAGAATTCCGTGGCGGTTTAAGGCGGCAATTAAATCATTTTGAACCCGACATTACTAATCTTGCAAAGAGTCACCAACCACACTGATGATGACAGTAAATTTTATTAAATAATATTATTGTATTGCATCTGATTAGATAGAATTGTATTAGATAAATGTAATATAAATAAAACACTGTACAATAAACAATATAAAAAATCACATACGCGTATTTTTTGCTTGTTCTATTATAATAACGTAATTGTAAAATAGAGGGGCTCAATTCTAGACCACCGGCCATAAATATGAAAACCACGTGGTCAGTGTAGCATTTCGACCGGTCCTATTATCCCTGTATATACAGGTACTCATATTCTATAAATATATATTTTTAATTTGCTACAATTTGAAAAAAAAAAACTCGCAGGCGAAACGCGTGAATTAATGCATGAATCATTACACTGCCCAACAAAATAATTTTTACTTGCCCGACCTTAATATATAAGGGGCAAATATAGTAATCGCGAAAATTTTCGATGTAGAGATTTTGACGGATGACCACGTTTCATGGTCCAGGGAATCCAAAAAACCTATTTTCGAAGTGCCGTCCGTATGTGTGTGTGTCTGTGTGTATACACGATAACTCAAAAACGGTTTAACTTAAAGAGTTCGTTCTGGTACTAAAAAATTCTCCTAATAATTGGGAAGAACCCTATTGTTTTTTATTAAAATCCGAAACCGGAAACGGAAGTTATTAAACATTAAAATTTAAAAAAAATCGTAACTAGTAAACCAAGCCTTGGACAAAAAATTGTATAGGACATAATTTGATGTATTTTTGAAGATTTACCTAAATCTTTTTTTAAATTAAAAAAAATATATGTATTTTTTTTTATTATTATTTTTTTTTATGGGAGGGCAAGTCTTGCGGAGGTCTTTCTTCGCCACTGGTTTTATCTTATTGCCGGAAAAGTAAGAACTGATTTTGGATATTTTTGATGTGCTGATTCCAAAACCTGATATTTTGAAAATCTGATATGATACCTGACTCTTTTTCTTAGCAGCTCTAGTTTTGGAGATACAAACTAATTGATTTTAGTTTTTTATCTAAAAACAGTAAACTTCCTCCTTGGACAGCAAAGTGGATATACAAAATATCCTTGTTTTTTGTCTTTGGGACAGCAGAGCTAAGGATCAGCACTGGGTTAACAGAAATTGGGTGATTTCCATTAAGAAATGTTATAATTCAAGAAAAACAAAACGTTGTCAACGAACCTTTGGTTGCGAGAAAATTATATTTCCACCCTTGCATATCAAGTTTGGGCTTATGTAGGAATTTTTGAAGGCTTTAAATCGAGATGGACTTTGTGTAGGCTACTTGACACGTAAATTTCCTGGGATTAACTCTGAAAAACTGAAAGCCAGAATATTTGATGGTCTTCAGATAAGGCAACCTACTGAAGATCCACAATCCAATCCAACCGCATCAATGAACGAAATTGAATCTAATTCTTGGTGTTCATTTATTCAAGTAGTACAAAATTTTCTTGGAAATCATAAGGCAGAGAATTAGTGGAAAATATGCTTTCCAACTTTAATATTCTCGGTTGTATTATCACCACTTACCAGAAAACCGTGATTTTAGTGAAGAACCGGGGGAAAGATTCCATCAGAACATAAAACTATGGAAGATAGATATCAGGGAAGATAAGATAGCCACATGATGGCCTACTGTTGGAGTCTTCAGAAAGACAGTTCTGGTAAACTCCATGCTAGAAAGTCGTACAAAAGAACATTTTTAAGTGATAAGTAATGAATGTATATTTATCTACTTTGTGAAATAAATACCTTTGTCTCTTTTGTGTTTGTAACTGGCAGTTGGAGCAAATAGTAACAGTATTAACGTGAAAAATACACAAGTTAAGAAATAAGATATATTATTGTAAAAGAGGCCAATATAGCGTATCTCAAGAACTCTGATAGACCATATCTGACGGCTATTTTGGATTATGTGCCAAAAAATTACCAGAAACAGTTAAAAACTCGCAGACACAAAAATGTGTGTTGGGCTGTGTTATCCTTCCATGTCAATCCTTTCTCCAGACCCGCAGTAAGGAAAATTTGCGCTAGGGGCAAAACTGTGTTTTGGCGCCCTTGGCAAAAAAAAGGTGGTTCTCATTTCCCAAAATCCAAGTGATGAGCAAAAAAAAGTCCTCACCTCCCAAAATCCAATTGATGAGCAAAAAAAAAGGTCCTCACCTTCGCTATGTGGCGGACCTTAGTCAAGTTCGTCGGCGCCCTTTTCCTTAGTGCGCTAGCCCCCCCCCCCCACCGCCTCACCCTTACTGCGGCTCTGCCTTTCTCAACAAGGATTTGTGACATTATTTTGATTTGTTTGAATGTTTTAAAATATATGCTATTTGTGATATTTATTAAAATAGGTTTAAATTTAATGTTAAGTGTTATAATTCTTTATTTATTGCGTATGGTACATAAATACAGAGGCTACGCCCGTCTGTGGGCCAAGCCTAGCTCTGTCGCCAGGAACAACTCTTTGACAGCTTTCAGCCCTTTAAAGCTTCCAGTCTGTGTTTTATTAAAGGCCATAATTATTTAAAATTATCTGCTACATATAATTTTAAATGCATTATATTTTATCTCATTTTAGCCACGGTTTGCAAAATGGTTTTTAATAGCTATAAATTATATCTGAAGGTGTAAATAATTGCAATAACACACTCTGTATTTCTTATAAATGTCTAACTTACAAGAAGTTACGATGTATTAAAATTTTGTTTCGAGAAAAATGAAAAGAAGAAAATTAAATAATTATTGTAATTGGTGCATTTGATGGAAGATATTTTTATTTTTTAGAGTGAAATACAGAAGTGTTGATTGGCTGACACGAAATGATGTGTAAACACGCATGTTATTGCTGCGGGCGAAAGTAAAAACTCTTTAGCAGAAAATGGAAATTGTTTAGAGGGAAATTAAGTCCTACACTTTACTACAAATTACTTGTGACTGGCATTTTAATTAATGCAAACAAATATCAACATTAAATTCAAGTTCATACAAAATAAATGTCTATTCACATATTAGAGAAAGCAAAAAGAAAATAAATCATATATTTGTTTTCTTTTATTACAGAGGCGCAATTAGTTTCTTGTGCCCTGTGCAAGGCTGCAAAGAAAGTACAAAAAAAATCCAGACTCGGTCCACATTGACGATTTGCTGAATTACTTTCGCCCTGGGAAACAAAAAAAAAAAAAATTATGTGAAGTGTGAATTTTCACACATTTCTGGGTTTTGCAGGTATTTAGTTTAGTAGGTAGAATGATGATTATTTGGGGTGCCAAAACTAATTTTATGTCAAAATATTTTTTTATGAATTTTAATTCGAATGCCTAATACCATTATTTAAGTTTCTAAATATGTCCAGTATTTTTTTTTATATAAAGCAAGGTTCATTAAGATTTTAAAAATTGCGCCTATGGCTTCCATCGGTTGCTTAAATCATAAACCCCGCCCTCTAATTTCGTCAAACATAGAATTAAATTATAATTTCAACACTTCCCACTGATTATTAAATTTACGCTTTTAAAAATTAAATGCAACATTTACCAAAATATAACTAGAATTTTGACAAAATAATTTAAACTGCAAAAAAAAAACCGAAAAAATAAAATTCCAGGGTTAATGTTCCGTATAAGTCCACCGCGTCAAATTAGAACTAGGCTGTATGTTTAGAATAGAATATATGTAAGAGTGGGGAACCAATAGTAATCATTCTTGCATATGTGCTCGGTGTAATCAGACACAACTTTTGTGCAATTTAGAATCAAGGGAGGACGGTGTCTACACAGGTGTTATTTACATAGTTAGTTCCTGAAACTTGGAAAATGGCTGATAATTATTTCAATTTTTGAAGTAATATGGAGAGTAAAGATATGAAAGAGGTGTTAAGGTGGTGTATGAATGAGGGTCTGATTGTGTCTGAATGTAAATGTCCCAAAAAGTTCCCAGACCCCTGATTTATATAATTGCAATGTGATCTAAATGCTATCCATTTTTTCCCAAATTTAAACCCAAAATGTGATAGCTAAATTTTATCGCGTACAACTTCAAAGAGTTATAAAAAGGATGGATAATTTTATATAAAAAGGTATTCTGTGGCGATTTTCAAGGCTCTGGATTTGCCTACTAGTTTTATCATTGTTTGTTTGCATATAGTGAAGATATATAAATGCTTTATACATTTTTAATACATTTACATAATTTGGTATGTATGAATGCGATGAAAAACGGAATGTCCTATTTTAGACATAAAATTGGTAGGTCGGAATATATTGATAATTTGAGGATTCTCTCTTTTAATAAAGTTAGTGTTTTTCAACATATGTATACTATAAATCTCATTCAAACTATTTAAATATGACTTTAAGCGTATAAATACTGAAATTTCGTTATTCAAGTTTTTCTTTAAAAACCTTAATACGAGCTAAATGTTAACAATCACTTATTAAATAATTGTTTGGATTTCAAAACGTATAACTATCAAGTACTTATTTTGATTTCAGAATCGTAAATGTTATATTTTGAAAGAAAGGGGCGGCGCTTCGTCAAGACCAAATCTCATTCCAACTAGCATACACGTTCTGTCTGACGAGTTATACCTGGTGGACTTATACGGAACATTAACCAATTCCAGGATTCGAACTCTGCAACGTTCGAACTGCAAATTACAAAGTGCAAGACAAAACCAACTACACTACTAGAGCTACTGATCTGGTGTGTTATATAGCGAATTAAATATTTCACGTATTTTAGTTAAAAACACAAAAAATGCGTTATTTTCCGAAAACATAATCTGATTAAAAATTCCTGTTGTACTATTCCGGTTCACAACAATGTACATTACTTAGAATTTTTGAAAATTGCGCCTATGGCTTCCATTGGTTGTTTTAAGTCATAACACATTAAGTCGTGTATTCAATTTTAACAATTTCCACTGATTATTAAATTTACGCTTTTAAAAATTAAATGCAACATTTGCCCAAATATAATTAGAATTTTGAAAAAATATTTTAAACAAAATAAAAATGCAAAAAAAATAAAATTGATTCGAGACCGGATCGAACTTAAGTTTGCAAATTAGAACGCGAGCATGGTAACCATTACACTATCAAAGCATGTTGGTTTACTGTGTTACCTAAGTTATTAAATATTTTACATGGTCAAGAAAAAAACACAAAAAATGCGTTATTTTCCAAAAACATAATCTGATCAAAAATTCCTGTTGTACTATTCCGGTTCACACCAATGTACATTACTTAGAATTTTTTCAGATTTTTAGTTTAAACCATCTGGGCAACAGGGCGTGGAAAAAAATTTTTTGCACAATTTTGGCAAAAATCGCGTCAAAATAATTTATTTTGCAAAAATAAAATTTTGATTGATAATCCACGTACCAAGGGCTTTCATTTGATACCCTACACAGAATTGTAAAAAAATATATTTTTTTTTCGATAAGCATATATTTGGTTATATTTTTATGGGGATATGTTTTTTACATGTTTTAGTATTTTTCCTATGTGCGGGTCACAGAGTTGTATAAGCATGCCAAATTTCAACTATCTAGGTTTAGCCGTTTGGCTACAATTTTTACTGAACAGACAAAATGACGGTATAAGGGTTTTTTGGTCATACCAACAAAACCCTAAAAACGATCGGAATAAAAATGACATTTGCAATGAACCCGCGACCCCCTGGTGAATCTTGTACGACCCCAAAGGGGGTCGCGCCCCCCACTTTGGAAACCGCTGTCTTAAAGTATTGTTCTTTTCTCCTAAATCAATATGTATAAACTATAACTTATATTGAAAAAGCTTTATTGTGAAACCAAGTCAAGGACAGTGTTTCGCTAATTTTAATACAACATTTTAAGGCGTTGACAATGCGTGACAGGGGTCCTATACACAATAAATCAGTGACTCATATACCTTACATATGACCTCACACACCCCTTTAATGTTCTATTACCGTTTGCTCCATATTACAACATCCTTTCGCTGTTTCCTCTAATATTAGAAATATTAAATAATGTATTACTAATTAGACTGATTAGACATTTCCTCGCTAATAACTACAATAATATATCACAATGTATTGTGACATAAATGCAGTATTTTACAGGTTAACAACCGTGTGTATAGTATGTACAAGGTTACATGAGATTTATGTTAGTTTTCAGATCCGGTTTAGGAGCGACCGAAATATTTTTTTATTGTTTTATAATTCTGAAATATGCAACACTTCACAAGATTCCAATGGAATAAAAAAATCTACATTCTTTCACATAAAGCACATTATTTTAGCAATAAGACTAAAAGTGTAAAATTTCAAAGGGAGTAAATTACAGTTCGTTTGTTAATTTGCAACAAGGAAGTAAAATAACAAGTAAATAATAATAAAATACGTTCCTGTGTTCAATAAAGAGATTTTTAAGTAAACAAATTTTATGTAATAATTATGCATAGCCGCATAGAGTTCCTACAGCCCAAAGAATAACAAACGACAATGACGAATATTCAAATGAGCTGAAAGTAATTTCGTCCGCTAATACTGACAATAATTAACATAGCAGGCGTTAGAAGGTGCGGGTAATGCATATGACCCTTTGAACTTTACACGGTTTCTCCCATGCATCAACCACACTCATATCTGCACGGAGCCCTGATTGACTGACGACACTCATAACACCTTTTGCAGTATTATTCATGAACTGCTATGAATTTCATTTAGGAGAAAGATGGTTACACAATTTTTGCTGACTTACATCTAAGACTTAAATGTTGGAGACCCAAACATAATACACGAGCCTTTGGTGGAGCGAACAAAAATCATTTTCCCCCCTCTTCATATTAAACTGGGTTTAATGAAGCAGTTTGTAAAAGCGTTGAACAAAGATGGTGACTGTTTCAAATATATATCTGAAACATTTCAAAGTCTCAGTAATGAGAAGCTAAAAGCTGGCATTTTTGACGGACCACAGATTAGAAAATTAGTGAATGATCCACATTTCACTGTACATATGGATGGTATGGAGAAGAATCCATGGCAGTCTTTCGTGGCGCTCATCAAAAATTTTCTTGGGAATAAAAAAGCCTAAAACTATGTGGAGGTCGCTGAAAATTTGATTGAAAATTATCATCATCTGGGGTGCAACATGAACGTGAAACTACATTTTTTAAACATCTTGACAAATTTACTGTCTATCTTGGAGATGTTAGTGATGAACAGGGTGAACGTTTTCATCAGGATTTAAAAGAGATGGAAAGACGTTATCAAGGAAGGTGGGATACTCACATGATGGCTGACTACTGTTGGAGTATTAAAAAAGACTTATCGGAAATGGTGCACTCCAGAAGATTTTACAAACAACCATTTAATCCTTATATTTTGTATTTTTATTTTAACACTCCAATGCATTAAAATGTAATTAAAACTGTTCTCATTTTCTTTCACTATAAATAAAATTTTAAGAATATTTTCTAATTATTTAGTCCTTATTGTTCACCAAATTTGTACCAATTACCGTACCGACGTCTAAAATTAAACGATAGAAGCATTATTTGGCCGAAAATATGTATTTGTTGTAGAGCAAAAATCTGATGTGATACGCAAAAACTGATGTGATATTTGAGTTCAGCAGCACCAAATTAGTAAGAAACAAGTCTTAGATGTAAGTCAGCAAAAATTGTGTTGACCAGTGTAATTTATCCTGAATCTATGTAGATTCGTCCTTTTTGGGTTGGTGGGGGCAAAATCCTGTTAATTGTTTTTTGTTGGATTAAATTAGGTTTTAAATGAATTTAAAATTTAATTTTAATCTTAAAAACAAAATCTTTACCTACAAGTAAGTAAATATATGACACTATGAAGTAAAATAAACAATTCCATATTAAGTAATGTCAATAAAAGCCTAAATTAAAATTTACTATATGCATCCTTCCATTCTGATTAACAACTTGTAAACAAATCATTCGTCATTGGTATCAGATTATCCGTGGCAATCTTGATATTGATGAAACAATGCCATGGTAAGGTCAACTGAGTTGCGCTAAGCGCCATTCCAAGTTCATTGTATTGACCTTTAAGGAGATGACCTTAATAGAGACATTTCGATGGACCATGTTTCCATCTCAGGAATTGCAATTAAATGTCTTAAATGTTCTTTTGACAGGTTAAGTGCATATAAAATAAATAAGAAAATGGAATTAAGGAAATTTAAAAAAAAATATCTGCCAAGGACTTTTGTTCACTAATTTATATGATATATTCATAATTCTATTTTTAGGGTATGCAAATATTTTAAATGAATAACTCTCACCATAGTTACAATCTAATGTCAAATCGGTATACTCACATCTTAGAATGACCTATCCATGTTTAGAGGAATTTCGGCTACAATTTCCAGATATTGTTTTCCTTGAAGGAAATTTTTACAGCGCACTTAGAAGTTTAGAAGTGTTGATTTATTCCAAGATACAGGGAGCATTACTCATAGAGATAGAACTGGAAGGCCAAGAGTTCGTACTCAAAATACAGTTGATGATATTCGTCAACGTATGAACGAGCAACCCACTACATCACTACGTACACTGTCGCAAGAGATTGGTTTATCATTAGGAACTTGCCATACTATTATCAAAAAAGATTTAAAGCTGTTCCCATACAAAATTCTTGCTTTACATGAGTTGCTGCCAGCAGATCACAATAGGCGAATTGTGTATTGCCACTAGTTCCAACAATATTTAATTAATCATGATTTGTTAAATTTAACGTTTTTTTCTGACGAGGCTTGGTTTACTCTTTCGGAGTATATTAATTCACAAAATATGAGGTTATGGAGTGCTCAAAATCCTCATACTTTTCGTGAAACTCCCCTTCACCCGTTAAAAGTTGGTGTTTGGATTGCTGTGTCTCGAAGACGTATTATCGGACCCATATTTTTCCACGAAACTTTTACTGCTCAGAGATACCGGAATATTGTACGTGAATTTATTATTCAGCTTCATGAGGATGAGCTCCAGCAAGGCTACTTCCAACAGGATGGCGCTGACCAACAATTACCTTCGTGAATTTTTTGACGATCGTATAATTAGTTTACATTCAAATCCAGAATTTCCACCTAGATCACCAGACTTGACTATTTTAGATTACTTTATATTCCCTTATCTGAAAAATAATGTATAGAAGACTCCTATTAACAATATCGAGGAACTGCAAAACAGAATTACCTAACAGTGTGCCAATATAACTCCTCAAATTCTTATAAATGATTTTAATAGTATGCAAATTGATGTGAAGTGTAAATATTCACACATTTCAGGGTTTCGCAGGTATATAATAAGTGAAGGCGGTATGTTGAGTGTGTAGAACAAATTTTACTTTGTAGTAATCACGGCAAAATGAACGATATTTTTAAAATAATTTATCGTCTGTTAATCATATAATAAGACTGGTTATTAAATTTACGCTCTTAAAAATTAAATAAGGCATTTGTCAAAATATAACTAGAATTTTGACAAAATAATTTCAACATAATAAAAATGCAAAAAAAAAAGAAAAAATAAAATTCACTCCGTACTCGAACTCGAAACCCTTCGTTTTCCAGCCAGTTTAAGAGTGCCCTAACGCATGTCGCCATCGCACGCCATGCATGTGAGTGTCTTACATTGGTATAACTTGTCTACTTTGTGAACCAAAAACCACAAAAAATCCGTTATTTTCCAAAAACATAATCTGATCAAAAATTCCTGTTGTACTATTTCGGTTCACACCAATATACATTACTTAGAATTTTTTTAGATTTTTAGTTTAAACCATCTGAGCTACAGGGTGTGGGACCAAATTTTTTTTGCACATTTTTGGCAATAATCGCATCAAAATAATTTATTTTGCCAAAATAAAAATTTGATCGTTAATCCACGTACTAAGGGCTTTCATTTGATACCCTACTCAGAATTTAAAAAAAATATTTTTGTTTTCGATGAGCACATATTTGTTTATATTTTTAGGGGGGTATGTTTTTTAGATGTTTTAGTATTTTTCCTATGTGCGGGTCAAAGAGTTGTATAAGCATGCCAAATTTCAACTCTCTAGGTTTAGCCGTTTGGCTACAATTTTTATCGAACAGACAGACAGACAGACGACAAAATGACGGTATAAGGGTTTTTTGGTCATACCTACAAAACCCTAAAAAGACGAGTAAATTTGTTGGAAAACGGTAGTCATTTTGAACAGCTTCTTTAGTTTTTATGTTTATTTTTCTATACCTGTGAAATAAAAAAATATATTGTATATAATGTATAAATTTGTATTTATTGTATATAATGTATAAATTTGTATTTAGCTGGCTAATATGGTTGTATAGACTAATGACCAATAAAACAATATAATTAAAAAAATAAAAAATAATTTTCAATTTTAATGATTACAAAGACTGTGCCTAAACGTTAGTCAGTTGTTATATGAAGCTTGCAATAGACATTATTTTATTTTTTCACAGCCAACCCTTATGTAATTTCTTTTTGAACTCATGGTATAAGAAATATGTAAGAATTATACTGCTGTGCCTCCCTTTAAACAGATTACATCTTCACTGACAAGTTAATATTTTGCTTGTTTTCATTCGTCGAACCAAAACATACTGAAAGAATGAAAATAAAATGAACTATGTATGATTATTAAAAATTTCAGTCTGAAAGTGCACTTAACATCTTACATTAATATTTACGACTTTGGCTAAATATTTTTCTTGTTGGTTTCCAAACAAACAAAACTAGAACATTAGCTAAAAATAAAAAGAAACATCCCATCTTCAGTCGTTTGCAAATTTGCATAACCACTTAGAATAAACTCGGCGGGAGAGACTACGAAATGATTTCCGTAATTAACTCAAGGATTTGCAGTAAAAATTTCCGGTTGTGTACGGTAAGCAACCTCCCACAAGGCCGTGCAATTGAACGCTGAACCGGCGAAACTCACTTCTTTGTTAGCTCACGGTATATCTTTGCCAGTTGCTTCAATTGTTATGTGTGCCAATGTTAACAGGGTTGATACTTGATATTACATGAACTAAGGACGACTTACATGCCCCAGATTACTTTTATAAAGTCTAAATACAATGAAATTGTAAAAGCCAAATTCCGATGCAAGTTTTGATGCGAGAGATGATTTTTTGATTGATATAAATACCATGTGTTCAAAAAGAAATTACATAAGGTTTGGCTGTGGAAAAATAAAATAATGTGTACTGCAAGTTTTAATTGTCAATTAATTAATTGTCATCACTGTTGTTGTCATAAATTTCTATTGAAAATTAGTTAGTCAATTGTTATATAAAGCAATAGACATTATTTTATTTTTCCACAGTCAATCCTTATGTAATTTCTTTTTGAACTCATGGTATTACCTAATACGAGGGCTACCTTTTAAGTTTTTACAAAAAAAATTTTTTTTTTTTTTTGAACAATCTGTTTTATTGCTTTTCAAATATTCGCCTTCAAGATTTATACACTTTTGCATGCGTTTAAACCAATTCTCGAAACATTTTTTCCACTCACAAGTATCTCAAAAACATGGTTTTCGAAGGCGTCGACAGCTTCTTGAGGTAATGAAAATCGCTATCCACGCATTTTTTGTTTGACATTGGGGAACAAAAAAAAGTCGGGGATAAACCAGGTGAATACGGGCAATGAGACATTAGATCGATGTTATTCCCCTTCAAATAATCAATTATATCTAAAATGCATGTCCCCCTAAAAATATAAACAAATATATGCTCATCGATTTTTTTTTTTTTTTTTTAATTCTGTTTAGGGTATCAAACTGAAGCTCTTAGTACGTGGATTAACGATCAAAATTTTATTTTTGCAAAATAAATTATTTTAATACGATTTTTGCTAAAATTGTGCAAATTTTTGTTTGTTCCACACCCTGTAGCCCAGATGGTTTAAACTGAAAAAAATCTAAGTACATTGGTGTGAACCGGAGTAGTACAATAGGAATTTTTGATCAGATTATGTTTTCGGAAAATAACGCATTTGTTTTGTTTTTAACTAAAATATGTTAAATATTTAATTCGCTATGTAACACAGTAGATAAGTAAGCGATAGTAGCGTAGTACGTTGTGCCGTCGCTTCGTAATTTGCAAACTAGAGTTCGATTCCTGTCAATTTTTATTTTTTCTGCTTTTTTTTTGCATTTTTATTTTGTTTAAATTATTTTGTCAAAATTCTAATTTTATTTTGACAAATGTTACATTTAATTTTTAAAAGCGTAAAATTAATAACCAGTGGGAAGTATTGAAATTATAATTTAATGCTATGTTTCAATGTATACGAAAACATACGGGCGGAGCTTATGACTTAAAACAGTCCATGGAAGTCATAGGCGCAATTTTCAAAATCTTAATGAACCTTGCTATATGAAAAAAATACTGCACATATTTAGAAACCTAAACAATGGTACTAGGCATTCGAATTGGCAACTCTGTTCTCAATTGGGGCAACTCTGTGCACGCCAATAGAATTTTTATATTACAAAAAAGAGCTGTACGTATTATCAACAAAGCCCATTTCAGAGCTCATGCTAAGAATCTGTTTATAGACAGTGGCATTTTAACTGTACCCGCTGTTTATATACTCGAGTGTATAAAATTTACCAGGAAACAGATCGACTTACTGGTTTCACACAAAAATCTGCATAAATATGACACGCGTAATAAGGACAACTTTGTTTTGCCTAAGTGTAATCTCAATATTATGCAACAAAGTTACAGATACATTGGTGTAAAACTTTATAACTTATTACCCGATCATATTAAAGCAATGACAGAAAAGCAGTTAATTAATAATGTTAAACAGATTCTGATCTCTTGTGCTCCTTACTCCTTACAAGAGTACATTACTTTTCTCACAAAAGATCAGGGTGTGTAAGACAGTTTTCCCTATTTGACTATCTTGACTATGTAAAACATTCATGTAAATGTGCATTTACAGCTAATAAATTATTATTATTATTATTATTAATTAAAATTAACAAAAAAATATTTTCAGCGGTAGACACCGCATCTATCAAACAAACGTTTAGCACAAATTCAAAAACCTTATTAAATTTTTTATTAGGTATTCAAATTAAATGTCAGTTGTTTATAAAAAAGGGTGGGAGGGTGTAGGTTATGAACTGTCCATATCAGATTTTTATAGCGTGTAGTTTTGCATAATCATTCTCCATATTCAAAGCATAATAATGTGCATAGCATAACAGTGATGTCCGGATATCCTTGATGAGTGATAAGTGTGAATGTCGTGAACACCAGAGA
This sequence comes from Liopterus haemorrhoidalis, assembly GCA_963971575.1. Classification (NCBI taxonomy): domain Eukaryota; kingdom Metazoa; phylum Arthropoda; class Insecta; order Coleoptera; family Dytiscidae; genus Liopterus; species Liopterus haemorrhoidalis. Next base: position 68,516,823 of record OZ020612.1, on the reverse strand, counting down.
TTATGTTGCGGTCGTGATTCTCGGATCACTGGCACTGGCTCTGGCACTGGCACTGAGTGGACTAGGCCGAGTCCAAGTCCATAGACTCCATACACCTGGTGCCTTGTGCCTTCGCTATACATAGTGGAGGTGTCTATCTCGCCCAGAATGGTAACGACTTGTTTTCTGAATATATTTTATAGAGGTATTCAAACCTGATTATACCCGTGATAAATGATTCCAAAATAAAAGTATGCAACGGAACAAAAATAAAAGTACAGATTCATAGCTTTCAGTGCAATGCATTGGTCGGGATTTCTGAAAGACGATTGCTAACACCGTCTTTCTTTGATTTAAACTTTTGATTATTATATTTTTTATATTTTGAAGGCCAACAGAAAAGAATATCGTACTAGTTAATAGTAGAATAATTCTAAGATGTTAAATATAAAAATATTAAGGTCGATGAACATTTTTTGGACAAATATTAAGTACGAAAAAATAAGAAACAGAAAACTCTAGAAAGCAGAACCGTGTCTAGCTATTTAAACGCCTAAAGCCAAAAAGAAAACATGCCCCATTTTTAGGGTTTTGTAGGTATGACCAAAAAACCCTTATACCGTCATTTTGTCGTCTGTCTGTCTGTCTGTCTGTCTGTCTGTCTGTCTGTCTGTTCGGTAAAAATTGTAGCCAAACGGCTAAACCTAGAGAGTTGAAATTTGGCATGCTTATACAACTCTTTGACCCGCACGTAGGAAAAATACTAAAAGATCTCAAAAACATATCCCCCTAAAAATATAAACAAATATGTGCTCATCGAAAAAAAAAAATTATTTTATAATTATGAGTAGGGTATCAAATGAAAGCTCTTGGTACGTGGATTAACGATCAAATTTTTATTTTTGCAAAATAAATTATTTTGAAGCGATTTTGGCCAAAATTGTGCAAAAATTTTTTTGTCCCACACCCTGTAGCCCAGATGGTTTAAACTAAAAATCTGAAAAAAATCTAAGTAATGTACATTGGTGTGAACCGGAATAGTTCATCAGGAATTTTTAATCAGATTAGGTTTAAAAAAAAAAAACGCATTTTTTGTGATTTTTGGGTAATAATGTACACAAGTTATAGCTTTGTAACACGCCACACTGGAACGTGTGTGCTGGTCTTGTGGTATTTCACGCTGATTTTTCATCCAAGTAACCCGATCCGAAACGGATCGAACCCTGTGAGAAAAGAGACTAAATTATTTTTTGTTTTTTTTTTTAAATTTTTATATTGTTTAAATTATTTTTTCAAAATTCTAATTATATTTTGGCAAATGTTGCATTTAATTTTTAAAAGCGTAAATTTAATAGCCAGTGGAAATTGTTTAAATTATAATTTAATTCTGTTTCAATGTACACGAAATCAGAGGGGCGGAACTTATAACAACCAATGGAAGCCATAGGCGCAATTTTTAAAATTCTTAATGAACCTTGCTATATAAAAAAAATACTGCACATATTTAGAAACATAAATAATGGTATTAGGCGTTCGAAATAAAATTAACAAAAAAAATATTTTAATATAAAATTTGTTTTCGCATCCAAAATAATCATCATTCACTTACTAAATACCTGCAAAACCCTGAAATGTGTGAAAATTCACACTTCACATCAATTTTTAAGTTAACACTGTTTCATTAAAATGATCTAAAAAGTAAAAAATATATTTTTTTAACTATCACATTTTTGGTCAAATGTGACTAAAAATAAAATCGTGTGGCGCCCATTAAGGAACAGTGATGATCAGGCGCGTATCCAAGATTTATTCTTAGGGGGCAGGGCTCAGAAGATAAAATTGTTTCGTAGGGTGGCTCAGAACGAAATTCTTTTCTTGGAACATGTTCCTTACAAGAGTGTTTTTTAGCGATTCGGTCGGACTCAACCTTTTGAGATGAAAGTATATTATTAAGCAAGGGATAATGTTGAATTTTGAATAATGAAATTTAAGTAGTTGTTAGCATAGAGTAGTGCGCCCCATGATTTTATTTTTAGTCACATAAGACCAAAAATGTTGTGATGGCTGAAGCAAAAATTATTTAAATTTTTACTAAAATAATTAATTAACTTTTAATAAAACCGTGTAATTTAAGAAGATTTATTTTATTAAAAACAAAAACTTCTTTCAATTGAAATGAGCAGGAGGAAGGTAGAAAGAGATGGATTTCTAATGAGGAGAAAAGACTTGTGAAAATAAATTTGTTGTAAAGAGGTGGGCTCGGTGATTTTACTATAAAAAGTTTTTTCGTATTGCTTAACGAATTCGAGTTACGAAGTTCACTTACAGATTTCATTGAAAATAGTTGAATGAGAGTATTATATGGATAATTTAGTGGGAGGGATAGGTGCCCATGATTTTATAATAAATAGATTTTAAGAACTTATGTTGTATTTTTAATGAACTTTTTTCTAGACCTCGTAAATTGGTCTCCATATTATAGAATAGTTTCGACCCTACTAAATCATTATAAAGTGTCAAGATTACACTGATGTCAGAGAAGGTGCGAGAGTTGCGAATAATGAAACCAAGCAATTTAAAAAAAGACGCAAAGTATAAATTAAATGTTGATGCTGAATCAAATTATATATTTAAATCCAGTTAGGGTTAAGATGAAAATTAATTATGGTACACCATGTGTTTATATTTGATAGATATTTTTGAAGATTAAAGCAATAATTAAGAAGATACAGAACAAAAAAAATTAAGGTCATCAGCAAAGAGCAAACGTTCGCTAGCTATGGAGCTAGCTATTGATATCAACAACGACATCATTGTTGATATCACTGATGAACATTAAATAAAAAGAGGACCAAAATTTGATCCCTGTGGCACTTCGGAAGTAACTGGAAAGTGAGTATTATAACCGAGAAAAGTAACGAGTAGAGAACGATTTAAAAAATATGATGACAGCTTCAAATTCTAATTACAATAGGTTTTTAGGAAGGATACGGAATCTGAAAACTGGTTTTTCCAAGTAGATTTTTGTATAAACCCTAATAATTAAGTATATATTGAAATAAAACAGTTATGTACAATATATCTGAAAGTAAAAATAAGTTATAGTACAATAAAGCAATTGGACACCAATATAAAGAAATATGTATATGTGTTTTTAAATCAATTTGTCAAATCTGTCAGTATGTATATTAAAGTGTAGTGATACATTTCAGTGTTTGAGTTTGAGATCTAGTTAGCCATGATCGCCTACGTCAGTTATAAAATCGAATTAGGATATTATGTAAGAAAATTGCATGATGACAAGCCGCTCGTTTTCCTTTCACTTCCGACGTTCAGGTAACGCTCGCAAGAGCTACAAGACATCTGCACTAGACCAAAAAACGGAACTAAATACTTGTAAATCATGTACCATAACACACAAATTGGTAAATAATCGCCATTATTTAAAGAAATCATAGTTTTTGGTTAGGCAATCACATGTTTAAACTCTTCTTAAATACTTTATGATTTACCTTGATTTATATTTTTTATTGTTTATGAAAAACATGATTATATTAACAAAACTATGCAAACTTCTATTAGCTATTGTTTAGATTGCTACAATAGTATTGTCATCTAACACTACCGATAGAGGCGCCACTGCATTGTACATCATGGCTGACGTAGATAGGATATTTTTGACAGGTTCATGGTATCTTCATGTGATATTTATTGAAATTAATTTATTATTCAATATGAGGGTTGCGTTAAATGAAATTTTCCGTTTTCTCAGTGCCCAAGTAACCTCTAGGGTTAGAATTGAAGGTAATAAGGCTTTTTTTGCCACGTTTCGGAACACGATGAAAACTTAGGTCTCTATCACGACCTACTTTTGCATTGCAAAGATAAACACAACAATTCACGTTGTATTTAATATTTTCTTGCAATTTTAAAGACATTTTTTAAAAACTCGCTATGAAAACAACAGTAAACAAACTCAACTATCCTCCACCTGTCAGTTTCTCAAAATCTCACTAGAGGCGCGTTATTGTCGTTGACAATAATGCCAGTGGCGAATTAAGTTGCTTGGGCGGTAAAATTAAAATAGGCCCTATATTATTTTAAATAGAATGGAAATATATGTACATAGACTTCGGTAGGCCCCCCCGGCTTCGTGGACCCCGGGCGGCCGCCCAATCCGCCCACCGCTTAATTCGCCTCTGGGCTAGAGTCAGAAATCACTTGGACATACATACAACTTGGTCAATTTTCTTTCGGAATGTCATTTCCAGTTTTATTATTTTGATTCTGTTTTTTATTTCTAATACTTTTGATTTTATTCAATTTTTATTTATTTTATTTCCTGGAACGGCTGCGGAGCCCCTGAGAAGTGCACGCGGAACAGTAAGGCCTCTGCGGAGCACAGGTTGGGAACCGCTGATATAGATGATAGATAAGACGTAAGTATTAGTTTATGAAGATTAAAAAAAGGGGCAGACTAACATTTCATCGGTTCTGAGCCTTTTTGTGGACTCTCTTTTTTTACTTTTTTTGCCGAAAATGTCAAAATTTTAGACCGTAACTCAAAACTGACCATATATTTGTGATCTAAAGCTAAAAATATATCAGTATACCAATTTTCGAACAAAAAAAAAAAAAAAATTCTTCCAAAATTTTGAAAATTTTGGCCAAATTTTTTTTTACTCCGATTTTAGCCAAAATATAGTTTTAGGCTAATTTTGGAGTGAGGATTATGACAAAAATATTTAAAAAATTCATGCTTTCCTAGTTTTTGAGTTAGAGCTGATTTAGGTCAGTTTTTTGCCTATAATTCCAAAACTTTTGCCCAAACTTCAAAATGGACCAAATTTTCTTGATCTCTGACCAAAAATACATATATGTACCAATTTTCAATAAAATTGGAGACAAAAATTTTTTACTTCAAAATCACGATTTTTTCGATTTTTGGCCATTTTCAAGGTTTTTGGATTACTGCCCCTACAAAACTTAATAATATGTTTATTTAAGCCCAATTTTTTTCTTAGACTAAACAGTGTTGTAGAATTTAAAAATTTCAAGCCGCATATTTGTATTCCTAACAATTTTTTAGTTAGCAATTTTCAAAATTTTCAAAAAAATTTAAAAAAAAATGAAAAAACTTCAAAAAATTTTTTTGTTAAAAAATCTGGTTACAAGTAAATTAGGACCTCAAGATTTAAAAAATTTCAACCGCAGGTCTGTATTGCATTTCGTTTTTGAGATATATCCATGCGAAGATGAATATTTCTATAAATCACGCCATGTTAAAATTTGTCATAATTTTAAAATACGCAAAACGAGTAAGGCCTCAAATTTTTTCTAGACTTAATAAACTACGAGGAATCCAAAAATTCTAGCGTCAAGTTGTTTTCTCTAACCGTTTTTGAGTTGTGATTTTTTTAAACTCACAATTTTCACAAATTATGTAAATTATGCCATAAATAAAATGTCACAATCTCAAAACGCATTAAACGATCAAAGCCTCAATTTTTTTCTAGACTAAATAAACTACAAGGAATCCAAAAATTTCAACTGCTGGTCGCTATCTTTAACCATTTTTGAGTTGTGATTTTTTTTATTTTACAATTTTCACAAATAATGTTATTATGCCATTCAAAAAATTGTCACTATCTCAAAACGTTTTAAACGATTAAAGCCCCAATTTTTCTCTAGACCAGTGGTTCCCAACCCTTTTTACTTGCGGAGCCCTTTTTAGAATCAATTTCTATGACAGAGTCTCTAGGCCTACCCGATGTTTTACAAATTACCGGTGTTTAGAAGTAATGTTACGGGGGAGGGGGTAGATTTTTTAGTTAATATAAATTCACTTGTCTCTTTCACAGCTCACATATTGATAGATAGACAGATTTTTATAAAATAAAGCAAATAATCAAAATACACGCAGATTATTCAAACAAAAATGCATCTCGTCGATCACATTCCAGCTAGTCATACCGATCAATTCTGTAAAAAATTACTGTGTAGTAACGTTACTACAAGATAAAATATTATAAAAAGTATAAAGACTTTCATTCATGATAGTAACTGACCTTGCTCATAGTGACTAAATTTGTCACTATGATAATAGTAACTGAGTTACAGAATTGGTCTGAATGAGTCATAAACTGGCAGGAGCAGTAGTGAATTAAGTTGCTGGGGGCCCTGGGCAGTAAAATTAAAATGGGCCCTCTATTATTTTAAATAGAATGGAAATATTTGTATATAGACTTCGGTAGGCCCCCCGACTTCGTGGGCCCCGGGCGGCCGCCAAGTCCACCCACCGCATAATTCACCTCTGTAATTAGTTATGAGTAAAAATTTTGCCAGGGGAAAAGGGAGTTTACTTGAAAACAATTTGTTGTTTTGCAAGTAAATTGAATTCATCTTCATCAAATCATGTCTTTTTAATATGACCACTAGAAAGGATTGTGTGCAACCAGAAGTTACCCTGTAATTTAGTTCTGAATGCCTCTCTGTTAAAATTAATTTTCTAGACCACCATGAGTTGATGTTTTCACGGTGTGATGAGTTGCATAAGACTCAATATAAAACCATATGGTTTAATACTGTAAACTGCAAAATGCTTATAAATTATTTATAACATGCATTGCAATAAATAATACACAAGTTTAATCCATAATAAAATTGTTTATAACGGTGTAAGTTACCTACACAGCCTTTACAAAATTAAATAAAGAATTTTTAACGCACTTTAATGATATTAATTAAATTTGTGTCATGTTTTACATCGATATACATTGCTATTCATTATAACAGTCCACATTTTTACTCAGTTAATTAATTTAACGTCATCGTGGTTTGACAACAGTGTAATTTCAAAGGACGGATACAATGATATACCAAGCAAATACTAAAGAATCGTTATAAAATAAATTACCATAAAATCATACTATATAACACATTTTTTGGGAAACCGGATGTAACCACTAAATTCTGGTTTAAAATTATTATTTAATAATGTTTATTAACAAGTACGACGGCGGGGTGAAAAGTAGTGCGAATAAAACAGAAATATATATTTTTTTAATTAATTTGATTTTTTTTTGTGGAGGTCATGACCTCGCATGAAACGCAACTTTATGTAAGAATTGCACTGGACGCTTATTATGTCTACATGTCTATTGGCCAGAACTCGCCCGTTTCACACCTTGAATCTTTCTTCAAACTCATGCTGTTTGAAGTAGTAGATATTGAAAACACAACAACGCCACACATTTATAAAACAGAGATGTTTAGTTTAGTTTATTATTTCATTATCATAAAATCAATACATGTAATAATCATTTATGATAGTATGTTATACAGTCATATAATATAAATAAAAATGCAATATAACAAAAAAAAAAGGAAAAATACAATGAAATGAAAATATAATAAAAATAATACACTACAATACATTTATATAACAAGATCGTTTATGTCGTACAGAGTTTTTTCTAATAGATGGCTTTTTAACAATTTTTTAAATATAATGAATTTGCTGATTTAATTGTGCTAGGCAGCGCATTAAAAAATTTGCAGCAATTAAAATATTCCCCTTTTTGGTAGCTAGTCGTTTTGTGTGCCTTAGGTTCCAAAAGAGTTTTATTGCGTGTGTTGCGGGAATGGACTTTAGAGTGAAACAGGTGTTTATTTTTGTATTTAAATACACATAGCAAAAATACATACACAGATGGCAGGGTCAGAATTTATAACTTTTTAAACGACTCTTTACACGACTCTCTCTAGGACCGAGGGAACCCAAGATTCGTACAGCTGTTTTCTGTAATATGAATATTCGCTTCCATTCACTACATTGACCCCAATGTATTATATTAAATTGCAAATGTGAATGGAAGCAAGAAAATTAAAATGTTTTTAAAATATGTGCGCTACATTTAATTTTTAGTGATCTTAGGGCAAATATAGATGAACTTAATCTATGGGTAAGATAATCTATATGCTCGGACAAAGTAATTTTCGGATCTAGCTTAAGTCCTAATAATTTAATGTCGTTAGAGATCATAATTTCGTCTCCACGAAAACTTAAAGATGCATTCAGGATGGTCTTATTAAATATTGATCTAAAAATTAGACAGGTTGTTTTTCCTATATTTAGAGTTAACTTGTTTTTTAATGTCCAAGTTTGGACTTTGGACATAATACTATTAAAAGAATTCTCTAGCTCAACACAGTTTTTACATTCGAGAAGGAGACTAGTATCATCCGCAAATGACGACGTTAAATTATCATTGTTTTTGAAAATGTGAGGAAGGTCGTTTACGTATATGAGGAATAATATTGGTCCTAAAACACTTCCTTGTGGAACACCTACTTCTACAGGTAACTTCCTTGAATGATATTTCCTCCCATTAGATGAAATAATAGTAGATGTTTTCCCGTCAAATAAATGCATATACAATAATATGTGTTTATGCACTTGATTGTATATGGTATTTATGACTGAGAAAGAATATAATTCGTCATCGCTTAGAATCCACACTAAAAATTTCAAGCCTGTCACGACATGTATGTTGAACTCTACTGATGCTATGCACAATATTTCTATTACACTACTGGCTCAATAAAACCCATGTAAAAAGTATAGTACGCTACTGATTATTACTTCTCTGCACACATCATTTCTTTAAACATAGAGTATTTATTCTGTTTTACATTTTTCCTTGAGTTTTACTTTTTTCCATCATAGGTAAAACGATATAGCATAGGCACAGACGCGTAACGGTGCTGTAGACCGAAACTTGAACATCCTCAGATGTGAGATAACGAGCTAATGTGCAAGTCGACACTTGCCCCCCTCTTCACTTCACTTCGTCCTGTACGTTGTACTTTTGAATGACCGTGGAAGGACGTTTTTGTCACATTGCGTCATTGTATTATACAGAAATTCGCCTTAGCACTCGTTTTTATGTGTTTCAAAGATGAAATTGACAACAGATGGTTTTTATATGAAGGTGGAAGACCCACGTTTCATAGGCGGTTTCTATGTTACTAAAAGAAATGACACTATCTGAGGTGTCATTAGGAAGTTGCTGAATTATATTGAATAAAGTATACAAAATCTAACAAAGTATACGTATTAACCAGTGGCGGACTTACCCGCCGGGACACCGGGAAATTACTCAGCCGGCCGGTCTCAATAAGACCGATTAATGGGGCTGGTTCTTGATCCAGTGAGTCCGGCTCTTGACCCTATGGAGCGATTTATTCCAATTTTCCACAGACAGAAAATTTTGCAAATCCGCTACTTGTATTGACAAACAATTAAGATACAAATAAAATAACTACAACAGTTTGATTTGAATTAATGTTATAATTGAAGATGATAAAATAAGCTCCGCGGTAAGCCGGTTATCTACGTAGCACAGAGACGCAGTTCGAATTAGTGTTTTTGATTTCTCGACATTAGACTTATTTTCTCGAGAAATCTCGAGAAAAATAATTATATAATTATTAGAATATACATCTTTTTTTAATGTTGAAAATATTGTAGAGGATAAAAACATGTTAACATTATAATCACCTTTAAAGTACTAAAGTAAAGGTGTCGAGCAAATTTTACACTTCTCGAGAAATGAAAAATGAGAATTAAAACTTTTTCTTGAGAAATTCTCGAAAAGAATCACTAGTTCGAATCCTCCACACCTTCGGAATTTTTATATTTCGATATTACGCAGTCTGTTCTGGAATCGACTCAGCCACAATTATTTAATACTTAAAAATTGAAGTAAAGTGTGAATTTGCACACATTTCAGGGTTCGCAGGTATTTAGTAAGTGAATGATGATTATTTGGGATTTCATAAGAAATTTTATGTTAAAATATTTTTTTGTTAATTTTAATTCGAATGCCTAATACCATTATTTAGTTTTCTAAATATGTGCAGTAGTTTTTAGGGTTTTGTAGGTATGACCAAAAAACCCTTATACCGTCATTTTGTCGTCTGTCTGTCTGTCTGTCTGTCTGTCTGTACGGTAAAAATTGTAGCCAAACGGCTAAACCTAGAGAGTTGAAATTTGGCATGCTTATACAACTCTTTGGCCCGCACATAGAAAAAATACTAAAACATCTAAAAAACATACCCCCCTAAAAATATAAACAAATATGTGCTCATCGAAAACAAAAATATTTTTTTTAAATTCTGTGTAGGGTATCAAATGAAAGCCCTTAGTACGTGGATTAACGATCAAATTTTTATTTTTGCAAAATAAATTATTTTGAAGCGATTTTTGCCAAAAATGTGCAAAAAAAATTTTGTCCCACACCCTGTAGCCCAGATGGTTTAAACTAAAAATCTAAAAAAATTCTAAGTAATGTATATTGGTGTGAACCGAAATAGTACAACAGGAATTTTTGATCAGATTATGTTTTTGGAAATAAACGCATTTTTTGTGGTTTTTGGTTCACAAAGTACAAAAGTTATACCAATGTAAGACACTCACATGCATAGCGTTCGATAGCTACAAGCGTTAGAGCGCTCTTAAACTGACTGGAAAACGAAGGGTTTCGAGTTCGAGTACGGAGTGAATTTTATTTTTTCTGTTTTTTTTTTTTGCATTTTTATTATGTTGAAATTATTTTGTCAAAATTCTAGTTATATTTTGACAAATGTTGTATTTAATTTTTATGAGCGTAAATTTAATAACCAGTCTTATTATATGATTAACAGACGATAAATTATTTTAAAAATATCGTTCATTTTGCCGTGATTACTACAAAGTAAAATTTGTCCTACACACTCAGCATACCGCCTTCACTTATTATATACCTGCGAAACCCTGAAATGTGTGAATATTCACACTTCACATCAATTTTTTTATATAGCAAGGTTCATTAAGATTTTGAAAATTGCGCTTATGGCTTCCATTGGTTGTTTTAAGTCTCTGATTTCGTGTATTCAATTTCAACAATTTCCACTGGTTATTAAATTTACGCTTTTAAAAATTAAATGCAACATTTGCCCAAATATAACTAGAATTTTGAAATAATAATTTAAACAAAATAAAAATGCATAAAAAAACAAAAATAAAATTGCCTTGAGAGCGGAGCGTACCTTAGTTTGCAAATTAGAACGCGAGCTAGCTAGCCATTACACTATTAAAGAATGTTGGTTGACTGTCTTAGATAAGTTATTAAATATTTTACATGGTCAAACAAAAAACACAAAAAATGCGTTATTTTCCGAAAACATAATCTGATCAAAAATTCCTGTTGTACTATTCCGGTTCACACAAATGTACATTACTCAGAATTTGTTCAGATTTTTAGTTTAAACCATCTGGTCTACAGGGTGTGGGACAAAAAAAAAAAAATCCACAATTTTAGCAAAAATCGTGTCAAAATAATCTATTTTGCAAAAATAAAATGTTGATAGGTAATCCACGTACTAAGGACTACCACGGCTTTCATTTGATACCCTACTCAGAATTTAAAAAAAAAAAAAATTTTTTTTCGATGCGCTCGTATTTGTTTATATTTTTAGGGGGGTATGTTTTTTAGATGTTTTAGTATTTTTCCTATGTGCGGGTCAAAGAGTTGTATAAGCATGCCAAATTTCAGCTCTCTAGGTTTAGCCGTTTGGCTACAATTTTTACCGAACGAATAGACAGACAGACAGACAGACGACAGCGTTCGTGACAAAAACCGACACTGAAAGGATCAAGTCGAACACTTTGCGATCCGATCGACTTGTGTGCCGATATGATCCCGCCCAAATTATACAAAAGCTTAAGACGGCAAGTTAGAGTGCTTTACCCCTAAGATAAGACCAATAACGTCACATGAGCAGAAACCAGAATTCGTAGTCACTTCGTTGCTATACAACGGACGTGGAACCTTCTGCAAACTAATACCCTTTTCACACTAGATCTTTAAGATCGGATGTTTAAGTGAATGTATCTTTAAACGCTAATGTGAAACCGTACGGCCTCGTCTAAACACGACCGGTGTTTAAGACAGAGATCTGCGTCTTAAACTTCGCCCGTATTACCAACTTAATTTCTATTATAAAAAAATACTACTTGAATTTGTGCTGTCAACATTTTATATTATCATAAACAAGAATACTGTATTATATCGACGTTATAAGAAGTTTATACTTATTGTTATAATAAAATTATTTATTTTAATAATGTGTTTAATAAAATACAGAGCTACAATAATTGAGATAAAATGTATCGACTTACATGTTAATACAGGTGTAATATATTCTTTATTGTAGTGCCTTTATTGTAGAATGAAATTAAATATTCTTAATTGTTTATAATAAATCAAAATGTGCGTCTGCGCAGACAGTTCAAAACTGGTAATTTCATGACTGTAACTTAAGGACAAAATTACTGTAGCTGATGACAGCACCAGAGATTTAAACATCAAGTGTGAAAGCATACCGATCTTAAACATCGGTGAACTTTAAGTTCACTGGTCTTAAAGATCTAGTGTGAAAAGGGTATTAGTGTGAAAAGGGTATAATACCCTTTTCACACTAGATCTTTAAGATCGGATGTTTAAGTGAATGTATCTTTAAACGCTAATGTGAAACCGTACGGCCTCGTCTAAACACGACCGATGTTTAAGACAGAGATCTGCGTCTTAAACTTCGCCCGCATTGCCAACTTAATTCCCATTATAAAAAAATACTCCTTGAATTTGTGCTTCTCTTCTTTTATCTATGTTCAGCTGTTATCATTTTATATATCGAGGTTATGAGAAGATTATTTGCGTTATTATTTAAATAAATATAAAAAATAAACTTCTCCTAACCTCGATATACAAAATAATGACAGAATAAATTCAAACGATATGAAATTATGTTGGCAATACATACTAGCTTTACATGGAGATTTCTTCTTCAAATTAAACATCAAGTGTGAAAGCAAACCGATATTAAACATCGATGAAGTTTAAGTTCAATCGTCTTAAAGATCTAGTGTGAAAAGGGTATTAGAGAATGAAAGTTCCATTATAATCCAGGAAGCTCTGATTAATTTTCCAGGCTGCCAAAAGATGGCAAGAACTACGGAAAATACTTAAAAAATGTGACGTCAGTTTAGTTATCTATGGTTGTCTAGGGACCATTATTTATGGTTGACATTCGTTCCCCTATTTTACAAAAATTTGTAGACTGTATTACGCCAGTATTACGCTATTTAAAAATACTCATCACTTTTAAACATCCTTCGTAATTAAATATGTAGTAAACTGTTATCTGTGTCTACTTGTTTGTTGCATTTGTTAAAATGAAATATTTATCTACCTTTTTCATGATGCAATTCCTATAATTAAAACTACAATTTTATCAAATAGTTAAAATCTCACTCATGTCAGTAATTCAATATGTAATGCACCAGGAACTGATTATTTAATTTTTAAATATAATTTAACAGTAATTGTTGTACAGTTATAGACAGTAAATCGTGATACATTCATTGTAATAAGTTGCAAAGCGATACATTGTTTCCTCCATTCGTGATTTTAATAAATTAGTAAGTGTAATAATTACAACTTTACTGCCTTGCAGACAGATCTACTAAGCGTACAATATTTTATATTCATAGTGAGTTAATTATTTTTGAAACGCCTTTCTTAAAGACAACTTCGATTGAAAAGATTTCTTACATTTCTAAGAATCTTGAATAAAATTAAAATTTATAATTAGTGGTAACATAACAACTGAGATATCAATAATTTATGTTAAAGGTTAGTGTGAAATATCGTGCATGATACTCCTACGATACTTGTCCAACAATTTAGATGTTTCAAGGACATAAGTCGATCGACAATTTAACTTGTTTCGGTAAAGATCGAAAGCGTGTAGTTGAAACATAGAATTAAATTATAATTTCAACACTTGCCATTGGTTATTAAATTTACTTTTTTTTTAATTAAATGCAACATTTGCCCAAATATAACTAGAATTTTGACAAAATAATTTAAACAAAATAAAAATGCAAAAAAAAAAACAAAAAAAACAAAATTGTTTCCAGACAGGACGCGAACCGTAGTTTGCAACTTAGGAAGCGAGAATGCTAACCATTGGACTACGGACGTTTACTCATTTACTGTGTTACATAACGAATTAAATATTTTACATATTTTAGTTAAAAATCAAAAATTTCTGTTGTACTATTCCGGTTCACACCAATGTATATTACATAGAATTTTTTCAGATTTTTAGTTTAAACCATCTGGGCTACAGGATGTGGAACAAAAATTTGTTTTCACAATTTTAGCAAAATTCGCACATTTATTTTGCAAAAATAAAATTTTGGTCATTAATCCACGTACCAAAGGCTTTCATTTGATCCCCTACTCAGAATTTTAAAAAAATATATATTTTTTTTCGATGAGCACATATTTGTTTATATTTTTAGGGGGATATGTTTTTTAGATGTTTTAGTATTTTTCCTATGTGCGGGTCAAAAAGTTGTATAAGCATGCCAAATTTCAACTCTCTAAGTATAGCCGTTTGGCTACAATTTTTACCGAACAGACAGACAGACAGATAGACAGACAGAATATCTGCTCATCGAAAAAAAAATATTTTTTAAAAATCCTGAGTAGGGTATCAAATGAAAGCCCTTAGTACGTGGATTAACGATCAAAATTTTATTATTGAAAAATAAAATATTTAGGTGCGATTTCTGCCAAAATTGGTTTAAATTGCCCATATGGTTTAAACTAAAAATCTGAAAAAATTCTAAGTAATGTACATTTGTGTGAACCGCAATAGCACAATAGGAATTTTTGATCAGATTATGTTTTCGGAAAATAACGCATTTTTTGTGTTTTTTGCTTGACCACGTAAAATATTTAATAACTTATCTAACACAGTGAACCAGCATGCTCTGATGGTGTAATGGTTAGCATGCTCGCGTTCTAATTTGCAAACTAATCGCTCCGCTCTCAAGACAATTTTATTTTTTGCTTTTTTTTGTATTTTTATTTTGTTTAAATTATTTTTTCAAAATTCTAGTTATATTTGAACAAATACTGCATTTAATTTTTAAAAGCGTAAATTTAACAACCAGTGGAAATTGTTGAAATTGAATACACGAAATCAGAGGGGCGGGGTTATGACTTAAAACAACCAATGGAACCCATAGGCGAAATTTTCAAAATCTTAATGAACCTTGCTATATAAAAAATAAATACTGCACATATTTAGAAACCTAAATAATGGTATTAGGCATTAGAATTAAAAAAAAAAAAAAATTAACATAAAATTTGTTTTGGCATCCCAAATAATGATCATTCACTTACTAAATACCTGCGAACCCTGACATGTGTGAAAATTCACACTTCACATCAATTTTTATATTACATAAGGCTATTGATCTATAGATCTATAAACATATTTTACCGTTTCAAATAAACCATTTAAATAAATTTGAAGAAATCCATTATAAATAATCTATAAAACATTAAACTGTTAAATTTTTAACGATCAGATTACAAAACCCAATTGATTTTTAACGATTCTTCAACCACGAAAAACATAAAAGTGCTTATAAAACTGTCAAAAGATCCAAACTAAATAAATCAACATGAAATATATTGACAACATGCAAATATACACCTTCTTCAAATAATGTCGATTTTTACATAAATAATTTTACCATTGTTACGATAAAAAACAATAATTTAATATTCTTAGGTCGCTTTCTCCATTCTTCTAGAAAGTGAGTGCTGACAATACACAGGCATTTATTATAATTTAATAATAAGGGTCAAAGTGCAAACGAATTTGTAAATATTAACCTTCTTAAATTATTTATGATTATTTTTAAATTAATTTTCTGTGTTTCTGGTTTAATACACTCACTAATTTTATAGAAAGTTTTATTATTAAACAATAAATTATAGATAAAAGAGATGTTTTTGTTATTTATTCTATGTTCACCTATGTACATGATTTGTTACTTATAAAAATAAATATTTATATTTGCAAGAAAAAACGTGCTTAGCTTATCAGAATAATGACTTCATCATACTAGAAAATACAATTTTTACTACAGAGCTGCTGTGCAGTGGCGTATACAGGGCTCATGTTTAGGGGGCAGGGCACTTATGATGCTTATCTGCATAGAAATAACTTGGCTCAACAGATATTAATTTATCATGGCCGACCGGCGTAGCGTAGTGGTAACACATATGCTCTGCGCTGCGAAGGTCTCGGGTTCGAATCCCGTTCAGGCAGTTGCGGCGCTAGCGGGGGTCCGGGAGAGGGGGGGGGTCTCCTAAAAGTTGCTCTGGCCCCCAGTTGGCCCCCCTAGAATTGCTTGAAAAAATATATTTTAGAAGTGAGGACCGTTTTTTTAGGTCATTACTTGTATTTTTATATGTAAACGATAAAAAAATATTTCCTGGTCCCCCCAAATTTTACTCAAAATTTTGTTGGCCCCCCCAGATTTTAAGAGATAGCGCCACCACTGCGTTCAGACATGGAAATTTTCGTAAAATAAAAAAAAATTGTCCTGGCTAATTGCCACAGAAGCAAGAGCCAATAAAAAAAAAATTATCATGACCATGGAATCCTTACACGAAAAAATAGATGTTAGAAAAAAATTTTAAAAAAATATATTTTTTTCGTTTTATCAAAAAATGTCTCAAATAAAAGTTGTTAGTTATTGTTTTTATATCAACTTTTGTTTAATATTTTTTTTTCGAAATGTTTTTCTGTTATGAAATATTCGCAAAAATCTTAAAATTGACACGAATCAATTCCCATTTCTAGTCAACCGTTTCATAAAAATCTTTTTAGCCGAATTTGCTCTGCACGTGTACACAGACAGACGGACGGACAGACAGACAGACAGACAGACAGATCGACAGACATCATACTAAAAATAGTTAAAACGTTATGTAGGGACCTCAATTCGTGGAGATCCATCGAAATCTCGAAATGTCAAAATCGGTATGATCACAATACAGTAATACCCCGCCACTCGACGTTAATTCGTTCTGAAAAAGCGTCGAGTAGCGATTACGTCGAGTGGCGAGTCGAATTTCTTCATAAGAAATAAAGGGAATGATATGTACATATATACATATACATATAAGGAAATACATATATGTATATGTTTTCCTTTTAGCTATGCTTGCATTTCTATCCTTTGGATCCATAATTATAAATATAAATCACTTATTTTAGCAAAAAACAAAAAGTTCATAGCTGCACTAAATCTGAGTTGTTGTCGTCAAGATATCTAGGCGCGAACTAATGGCCATGCGTTCATTTTGCTTTGTTTACCAAAATATGTATCACGTGATCGGTACTCGATCACGCGTCGGATAGCGATGCTCCGTCGACTCTCACTCTCGACATTTACGTCGAGTGGCGAAAAAGTCGAGCTAAGAGGCAGTCGAGTAACGGGGTATTACTGTACCTCTCTTATATATGTTGGCGGTCGGTAATAACTGAATCTTGGGAAAGTCGAATAGAATTAACTTTATAGGATTGTTTTTTGCTTTAGTAAGTATAATACCATTTAGCCTGAAACCATAACGATTTAAGTATCGATTTAACTTACATAAAATTGTATTTCTCTAAGTGAAATTCAATTAATTTATAAACAATTTATAAGATAATTAATAATCGCATTATCCAAATGTCATCATTACTGGTGCTAACATAAATAACATATGTTTATAAACAATTACAATACAAGGAATATTCAATGTTAAATACATTATTAATTCCTACATATTAACAGATGTGTATTTCTCTATGTAAATAGAAAGTAGTAGATTGCAGATATTTTACACTGTACACGGCCGATTGACATTTTATCAATACTGAATATGCACTGCAGCAGACATTTAATTACTGCTTGTAAAAGTTAGATTTATTATCTCTTTATTATTTGTTTACAGTATGTGAAAGTTATATAATATAGTTATTCACCTATTTCTGATTGCTTTAATAAGTTAATTATTTCCAGAGTTTGTTTTAAGAGTTGTTTCAAGGGATTTCTTAGATCATTTTTGAGGCCTCCTGAATGAATTCAAATTTGCAGAACAAATCCTTTTATTTTTAATCATATGTTTTCCTTCATCTTTTATTATTTTGAATTTAATCTTAAAATAAAGATATTTAAAATACCAAAGAGTAAAACAGAGATAATCTTCCCCGACTGATGGCTACAAATAAAACATTAGTAAGTCACATGGGCTATTTTGACACCTTCTCATGATTTAGTTCTAATGCAAAAGAAATTAGCATGGGAACCACATACATATGTAATGTCCACTAAAATATATCACCGAGGATCCCAGTACAAACAGAATTGTGAATAGTTATGTGAATAGTTCAATAACTATTCACATTATTAGGGGGGCCGGAAAGAAATCCATAATTTTAGATTAGAAAATTATTTTTTTTTTCAGAATTTTTTATTATATATATGTTTACAGAATATAATATCATTATTTATTACGGTTTCCCTACGTTCTACTAATTTTTCGATACCTTCTCTGTTTTTGACTTAAAATTAATAATGAGGTGATTTTCTGCATCGATGATATTTCGAAATTTTCTAAATAATAATCTATGATTATATGTTCCATAGGCTAAGAAGTGTGTGAAAATCAGAAGATGCGAATTGGATGAATACGGTGGATGTGGAATAATTTCCCAATTTAAGTCCTGAATTTTGAAGACTTAAAGTTGGAATATCGTTATGCAAAATGTATCGATCTAAAAGAAGACTATATTGAAAAATAAGTGGCATTTTGGTAAAAAAAAATCTTTAATAAAAAGTCGTACTTGTAATTGAACTATTAGAAATGAGTATAAAAAAAGCTCGCTCTTCATTATAATTTCTGAAAAACACGGTAGTAATCAAATTTTCGCAAACTTAAAAACTTACCTGATAATAGCTATTATTGAAATAACACCATGAGTGAGAGCAATCCGATAAAAGGACCAATTGCAACTAACTTATCTGCCATACATACCTGAAAATAAAAAATAACATTTTATTAAAGAATACAAATAAAAAATGTATGTTAAGTGTGAATATTAAAAAATGTCATCGTATCAACAAAAAATGTCAAAGGTATCGTAAAAACCATCCGAACTTATTCAGAACAAGTACCACCCAGTGGCGGCGCTAGCGGGGGTCCAGTGGGGCCCAGTTGCTCTGGTCCCCAGTTGGCCCCCCTAAAATTGCTTGGAAAAAAATATATTTTAGAAGTGAGGACCTTTTTTAGGTCATTACTTGTATTTTCATGTCAACGATAAAAAAAATATTTCCTGGCTCCCCCAAATTTTATTCAACTTTTTTTGCCCACCCCCCCAGATTTTAAGAGCTAGCGCCACCACTAGTACCACCCCTGTTTTATGCTATTATTATAAGTAATGTTCTGATTCACCAATCATTATGTCAAATGATATCCTAAACAGCTTGTTTGATTTTGCTTTAAATCGCTTAAACAAACGACATTGTTAACTTAATAGACTATGCATATGAATATGCTATGGATCACATTAAAATAAATTCATTGTATATAAAACTAAACCCCTGATGACGTTCTTAATTTCTAATAATTATCAAAAGCAAATTTTAAAACCAGAATAGACATGTTCTGCCTACATTTCTGTATTTTCTCGTCATCACTAAATGTATTCAGACTAAAAAGTAACGATAAAATCACACTTGATGTGTCAAAAATTTCACTCGACCAACATTTAGATAAGCAAACATCGACTGTCGTATAATTAAATACGACAAACAGATAGTTAGGTTTTTTATAATTTTTAATTAAGTGTGCATAGGTAGCTAAAATTAAATATGCTAATAACATGTTTAATCAATATTCGAGTTTATTGATTGTATGATTTGTACAGTTGCTTCATAATTTATTTGCAACATTTTATATGCTAACAAATTTGTAAGCTATTGAATAAATAATAGTGTTACAATGTATAAT
Organism: Liopterus haemorrhoidalis; assembly: GCA_963971575.1. Classification (NCBI taxonomy): domain Eukaryota; kingdom Metazoa; phylum Arthropoda; class Insecta; order Coleoptera; family Dytiscidae; genus Liopterus; species Liopterus haemorrhoidalis. Next base: position 68,496,874 of record OZ020612.1, on the reverse strand, counting down.
ATTGTATTATGATAATGTGACATCTGGAGATCGCGTTGTTTATAATTTAAATTTAAATTTATAGTGCGGAAGACAATCTATATGGTTATCGATTATGCTATTATATTTATATATAAAAGTTATGCAACCATTTTCTTTTCTTTTTTACGGTTACCCCAGCGATACCTAAACTGTGCGCCGAAGATGGTTCACAGTAGGGTGACCATTTTCTTGGAGAAGGCAATGCGGGACGGAGCAAAAAAAAGGTCGTCACTTCCGAAATATAAGTGTAGAGCAAACAAAAAAAAAGTCCCCACCTCCCAAATATAAGTAAAGAGCAATAAAAAAGGTCTTCACCTCCCAAATATAAGTACAGAGCAAAATTCGGCCCTGGGGACACTAAATCAAAGTGCGGGACGTCCCGCGAAATGCGGGACGAATGGTCACCCTAGGTTACAGGGGCGCCGCGAAAATATTTCATTATTCCTAAACTGCGTTAATTAGACCAGTTTTTACTTGGGGCACCGCGGAAAAATTCTAATAAATTAAGAGCGCCGGAAACCGATAAAGTTTGGTCGCCACTGGGTTATAGGCATCTAAAAATCTCCGTAGTTTATTTAGTACAGAAAAAAATTGGGGCTTTAATCGTTTAACGCGTTTTGATATTACGACATTTTTTTAATAGTATAATTTATATTATTTGTGTAAATTGTGAATTAAAAAAAAGCACAACTCAAAAACGGTTTGAGACAGCGACCTCCGATTAAAATTTTTGGATTCTCCGTAGTTTATTTAATCTAGAAATAATTTGGTGCTTTAATCGTTTAATGCGTTTTGAGATTATTTATGACTAATATTTTTAATGGCATAATTTACATTATTTGTGAAAATTGTGAATTAATAAAAATTACAACTCAAATAACGGTTAGAGAAAATGACCTGAGGTTAGAATTTTTAGAAAAAAATAATTGATTTGCCCAAATATAACTAGAGTTTTGAAAAAATAATTTAAACAAAATAAAAATGCATAAAAACAGATAAAATGAAATTGCCTCGAGGCCGGATTGAACTCGAGTTTGCAAATTAGAACGCCAGTATTCTAAGTATTACACCATCGAAGCGCTCTGTTCACTATACTACATAATATCATTAGATATTTTACAAGTGGTTAATGAAATGACGCACCGCGGGCACGCCCGCGGAACTTGCTGTGATGGTGCACAGAATCACGATAGGTAATATTTTTGTAGAGGAGAACAAAAATTCCTTTTACTTCGATTATTATTATTTTTACTGTTATTATTATTATTATTATTATTAAAATAGTTATAGTTAATGTTATTTCGATTATTACCTGCGCTCTTACGCGCTGAGTCGCCGGCTTGCGCTTAAAAATGAACAGGGCCCCTTGCCCGTCTTTAAAGTGACGCACCGCGGGCACGCCCGCGGCACGCATGGTCAAGCAAAAAACACAAAAAATGCGTTATTTTCCGAAAACATAATCTGATCAAAAATTCCTGTTGTACGGTATTCCGGTTCATACAAATGTACATTACTTAGAATTTTTTTCAGCTTTTCAGTTTAAATCTTCTGGGTTGCAGGGTGTGGGGCAAAAAATTTTTGATAGTTTATCCACGTACTAAGGGCTTTCATTTTATACCCTACTCAGAATTTTAAAAACATATTTTTTTTTTGATGAGCAGTATTTGTTTATATTTTTAGGGGGATATGTTTTTTAGATATTTTAGTTTTTTTTCCTACGTGCGGGTCAAAGAGCTGTATAAGCATGCCAAATTTCAACTCTCTAGGTTTAGCCGTTTGGCTACAATTTTTACCGAACAGACAGACAGACAAACAGACAGACAGACAGGTAGACAGTCAGACAGACAGGCAGACAGACAGGCAGACAGACAGGCAGACAGACAGGCAGACAGACAGACAGATAGATAGACAGACAGACAGAGACAGACAGACGACAAAATGACGGGTTAAGGGTTTTTTAGTCATGCCTACAAAACCCTAAAAATGATTAAAACAAAACAGTGTACAAAAAATATATTGATCTGTATTAAAAGTCCATTTAACTTATGTTAGCAATCGTGCATAAAGTCCTTATGAACTCACTCTTCACTTAAACTTTCACCATCTGTTCAAACCAAAAGGAACAAACATCATTTCTCCATAAGGTCCCGCAGTCTGTAGTCTGATTATCAACATAATTCATTCTGAACGTATGACAGTGTACGTAAGGCATATACCTAATTGTAAGGCATGGCGCAAGGACAGAGATAGGGCCTGGGCCGCCGAGATAACCATACATGTACCTACTAGTACACCTGTTCACCTGCCGACATGGCGTGGGCAACACATCATTTATCAACAGTGTCATTAACCCCAATAACATTTCATAATATTAACTAATTATTTACTATTGATTTTTTGACCTAATGTGTTGTTTTATAAATAACTTATTAGTTTTCAAAATTAATTTCATTAAATGATTTGACGTTTACGAATGGATATTTTATTTGACCATTTATTATATTAAAATTAATGAGTCCAAACACTTCTACTGTTACATTTTTTGTTTATCGTCTGTATAAATCATCTAGTTGACTATTTAACTCTCCGTCAGGCACAATAGTAAAATGAATAAGTTCAGGCGCAGTATATCTGGTAGATATTATAATCTTTTAATTTGTATATTTGCAAAAAGAAAGTACTCCTACTTAACAATATAAAACTTTTTGCGAAATTATCTTTCAAACTTATCAGGTGATTGCAAAGGTTCGTGCCCGTGTAATAATGACTGTATCCGTGATTTGGTGAATAGTAATCCACGGATTTCGACTGAAGAGATTGCTGAGAAGTTAAATGTTGACAAATCGACAGCATTTCGCCATTTAAAAAAACTTGACTGTACTTCGAAATTCGATATATGGGTTTCGCACATTTTGACAGAACGGAATAAACTGAAACGTGTTTCCAGTGCCGTTTCTCTCCTTGCCCGTCAACAAAATGAACCTTCCTTGGATCGAGTAATAACTGGAGATGAAAAATGGATTATGTATCACAACATAAAAATAAAAAGAAGCTGGAAGCATGGGAGTGAACGAGCAGAATCTGTGGCAAAAGCTGTATTGCATCCAATGAAAGTGTTGTTATGTGTCTGGTGGGATTGGAGAGGAATACTTTATTTAGAGCTTCTTCTACGTGGCAAAACAATAACTGCGGAGAAGTACTGTGAGCAACTCACCCAACTCAATGTGGAAATCCAAGCAAAACGTCCAAGTTTGGTGCAACATGAGCGTGAAACTTCATTTTTTAAACAGTCATCTTGACAAATTTCCTGTCTATCTTAGAGATGCTAGTGATGAAAAGGGTGAACGTTTCCATCAGGATTTACAAGAGATGGAGAGATGTTATCAAGGAAGGTGGGATACTCACTTGATGGCTGACTTCTGTTGGAGTATTAAAAGAGACTTATCGGGAATGGTGCACTCCAAAAGATCTTACAAACGACCATTTAATGCTTAAATAATTTTGTATTTTTATTTTAACACTCCAATGCATTAAAATGTAATTAAAACTGTTCTCATTTTCTTTCTTTCACTATAAATAAAATTTTAAGAATATTTTCTAATTATTTAGTCCTTATTGTTCGAGTCGAGAAGTCTGGAGATATCTTCTTCCACTCACATGGTGACTACTTACTTGGCTCACCAGCGGTATAATCATCTGGCGTCGGTGTCTTAGTCGTTACCGTGTGGACTAGTACGTGTAGAGGAGTTGGTTACGTTCCTCTGCCTCAATACTCTGCGACATCCATCTATTTGTATTGAAAGTTAACCCAGTTCCAATATTCATTCGTCATAACACATATTTCCTCATTAAAAAAATGGGGCATATGCATTTCGTAATTAGGCCACATTCGTCAGACGCTGACAAATAGTTTTTGAATCAGACAACTGAGCGTCACAATGTCTAGATGTCGTAATCCTGACCTAGGATTACCTATGTGACAATATCTAATTTTGTTCTTAATTCTTTTCAATCTTTTCTGTACAATATCTGTACAATATTCTGTTCAGTTTCAATAATTATTAATCCTAAAAGTAATTATCTGCTTCTTATTTAGCAATATGGAACAGATCAAAAAACTTGAGTAACATTTTGAAGTCTTATACAGTTATGGTGTCAAGAACTGATATTATTACATATAAAATAACTAATTTTCTTATAAAACAAACATATTTCTTACATATAAAAAAACACATTAATAAAATTAAAAAGTAACTGACCCACGACAAAAGTTTCTTGATCTGTTGCAAAAAAACACACAATAAAAATGAATAATAAACCTAATTACGACAATTATTTCCAGAAATTTAAGCATTGGGTCAAAATCCTAAAATTATCAGACATTTAAATAAAAACTAATGATCCTAGAAGCTGTGTACAAATAAAATAAATACATTTTATTCATAATTATCTCGATTCTTCTTTGTGAAGTTGTTCTCACGGTTGAATTTAGATGATATCAATATTTAAAATGAATATATATCTCAGCATGAAAAATATTTTTAATGATTGGTACTATATTTCATTTCCGTTGGTGGTTCTGGTATTCTGTATTCTGAAACCTTGAATTTCATTGGAACCGCTGTTATTATTGAGAAATTATTTTTAAGTCGAGCGCGTAACTTAATATTACTAAATTATAGCGATGTTATCATGAAAAATAAACAGATATTAATCTGTACCTTGTAGACGGAATAATTATATACACTGAATACGATAAATATTTTAACAAATGATATTTTTTTGCGATATGTAACTAAGATTTTTTTTTATCTGAAAAAGTTTGACAGTATCAGATGAAGAGTCTTGTATCTTGCGTCTTGTATGATTTTTTTTTTCTGATTTTCTGTTGCATATTCTTTCAACATGTTCTTTGTTATTGTATCATGATTGAGTACAAGTATTGAATATAGATACTATTCTCTATGTCAAATTCGTAGACTGGAGCCATATATATATATGTTCCTTTCGCTCCTATGTGGAGCATAGGGCTTCCACAAAACTCTTCCAGCGCATTCTATTGACCGCAAGATGTTTAATCTCCAGCCACGATTTTCCATAATTCCTCGCTTTCTTTTTTTCTTCGCTCCACCAAAGGTTCGTGTATTATGTTTGGGTCTCCAACATTTAAATCTATTCTCACCGGCTAATTTTTCTGAGTCCAATGCTTATCTCTCGCTCTGCTGTCCCACAAACACAAAAAAACATGGATATTTTGTGAATCCACCTTGTTGGCCAAGTAAAAAGTTTACCATTTTAAGATCTACACAGATGATCTACTTAAGGCGTTCCTACGAAATATATTGGACAACAAGAACGAAGTTTAAATTAAAGTAGACGTATATCAGAACGTGAAAAGGTGAAAAAAGTCAAAATACGATAGAACAAAAATTTGACGTGATAGGCAGAAACTGTTAACATTTTTGAAATCAACACCCCAAAATTAGTTAAAAACAATCAGATCTAAATCAGCAAAAAAAAGTTTAAATTTGTTGACCAGTGTAATTAATAAATGTGTATTGTTAAAACCAGGAGTCAGGCAGATTGTCTTTCAATCAAGCCACCACGTGAAAACTGGTGGAAGCGCCGTGTTGCTTGGACCTCGAGGAGTCAGGATAAGTCGTAGAGGCATCGTCTTTCAATCAAGCCATCCACGTGACATTATGCTAATATTTGTTAGATTTTAAGTTTAATTATTGATGACTTGATATCCAATAACATTACTAAAACTTACCAAGATTTAGCTTTATATCATTATTATTATAATATTTATCAATTATAATTAGGTTACACACATTTCCTTTATGTTTAAACAATACAGTCACACCAACACAATAAAATGTCAATCAGTTTAATTAACCTAGATAACGGGCGACAGTTGGCGTGCACTATTTTACTGGGTGGTAGGTGTACGCACTGTCTAAGCGACACTGTGAATAAGCGGTGCAGCCACGCGGTTATCTACAAAGATCTATCAACTGGAAGCTATTGCCACCGTATTACGCGCCGGGTCTTGTGTGTGTGTGCGTATGTGAGCCTGTCTCAGAGTAGTTGTGTTTTATCATAGGCGGGCGCACATTTACTTCAATATTGAAAAATTTGTCATACAAATAAATATAGCTAACCAGTCCCAAAATATTATTTCTTCATCAGAGCTATAATAAGATGAAATATTTTAAGAAATTGTTGATATTCAATGTTTTTTATCATACCTGATTTGTAAAGTAGGGTCATTACTGGGTGGTTAAAATATATTTTGGTTATGATTTATAAATATGTGTGCCACAGGGTGTGCCACAGGGATCAAATCTTGGTCCTCTACTATTTCTAATATTCATCAATGACATCAACGATCTCATACGTAGCGAACGTTTGCTCTTCGCCGATGATCTTAAAATATTTTGTTCTGTTTCTTCTATTAATGATTGCTCTAATCTTGAAAACGATCTATATAATTTAAGCACCTGGTATACCAAAAATAAACTTCATCTGAACCTCTCCAAATGTAAAATTATTTCTTTCACTCAAAAAACTACGCCTATAATCTTTCCATACTCTATTTCTAATCAATCTTTGTTCCGGGCCGAAAGCACCGTGGATCAGGGTGTTACATTTGATTCCACGTTAACCTTTAATCTACACTTAGATAAAATTTGTTCATCTTCTCTTAAAATGTTTGGCTTCATTATTCGCAACTCTCGCACCTTTTCTGACATCAGTGTAATCTTCACACTCTATTATTCTTTCGTACGATCTAAACTAGAGTACTGCTCTCTAATTTGAAATCCTATTTACGAGGTCCAGAAAAAGGTTATTGAAAAAATTCAGTTCAAGTTTTTAAAATTCATCTACTATAAAATCATGGGTTCCTATCCCCCACTTGACTTTCCATATAATACCAGTATTCATCTATTTTCAATGAAAACTTTAAGTGAACGTCCAAACTTGGGCCCAAGACATTTTTGATTTACCTCAACCTAGAGGCGTTCACAGGGGAAGGGGAAAGGGGAAGGGTTCGTTGGGCCCTTGAAAATTACGGGCCCAAGACAATTGTGTTTTTTGTCTTTCCGAAAGTCCGCCACTGGCAGCCAGGAATGGACTCGATTTCCTTTCGATAGGAGGCTTTCATACCACCCAAAACACTACAATCTTTACTTTATACCTTGGATACAGCTTTCTAAGCTCGGATAAGAGATCCATATACTTGAACCTTTTTTCCTCCTCCTTGAGAGAGATATTCTTCTCAGCTGGACTTGAGAATTCGATCACAAACATCTGTTTGGTTTCGATATCCAGGAGGGTTATGTCCGACTTAGTACCTGTCAGTAACCTCGAGGTGGGGAAGGAGTAATTCCAATAAATTTGGCACTTGGAATTTTCCACCACCGATTCTATGCATAGATAAAGAAGGAAATAGATGCGAAACTGCCGTTATATTTTTTTAAACTAAATTAGCGCTGTAGTTGTTGGGTTATGGAACTAAAATTGGTAGGGGAGGAAAGGGTTGGGTTTTCGCGGGTATTTCAAATGCTTCAGTGGATATAATTATAAGCATAATTAAATGTTATTATTAAATGAAACAATTGTTATGATTTATTTTGTCTATTTTTAATATTATTAACGACAACAATATTAAAAATAGACAAAATAATTCATAACAATTGTATCATTTAATAATAACATTTAATTATGTTTACAATTAAGAACAAGCAGTTAGGAATTATACAGAAACAGAAAAACAATAACTAGCAGAAATAATTATTTATTAAGTAGACTAACATATAACATAATATTTACTATAATGCTTTATACTTAATATTTATGGACACTTCATCATGGACAAGCCATCCAATTTTGGATTTCCAATGTTCCTCATCCACGTTTTATACAATTCTGGAGCCACACGTGTCTTCGGGTTTAGAAAGCGATATCTTGTAAGTTCACTACTATCACACCCCAAAACAAAGCATTTAACACCCATTTTTCGAATTAAACAATGAAATTACAAAATTACAGAAGACGATTTTGACACTAATTACAGATTTTGACGCTAATGACAGAAGCCGTAACAGGCAACATCCTGTCATGCACGTAGCTATAGGGGAAGTATTTTAAGATCGCAGCGCTATTTCGGCAAACTTGGAACCTTCAAAATAGACATTCGTTACATATAAACAACGTGAATTTTACTTATGAAAAATGTTTACTGGTGGTTTTTGTAATTTTGCTACAATATTAATACTTGTTTTTATGCAATTATATTTTTATGCAAACATTTTTTATAAAAAAAAGCGCGACACAATGTCTATTTCTGTAGTTCCTTCAATCCCACCAGATGTCATATCGCTTAGCAATTTTTCCCTATAGCGACTGGCAGCGACTGGGGCGCTATTCGTGTTGGGTTATGGAACGTAATATGGTTTTCGTCACAAATTATAAAACAAGGAAGATAGCGGACTCCCACGTTACGGGTTTGGACAGCGATAGTTGCGACATTCGTGGTTGTAATATGAACTAGGATTAGGTAGTATGCAACCCGCAGTGCACACAAATATATTTTTATATTTTAAATTGCTATGAATCGCGCGATCATTAATTTTCTACCAAAATTGAAAAATAAAATGTAATTTTGGTAGAAAATTAAACATTGCCTTGAACCGAAAATTATGATTAATTTATTTACAACTCTCCTAATTAATTTCCTAAAATTAAAATTAATTACAATTGTTAAAAGTTAATACTTCAGTAAGCATAAAGTTTTATTATTTTATTTGCAAGCAAGCGTATGAAATAAATAAACAAGTATTTATTTTTTACTTTTATATTTACTTTTATTGTACATATTAAATTTAGTCTGTACCATTTTTGTATTACACTATTTATATTTCTTTTGCATTTACCATTTAAAATATTATTAATTACACTACACCATATGAAAATAAAAAATGTGGTGTTAATATTTAAAATTTCTTATAAAATTCATCACTGTCACAATCACAATTTACTGTCACCTATCGTTACAACGTCAAAAACAATTGCCGATAGTGAAGTGTTCTCAAAATGTTGGTTTAAAAAAAAACGCTTTTAGCGCTGTCGGTGGATGGAATATAACTTAAAACCGTTTCAAGGCCGTGTATATGAGTTTCATACCCCTGGTTTTCGTTTTGCCATTAGAGTTTCACCCCCCCCCTGATTCTATGTCAGTCTCTTCTGACGTACGGTATAACCGGTATTTATTCTTCTTATAATTATTAAAGGATTTGAAGTGAGTGTAACGCCACTGGGTCATATACACAGTACTCATGTACATAGTTGTATGTAGCAATGTTATGTCTGCACTCTGAGTAATACTATGGGCGTACTCTAATTGATCAGGATATTTAAATGTTGATTTAGTCCGTTCTCTGCTCTGCTATGCTCTGTTCTGAAACCTTGCTCTGATCTCTTTCAATGTTGGGAATTCAAAGTTGAACGCACCAAAAATTTAAATTGTTTTATAGAATTGTCAAGGAGATTTCACGTATATTGAACTTGACTTCAAAAGGAATTTTGTTAAAATGTCTGAATTACTTAATTATGGTTTTTGATGAGGTGGATTTATGGAGATATTTTTGAAAATTTGACATTTAGAACAGTTGACTTTTAAAGCAAATTTAAAGAATTTCTTAGATTGCTATCAAAATAAATCTACATTTAAATTAGTTTCAGAATCATTTTTAAATATAAATAGGAACACAATGTTTGAAATTAGTTTCCTGCAAATCTAAATTATGGTTGTATCGATTAAGCAGCACATAATTGATAATCGGTAATTTTGTACATTAATCGGTATCGGATTTTTGGACGATTAATTGGTCTTATTTTTATAATTATTGTTAGACATGTATGCTGTAGTAAGAAAAGCATAGGTGATAGAGGAATCTGAAAAACATTGAAACGGTAATAAATCTCTAAAAAAAAATAAAAGTAAAAAATAATTATTTTTGGTTAACAAGTCAATTTATCCTGGTCAAGACACAAGAAAATTAAATTTTGAAACGTACTTGATTGGAAAATGGGATTTTGTATCTAATAATCTAATAATATCTTTGAAATTATTTTGCAATGGTCCAATATTAATGCAGACACCTTTATTTTGGACGTTTGCCATTTCTGATAGTACTAGGCTAGAATAGTATAATATAATGAGTATTAGTATCAAAAAGATATAATACTACAAGAAAAAATATCTTCTAAAAAGCTTCTTAAAGTTGAATTGAAGAACATCCGTTCCACCTTACAGGATAATGGCTACAGTCATAAAATTATTACTGATGCTATCAATCATAAGAAAAATGACACACCTAGAACTGACGAAGTGAGATATGTCTCTATGCCCTATTATAAAGGAGTATCTGAGAAAATTGGTAAGATACTGAAGAAGCATAATATCCAAGTAGCCTTCAAATCGAGTTCGACATTAAGATCTATCCTATCATGTACAAAACCCAAATCTGTCCTAAACAAAAACTGTGTCTACTCTATTCCCTGCCAGTGCGGGAAACAATATATTGGCGAGACTTGCAGACCTCTACATGTTAGGGTAAACGAGCAAAAGAAGAAAGTTCAACAGGGCGAAATTTACAGTTCCAAACTGGCTGAACATGCTTGGGAAAATGAACACCATTTCCAATGGAAAGAGGCTAAACCCTTAATGTATAAGGAAAACAAGTTCAAGAGAAAATTGAAAGAGTCTGCTTTGATCGAAAACTCTGGAGATGCTGTCAGCCAAGCCAGCATAGAATTTTCTCAACTCTGGCTTTCCATTTTTCAAAACAATCCTCTTAATCCTCAAGTCACTAATCCAGTAACAAACAACTCATTACCACACAATAATGTGACAAACAACCTTAATCCGGTCGTTAATCCTCAGCAGGTAGTCGCGTCCCTACCCATACCTGATCCCAACCACCCAACCAATAGCAACGCACCTATAACCTGCTCCCACTCTTACAATACTAGGTATAAAAACTCGAAGAAAACTGAAATGTTTATCACTTCTCGTGATCGCTGAAGACGGAAACAGATTGTTGAGCAGTTTCTGAAACGTCCGAATTTTTCATATTACTCTTGTAGTATTATATCTTTTTGATACTAATACTCATTATATTATACTATTCTAGCCTAGTACTATCAGCAATAGCAAACGTCCAAAATAAAGGTGTCTGCATTAATAATCTAATGTCACCTAAAGACGTCAAGAAATCATCTGCCACAACACTATTTCAAAGCATTTGTGTTTTGTGTCTTGCCTTAGCATTGACATCACTGAACATGCACGAATGTTGTACAGTAATACCCCGCCACTCTTTAGCTCGACGTTTTCGCCATTCGATGTAAATGTCGAGAGTGAGAGTCGACGGAAGCATCGCTATCCGACGCGTGATCGAGTACCGATCACGTGATACATATTTTGGTAAACAAAGCGAAATGAACGCATGGTTCGCGCCTAGATATCTTGACGAAAACAACTCAGAATTAGTACTGCTATGAACTTTTTGTTTTTTGCTAAAATAAGTGATTTATATTTATAATTATGGGTCCAAAGAAGGCTAGAGATGCAAGCATAGCTAAAAAGAAAACAGTAAGAATAACTATAACTTATATTACTGTCAAACTCAAGATCTCTCACATAATATGGTCTTAATCCACGAGCTGTTTCGGATATGAACCTCCGTCCGGTTCACTGGCTGGTTGCAATTATTCTTAGGAAGATATTAAGCGTTGTTGAACTAAACTCGACATTCAAACCAACCTACTTTAATTATGATGTTTAATATTTACATTATTTACACACTTACAGTTACGATAGGATAAAATTTCGTGAATCCAACAAAATATTTATTTAATTCCTTTACTAAAATTTTTATTTAAGTTTACGAGGTTAAAGCAAAAAACTGTAACTAACGTTATTCGAAAAAGTCGCAACTATAAAATGTCATAAAATGTGAGGCGTGCTCGATTTAAACATACAGTAAACACGTGCAGTTTTAAAATCTGGTTTAAAAATCTACTGTTATACTAAACGAGAGCCTTAACGATGGAAAGCTGCACTTATGGTCTGCAGTTCAGGTTCAAGTTATTGGTGACAGCGACATATCAAGTATTATTTGTAAATAACAGTAATTATACGTGGAAAAATCTCCAGTAGACCAATTAGAATGATTAGACGACGTTTCTTTATAACTGGGTTACTTGGTGATATTTAAACACACAACTAGGTACACTGCTATTTTTAACAATGTACAAATGACATATTAACAGTAGTTTTATACAGAAATTCTTGCTTGGGATTCTTAAGAAACTTTCCACATAATTTGCTTGTTTTCTTTCAAATATAAAGTTAACATAGTAACCTTTTTTCATTCTTCCAAATAAGGTAAATTACATCACTGATGCATCCGTACTACAAATTACTTTTAATATAATTGACAGAGGAGTCCGTGTATTCTCGGTGAAACATATTTAAAATAAGATTAATAAATAAAACACTCGGTAAGTTTCACAAATATCAGTTTAATATACTCTATACGTATTTCGGCAGTGACGCCGAAAGAGTATATTAAACTGATATTTGTGAAACTTACCGAGTGTTTTATTTATTAATCTTAAATTACTTTTACTAAAATATTTCTAAAGAATGATTTTTAACTTTCAATCCAGGAAAATATTGAATTATTTTGCATAAATTTATATATTACATGTTAAAAATCCTAATTGGAAATTCGGAAAACCCAAAAAATTCTTAGAACCGAAACATTTAGGAATTCTCACAGAAAAGAAGGTGCGACTTACATATCTATTATGAAACACATGTGTTAAATCTACTGGCGGTGTCAAATTTAAACCATATTTTGTCCTATCTTATAACATACGGAGCAAAGAAAGATTGAATCCAAATGGGAAGTAAAAAGAAGAAAAAGACTTGAATATAACGGCTGCTCAACAAGGGAGATATCTGTAAAAAGGTTGGGAGGACAAGATGTGACACTGGAAATAAGAGATAGAATGAGGGATATCCAAGGGCACGAAAGAAGCGAGAGCCTAACAAATTCCAGATATAACGGCAAATATGTAAAGACTTGGACGACACAGATACCAGAGTACCTAAAAACAAAAATGAACGGAGATAAGAAGAAAATAATAGCGAGGTTTAGGTGCGGAAATGAGGAAAGGGAAAACGAATACTGGAGAAAGGATGAACAAAGAATGTGCAAGTTGTGTGGAGAGGAAAGAGAAACCATAGAGCACATACTGAAGAATTGCGGAGACATGAAATATAAAGAAGAGACAAGAAAAGATGTGCTGTGTGATTCAGGCCAAGGATGGACATGGATGGAAGAGGTCTTGGAGAGAAGTTAGCAATAATTATAGTTTTTTATGTGAACTATAAAGTTAATAATGCAAATATATAAACCGAAAGGTACATAAATAAAGTATTATCTATCTATAACATACACTGCACAGACGCGTCAAAAACTGACAACTGTACTATAGTTGCTGTACATAACGAGGAGAGTAAAACGTACCAGTTACCAGCAACCAGTAGTGTGTTCAAAGCAGAAGCGGTAGCAATTCTGAAAGCACTCGTAATAGCATCAAATACCACCTACCGAAACATAGCCGTCTACACTGACTCTCTGAGTGTACTACAAGCTCTCAAAAGAAACAGTCATACAACAAATTCAAGACCAAGTACACCAGAGGACAGCGGAACCAACGAAAACAGTTCACCTCATCTGGGTTCCTGCCCACATTGGCATAGAAGGCAACGTGCCAACACAGCCACCCGAGATTCCACCTGATACACTCTACCTACCCCCCAACAAAACCTACATAAGACAGATCATCAAGACGAAACTCCCCACGAGCAGACTGACTAAGTGGCACGAAACTACCAACAACAAACGAACAGTTAAGGACGACCAGGGCCGCCGCGTGAGGGGGGAAAGGTTGTGACCAGCACAAAGGCGCCTGATCATAGGGGCGCCATTCCAAAGAAAATACAAATTAAAATATTTAAAATATTAACTTGTTTAATACATGGTTACTTGGTAATTCTTATTCTTATTATCACAGAAAGATTTGAACAGTTAAAAAATCATAATGATGATTTTAAGCTCATTCACGACATAAGCAAATTGAAAGATGAAGATAAACACTGCAAAGATATACACATCCAACTTACCGATCAAAAAAACTCGGATAATCGGGATATTGACGGTGTATCCTTGCTTGATGAAATAAAAAGTTTGCAATATTTTGTAAAAAACAACATGTCTCCGCACGACGTATTAAACTACATTTATAGAAATAATCTAACTAACACCTTTCCCAATAAAACTATAGTATTACGTATTTATTTAACTTTACCAGTTTCAGTAGCTTCAGGAGAAAGGAGTTTTTCAAAATTAAAACTTATTAAAAATTATTTACGCTCCACAATGTTCGGTGACCGTCTAACGGATTTATCGTTAATATCAATCGAAAATGATATCATGGATACCTTAGATATTAGAGATTTAATTAAGAATTTTGTGGCGACTAAAGCAAGAAGAATAAATATTATATGATTTTTTTAATCAGCATTCGCCCTTTTTAGTTATAATACATCAGTTATAATAAAATACAGTTATAATACACAAAAGCTAACATGTAATCGATACATTTAAAATGTGATCTTATTTATATTATCAATAATACAAATATAACATTATCTTTATTGTGATTTTATTTTAATAATAAAAGATTGATTATTTGTGAACAATTTTTAAAAAATATATATTATTGCATTTATCTTACTCCGATCTGTAGTTTGATTATATATGTATGTATTTTTAAATTTTGTATAAATATATAAATTTATTTATTTTTAGATTTTTTTTGAGGAGTGAGGGGGGAGGTAATGGGCGCCAAATAAAAGTTTTGACAAAGGCGCCTCATACCCACGCGGCGGCCCTGAGGACGACATATAAAACTGGAACTCAGGCACCAACAGACGAGAACAAATAATAATGACAAGACTCAGAATCGGACACACCAGACACACACACGAACACCTCATGGCAAGACTAGATAACAAACTATGTGAGCCATGTAACGAACAACTCACCGTTAACCACATACTAATTAACTGCAAATTCTACACTAACTTACGTACAAACTACAATTTACAACAAGACCTTAAAGACAATTTAAGACTAGACTCAACAATGACTAATAACGTACTCAACTTCTTACAGGCAACCAAAAATTAATAATGTCAATCAATATACTAATTATGTATCAATTATGTAACCCCAGTAATTTCAAACACTAATAGTCTTAAAATAATAAAATAAATATATATATATATATATATATATAACATGCACATCTGGCCAACTTTTTAACACAATCATGGCAGATAGCAACAAGTCTAGAGTTGTCGCTATGATTTTAGTTTTTGACTACCCCAAAAGATGTCACTCAAAGATTCAGTCGGTAAACTTGGGACAAAAGTCGCCAACTTTGGTAGCTTAACATTTAAAATACATTAGGAGTTATGTTTTTGGTTATTTACGCATACTCAGTTAGTTAGTTTTTGGCAGCAACGATGGCTATTTGCGCATAACGCAACCCATATAAAATACGCATACTAAAAAGCAACATTGCTCACCTTTGAAATTCAGCATTTCAGACCTTATGCCTAGACAATAACGTTTCTAATGAGTTTTGATACACCTTGTGTAATACCTAACCAACAGAAAATTATGTACTCAGTTGTGTACTATACCGCTTTAGAATTTCAAATGAAATGTTCAATGAATTTTTTATTAGTGGAGTCTATATTTGCAAGAGAACAGTTATATAATTGTTTCATTGTAATTAATACCTTGGTATTAAGTATAATTACAGATAGTTATCTTTGTTACTGTTTATAAGATATTCCTGAAGCTTCATAAAATAAAAACAGGTATAAATTCAAGGCTGCAGGGCAAGTTTGCGTGTCGACAAATTAAATACTATTTTGAATTTGCTCTTATTAAGATAACTGTTAAAATGATTTCATCATAATATTTAATGAACTTTAGAAAGAATAGTCCATCGTCTACGAAAGAATAAGAATGTTGAGCAATTGTTTCATGGTTACACTCCATACTTAATGTTTTTAAAAGGGAAAAAAATGTTAGGGTAAAGTTTCATAAGTTATCCCTTGTATTAAAAATATTCTTTTTTCTCATATATTTCTTTTGAGTCGTTAACAGGACTAGTCCAGAAACTAAGACTCCAATCATTTTATACAAATATAGAAAATATACAATACTCGGGAAGGCTTTACTTGAGAGACCCTCGCCAGAGAAAGGGTATGGTTCAATCTAGAAGGATATTAACATTATGCGATGCTATTGGTTCGGATGACGAGAAAGAACTATCGTCTTGCTCACTCACAGCTGCAATAGAAGCACTTCATATACAAAAATCAGCTGTGGCCACCACAGGACCGACCGCCATTACAAAGTACTTATATAAAATACATTCTAGCAGCAGAGTAGAAATAACTTGGCCTAATATTTTCTAACAGAGATATAATTTATCATGACCATGGAAACGTTACATATAAGGATGAAAATATAGATACTTAGAAATTTTCTAGTCGACCGATTTTTACCAAAAGTTGATCAACTCGTGCCATTGATGTCAAAAGCTGAAATATGCAGGTTCATAAAAATCCTTTTAGCCGAATTTGCTCCGCACGTGTACACAGACAGACAGACAGACGGACGGACGGACAGACGGACAGACAGACCGACAGACATCATGCTAAAAATAGTCAAAACGTTATGTAGGGACCTCAATTCGTGGAGATCCATCGAAATCTCGAAATGTCAAAATCGGTATGATCACAATACCTCCCTTATACATATATGTTGGCGGTCGATAAAAACTAAAAACTTAAAAAATGAGATAAAAAAAAAATCGTAACTCAAAAACGGTAAGAGATAGAGACCTGCGGTTTAAATTTTTGGAATCCTCATTTAGTATGTATTGTTGAAAAAATTTGGGGCCTTAATCGCTTGAGTCATTTTTAACTGGGATTGTATTGAAAATATCCAAGATTTGGGTTTGAGTAACTGTATCTCAAAAAATAAAACTGATAAATACCTGCGGTTGGAATTTTTGAAATCCTAAGGTCCGAAATATCCTTAGGGCACATTTTGAACCAATTTGAGAACAAAAAAATTTTTTGTGAAATTTTGAATTTTTCGAAAAAAAATTTGAAATTTCAAAAATTGGTAACTCAAAAACTGTTGCAGTTAGGGACCTGCAGTTTGAAATTTTGGAATACTGATATCTTGTTTAGTCTAGAAAAAAATTGGGGCTTTAATATTTCTAGTAGTTTAGTTTGTACAGAAGCCTAAACAAAAACCTTGAAAATGGCCAAAAATCGAAAAAAACGTAAGGGGTATACCTTAAAAAAATCGAATTTTTTGACCAAAATTTTTTTGTCCCCGATTTGTCTGAAAATTGGTACTATTGTGTATTTTGGGTCGTAGATCTCAAAAATTTGGTCTATTCCGATCTATGGGCTCACAATTTTCAGTAAATTCAAAAATACTCTTTCGAAATTGTCATAATTCGTATTCATATTTGTATCCATAATTGATATCTCAAAAAGGGTTAGAGATAGAGACCTGCGGTTTAAATTTTTGGAATCTTCACACTTTGTTTAGTTTATAACACAAAATAGGGCCTTAATGGGTAGCAGATAACTTTTTTATAGAGCCTCAAACAAATTTTTGAAATGTGTCAAAAAATGTAAAATTTTGTTCCTTTAAAAAATTTATATCTCAAAAATGATAAAAGGTAGAGACCAGCGATTTAAATTTTTGGAATCTTCACATATTACTTAGTTTAGAAAAAAATTGGATCATAATAGCTAGTACACAGATTTTTGAATGGGCCATCAAAAAGAAATTTCAAAATATCAAAAAATATAAAATTTTATATTGGAAAAAAGTATATCTCTAAAACGGAAAGAGATAGCGACTTGCAGTTTAAATTTTTGGAATTTTTATACTTACTTCAGTCTACACAAAATTTGGAAACTTAATGGATAGTACACAAATTTTGCTATGGGGCATCAATCCATAACCCTTAAAAATATAAAATAAACTGAAAGCGTAAAAAATTTGATAATTGAAAAAATCGTAACTCAAAAACGGTACAAGATAGAGACCTGCGGTCTAAATCTTTGGTATTAAAACACCTTGCTTATTTCACAAAAAAATTATAGGCCTAATAACTAGCACACAACTTTTGTTATGGGGCATCAAACGAAATCTTAGAAAAATATAAAAAACTAAAAACTTAAAAAATTAGATAATTTAAAAAATCGTAACTCATAAACAGTAAGAGATAGAGACCTGCGGTCTAAATTTTTGGAACCCTCATTTAGTATGCATTGTTGAAAAAATTTGGGGCCTTAATCGCCTGAGTCATTTTTAACTGGGATTGTTTTGAAAATATCCAAATTTTTCTGACATTCGGGGAATGTCAAATAAATGCTAGCGCCCAGCAACTTCTACCAAGAAAGGTATCCTGAAGGTAAAGGCTAGAAAACTTAGAACATAGGGTAAGGACAGCCATCAGGGAAATTCAAGAGTATTTTCGTCCTAAATGTAAAGAGTTTTTATTATGAATGAGAAAATGTGTGGATAACAAAGGAGGTCTTATTGAATATTTGTGAACAATGAAATTTTTATTAGTTTATTACTAACTTTAGTCATATTTTGTTTAATTATTTTAGATTTGGTACAGACACATATACAAAAAAATATCAAATTTTTCCAGTCGAACTGAGTGTTCCAAAATGATTCGCCATTGATCCCAACGTTTTGCTCTTGGAATACCTATTATCAATCTCTTCTTTAATTGTTTTTTTTTGTCTTCCAAATTTTATATAAATAATTTTTTTAAAAGACTGTGCAATTTTTTATAATAAAGGTATGATTGTCGATAAAAGTTTTTTTTAAGTGTTGGGGGGGGGTCCCCGTCGGTAGTCCGACAGTTATGGTACCACTATGGTAAGTACTAATTTCACGTTAATTCTAATTTATAATTTGGAGGTTTTGAACGAAGCATTATAAGTGATGAGTTCAGAAGGGGACAGGTGTGACATTTTCCTCACGCGGATGCCCATGGCCTTACCAAATTAGTTTTCTTGGTAATGAATTATTAAAGTAACATTAACTTATTATAGAACGGCCCTTAAAATAAAATTCTAAGATGTTTTATGTGAACTTTCTTAGAAATATATCATAAAAACATCAAAGTCATTTATTTTGATGTTGTTTCTTGATTAGAATTTGTAGTGAACATCGTGTATATGTAGTTTAAGTTGAAGTGGAGACGTGATCTATAGAAAGAACGTTACATCTCGTTAGCAATCGACTACCATTAATACCTATCTCATTTATACATCAACTGCCCTAAATAACTCATGACGAATCGCGAGAAGTAACAGGAGACGATAATTAGCATCAACTAAAGATTCGATATGGTTACGGCCGTTTTATAGCAGCCTGCGGTAACTTGATGAACAAAATTAAATAGCCCTTCATTTCACTACGCCGGTAATAGCCTCAGCTACACCAAATCATCCGTATATTTAGTAACATACGTGAAATTATACAAGATTTATCAAAAACATAACAATTATATACGGCAATCTATTTGGATTAACACGTAAATCTACTATTATATTGTACAAGTGTGGTATGTATGTTCTATTCAACTTCTGGTGCATCTTCATTTTTCCGGTAACGCGGAGAGAGGAATATGAACCGCCGTCTTATCCGGGTGATATTTTTTTAGTGCTAAGGCTTAATTTTATTTCGACAGGGGGTACTGACTAATTTTTATTGATAAAAATCATGCATTTTTTCCTCGAATCCGTGTCGAATCAAAGTCACCATTGATCGGCACGGACAGGTTTTATCAGACGATAATTCAAAAATATTCTTAATACAAGACGGCCGGTCCAGAATATTTATGGCGAGAATCAAAGTGTTAAATGGTAATAATGGTTCAGGATAGCTTTTTGGACGTGCGAGATAATATTTTGAGGTATTAGAAAACATTTTTCAAAGAATCTGGGCCAGTATTTGAGCATTTTGAGGCAAAAATATGATTACAAGGTTTCAAACGGAGACAGCTGTCAATTTGTTTGCATTTTAAAATGGGACGAGATTTCACATTTTGAACGTGTTTCTTGACAGAAGAATACTAATTAAGGATTTAAGGTGAATTAACGATAAAGTTTAAGACATTTGCAGGGCGAATTTCCATAAAATAGTGTTAAAAAAGATTTATAGATATTAAAAATTTCAGGGTTAATCAAAGTGTTAAGTGGTGATAATGGTTCAAGATAGCTTATTTGACGTGCGAGATAATATTTTGAGGCATCAGAAAACATGTTTCAAAGAATCTGGGCCATTATTGGAAATATGCTTACAAGATTTCAGAAGGTGACAGCTGTCAAATTTTTTGCATTTTAAAATGGGACGAGATTGCACATTTTGAACGTATTTCTTGATAGAAGAAAACTAATTAAGTATTTAAGGTGAACTAACGATAAAACTTAAGATATTTGTAGGGGGAATTTCCATAAAATAGTGTTAAAAAAAGATGAGCGACGTGTTTTATAATCGACAAGTACGACAAAATTATATTAAAACGAGTCGCGAAGCGACGAGTTTTAACAACGTAGGGGAGAAGACCGGCGTAGCCGGGCTGAGGCCCCTAGTATGTATATATGCTACGTGGGTTACCTTTTATGTTTTTACAAACGACCACTAGATGGCAGTATTGAAATTATTATATTCGTAAAATTTGATACTTGTTATTGTGAAATCAGTGGCAGCTTATAAATTGACCAAGTAGTTGACAGTGAGCATTTAAAAAAACAAGTTTGTGAAAAAATGGATATTACTCGTGAAGGTTTACGTTGGAAGATTTTTTACGATTTTAGTAAAGGCCTAACTCAACAACAACTTTTTTTTGCTTCGTTCAACTTTAGGTAATGCAGCACCATCAGAAAAGACTGTTTACAATTGGTTTGCAGAATTTCGTATTGGTCGTGCGTCCATCAGTGATGAATCTCGTGAAGGTCGACCAAAATCGGTTGTGATTCAAAAAAAAATCGATGCTGTGCGCAAAATGATTGAAAAAGATCGACATGTGACTTACCGTGAGATAGAGGCATCCTTTGGCATATCGCAGACTGCAATATATTTGATTTTGCATGAACATTTAGCTGTGAATAAGATCTGTTCCTGATGGATTCCGCATAATTTGACTGAAGCTCAAAAAAAGGCTCGTGTTGATTGGTGTAAGGGAATACTAAAAAAATTCAACCTAGGCACTGTAAAATTCGTATACTTTTTCTTTTCATCATTTCATGTCATCATTTCCTGCATTCTTTGTCCACTTAACCTGTCCCTCCTTATTGCTTCAGTTAAATATCTCCCATATTCTTATATTTTTTTCCTCTTTACCTCTCACATTGATTTAGACTGCTTTGTTCATCTTTTTTTTTAATTTCTTTCCAGCATTCATTTAATAACTGTTTCTTTGGGTGTTTAGTTATATTTTCTTCATATCTTATTGCCTTTTTACTGCTTCTGTTTTTATTTTTTCTACTTTCGTTTCCTACCTAATTATTTTTAACCCTGATCCTTAAACCTGTCTAATTCAATTCTGTTATAATATTTACTAGTGCTTGGTTATTTGATGGTAGTACCATGTCTATACGTATCTAAAATATGTAAAGCCAATGTCTAATCGATTTTTTCGACCTTGTGTTAGAAATATAGCCACATATAAAAATACAAAGGTGTAGGTAACAGAGTCAATTTATTTTGAGGTTTATTATATCATTGAATATTATGGTAGCCCGTATCATTCGCCCGTAAACTTGAGTGAAATCAATCGACACAATTTCTCACTTTCGGTTTCTGATGTGGGCAGTATAGCACGCTCACCCACTCCTGCGCCGGCCCTGGCCCACACAAACACATTCCACACGCTGACACTACATGTTAACTAGACGGTAATAACGAGCCCTGATCGCAATATGAAATTACAACTCTTCAACATGTGTGAACAAAGAGGAAACTGCATTTTTCTAAATGCTCTATAATGAATTATGTTACCTTACAATGATGCGAGATGGGCATAACTTTTAATTTCTTTTATTCATTTTTTATAGAATTAAATTAACATTTTCAATCTCATATTATTTTTGTATCCTTTATTTTCTTATGTAGGCAGATATTTTTATATAATTTTCTGCAAAAAAATTGCAGCTAAATATGAAACAAAAGAATTTGCACCGTGTATAACATTATCCTATAAGGGAGGTAATTTTGGAATTATTTCATAAATAAATTTAGTATAATCATTCAATTAGAGTAAAATATTTAAAATCTTAAATGATAAAAAATAATCTATTTCTCAGAAAGGGCATTCAAGATAAGGGTAGACTTGTTTATTTTTGTAACTTGAGACTTTGTAAATGAAACATGAAAAGGAAATAGTAAATTGTAATATTGAAAGACAACTCTGTTAATAAATTAGATTAGAAGTATTAGAACCATATGGGAAAATCTATTAATCTCTGTTTTAAAATAAATATTAGTCGGTTACTCATCTGGGGAGATTATACAATTTAATTTATGTATAATAAATGTCGTCTCAATTGACCGGGGTGTGAAATGACATTTAACAGTTGGGCGATGTAAGCTTTTCAGGGTGGTTCTCTTTTTATGGAGAGTTGATTTTAACCCGTCGTATGGTTAAGACTATGTTCAAGAGTTGATTTTAACCGTCGTATGGTTAATACCATGTTTAAAATTTAGTCTAAAGAGTGAAGAAGTTATGTCGAGTTTTATGTAGAGTGAGATTTTGTTAATCATGAGTTAGAGACATTTAGAATGATCGGGCGAATCGAGTTAATGTTAACAAGTAATTCCGTATTTGCGTTAATGTAGTGTTTAGTTTGGTGTAGTGTGCCTAGTGTGTGTGAATGTCTCATTTGGATTTAGCTGTATCGACGTAATTGTAAGTCTAGTGTAATCATGTAAATAATTAAACCGTAATCGTAATTAAAGTAGGTTAGTTAAAATCTTCAGTTTAAATTATCAAACCCTTAAATCCTTCCAAGAATCATAGCAACCAGCGGACCATAAGGGGGGGGGGTCCAGACTTGATCCGTTCGCAAGTCTGGATACTCATAATGTAAGGGAGACCTAAAGTTGAGGGATGTACAGAGTAAGTACAAATGAAGTAAATAAATCAGCCAACCGTGACATTTCATATTTATATATAGAGGCTCCCCACAATTTTAAAGTGTGGTCCACGGAACACCTCTGGTTTTAGGGTGAAAGACTCAAAACAACGCGATATAATTAAAAAGGCCGGGACTTTTCCACTAATACAACACTTTATAACAGGCATGGTAAATTTTTTTACTAACGTGGGCCATATTCTGTACAGCAGACGTCATCACGAGTTACAAAAAAGTCATCCAAAAAATTAGACGAGTAAAAGAAAAGGAAACTCAAACCAACTGATGACAAAAAAAAAGAAAACCCAAACTAGCTGATGAGCAAAAAAAAGGAAACACAAACTAACAAAAAAAATCAAATCCAAAGAATCTGACAAGCAAAAAACGAAGGAAATAGTTATCGAGCAACATACAAGACCTCGCGGGCCGTAATTTGGTCATGCCTCTATTAAAATCTGGATATTTCGTGAAATACATTTTAATAAATAAAATAAATAAATTTTTATAAAAAAATTCATGCATTTATAATTTGATCGGTGTATAATTTAAATTAAAAATTTGGTATTACGCCGTATTATCGAAATGCCGTTCATTTTTCGAGTTACCTTTACGTTACTCTAGTGTTAACTTTCTATTTTGTTGCAATCAATGTGGATAATTTTTTAATGAGAAATCTATTTATCTATAAAAGTGCAGTGGAATTAGATCATAATTTAAAAGATTTGAAAAGCATATGGCTCAGTGTTGTATGAGTACATAAGAGAAAATGTCGTTCAGAATATTTTCTATTAAAAGATTTCTTTGAACTTATTTATTTTATTGCTTTGAAAGTTTTAGTTGTTTTTTTTTTAAAGTAAACCACAAGTTGGTTGTTTTTACAGAAATATAGTACTAATTTACAAAATGATGCACAGAATTCCTTCTAAGATGGGTTATATCTTATAAACAATACCCAACTGTATTACAGGGTCTATATCAAAAATTTTCAATTCTATATCCGTGTACCACAAGGATCAACTTTAGGACCCTTGTTTTTTGTATCTTTACCAATGATGTCATTCAAACTGAGAATGAACTTTTACACTTACAAATTTTTCATTGTGTATCAAATTAGAAAGAACAATGGGTATTCTCGAATTATATGGGATTAAAACGTATAAACTACTAGATTAACCACACTCTACCAATAATTGATCAATTTGTAAAATATATTTCTAGTAATTTTAGCTCCTACAACGTACGAGGGATGTTTCCTAAATTCTGGGAACTGTGCTATAATTAAATTACGCAGAACTTATAGGCAATTTTATTGGTGCCAGACAAGTCTTGACATGTTTATGCAACTATCTAGTGCAATATTGTTCAGTCTGATTTAGGTGTTCGACTGATATAGACGCGTTTTCATAGCACTGTTTTTGTAACCATGGAAGACGCAGCAAAATCTCAAAGAGCAATAATTTTCTTTTTGTGGAAAGAAGGTGTGAAAACATCAGAAATTATTCAGCGTCTGTAGTATTTCGTGTGTCTGCAGAATCCAAAAGTACTGTTTATCGGTGGATCGATCGTTTTAAAACCGGTAGAACATCACTAGAAGACGATCCATGCAGTGGGCGCCCAAGCACGTCGGTAAATGAAAGAAACATTACTGCCGTCGAAGACCTACCGAAAGAGGACAGGCGAATGACTATTCGTCAAATTAGTGTGCGCCTAGGAATAGGTACACGACAAGTTCATGACATCTTGCATGATTGTTTGGGCGTTAGCAAGGTTTCACCACGCTGGGTGCCAAGGCTGTTGGAATAGGTGGATTGAGGAGACACCGAAAAAGTACTTTGACGACGGCTTAAAAAAAATAGTTTATCGTTGGGATAAATGTATTCAGTTAAATGGAGATTATGTTGAAAAACTACATTGTAATATTGACGAAAATTAACAAAATAATAAAAATTATAGCTAAATCCACAGAACTTTGGAAACATCCCTCGTATTTGATTAAGCTTAGGGAATATTTTGATATCCTTGTAAAGCTGATTTAATGTACTTTCAAGAAAAAAATTAAAGTACTGATTTCCTATGCTAGATAAAAAGTTGAAACAATTTCTGCTGAAACCGAAAGTGATGCAAAATTCTTATTATAGTCCTTAAGTGGACCCTTTTGTCTAGTTTAACTTTTCTTCTGAAGAATTTTTTGTATCTCTTAAAATAAAGGGGTTATTCGAGGTGCAGCGTTTCAAACAAACACCCTGTATATGCTGGCATGAATCAATTATTTCTAAATTATTACAAAGTATGTAATAGATTGCAGACTATTAAATTTAGTGCAGAAAAATAATAAAACAAAAATTTGTGTGAGAAAATTGTGTCGGTCAGTAACGTTACATAAATATACATTTATTTCATAATTAAATATTCCCAATAAGTATTTAATTTATCTTTCAATATTTAATATTTACCAGTTCATTAGCATAACTGTAAAATATCCTTAAAAGTGATAAAAATGTCTCAGTTGTAAGTATGTTTCTCATTATTGATATTTGACTTGTATTCTCGTGGGTAGTGGATATTTAAGCAAATGTCCCCAGGTACCGACTAATTACGGTAGATAGCGTAGGTACCGTACGAACCAAGAACTTTCTAATTTACCACCTTTACGCTGTATTTTTAACTTAATTATCGTAATACCGCGGTAATAACATACTTGTATAATTTGGTAAACCTACATGCTTAAATTTCATCTAAAATGTATCATTTAGTTTTGGTTATTTGCTTTTTAAGATAATGAACTTTAAAATTGAGCGATTTACATATGTTATTTACAGCAACATAAACGGTAGCGAGTTTTCAGATTAAAATATCACATAAATGGGCATAAGTTATTATTATTTGATTATATAAATACGTTGGATGTCTGGAATCACAATTAAATCAAAAACGAAAAATTACGTGCAAAAATCCGAACATTTATACATAGGATGAAATTACCAAAATCCAAGGATGTGTACCTGCATTAATTTTAAGCATTTAAGGCCGGTCTTTCCACCTTATCTGCATATCTGAATAACTTATCTGCCAGATAGCATAGTTTATTCGTAGGAATAACTTTATCTGAAGGTGGAAAGATGCTTTATTGTTTTTATCCGTCAGATAACGTTAGCCACTTTATCTGAAGGTGGAAAGACCGGCCCTTAAAGTAATACGTGGCTCATAGAATGATTGAGAATAAGAAAATCAGGTAGGCCGTGGTATGGCAGCACTGTCATTTTATACAATTATTTACTTATTGAAGTTTAGTTTTAAACGTTAGGTTGATTAGAGCATATTCGGATCATGATTTAATACGATTTTATAAAATTTAATATAAAAAATAAAATATACTAAAACCATCATGCCTCTTAAATATACATAAGCGGTTCACTTTTGTAAGAACAAACTAAAAGGAAATTTAGATTTCAATAGTTTGCACCTTTGAAATTATATGTCATGTTGGTATTAAAAAATGTCACTTTTTCAAAATGTCGATCCATTTGACATATGTCATAATGAAAAATGATATCTTAATTATAATGATCATAACCTTATCAACCTAAAGTCGGTTTTACAGCGTAAGGAATATTTTTAATTGACATTTAAAGTCAGTAACACACAATAAAAGTAACTAAAATAACCAGATCTAGTGTGTTCTTACAAAAGTGAACAGCTTATAGTTTATAGTAACAGTAGAAACATAAATTTCGTTTCGAAAGAGATTGTTTACCTTTTATTTGGGTTCTCGAAAACAAAATTTTGACACCAATTTTTGTTGTAAAATATTCCAAAAAAGGTATTACTTTAGCTGAAATTTTATACCTTGTTTAATATAATAGAAAATTGCACATAAAATAAGTTGGCAATAATGACCGATGATATTACCGCGCGTGAAAGTAGTTTCCAATGACCAAAGATGGTGCTGCCGTCAGTAAACATGTCTGCCAACCTATTTAAACTGGGATCATAAAACGACAGCGCGTATCAAATTTAGCGTACATAATTCAAGTTATTAGTTAGTAAAATTTTACGGAAATCATCCATGATTAATGGTGAAGAAAATTAGATTTGCTTTCATAATTCTGCAAAAATTAAGAAATATCAATAACTTACTTAAAATGTCATGCTATTTCGTGACATCTGATACTTGGATTGTTACAAAGTTACCGATTTTTCTTTTATACTATAGGTAACCCCTTTTAAGACTGCAGCGCCAAAGTGGCAAAATCGAAACTAACCAAATAGACAATAACAACTTTTTGACATTTGGACAATACGTTGTGATCTGACATTTAGAAAGAATTTATATATTTATTATATTAGTCATACCTATAAAACCCTAACAAATATAGCCTATGGTGGCTTTTTGCTTTGGATTCCAAAGAAATAGCATTTAAACTGTAGGGTTCCGCAGATGTAAGAAGGTTGAAGACCACTGATAAGCAAATCTGCATTAATAAATAGAATTTCTCTTCTGTTTAGAAACTATAAAATAATTCCGAAGCAACGAAGAGTCTTGTTGGAAACAGTGTTACTAAACCAGGGGGGTGAAACTCTAATAGCAAAACGAAAACCATATTACGTTCCATAACCCAACACGATAGCGCCCCAGTCGTTATAACTACGTGCATCACAGGATGTTGCCTGTTACGGCTTCTGTCATTAGCGTCAAAATCTGAAGTTAGTGTCAAAATCGTCTTCTGTAATTTTGTAATTTCATTGTTTAATTCGGAAAATGGGTGTTAAATGCTTTGTTTTGGGGTGTGATAGTAGTGAACCTACAAGATATCGCTTTCCAAACCCGAAGACACGTGTGGCTCCAGAATTGTATAAAACGTAGATGAGGACATTGGAAATCCAAAATTGGATGGCTTGTCCATGGAAGTGTCCATAAATATTAAGTATTAGTAAATATTATGTTACATGTTAGTCTACTTAATAAATAATTATTTCTGCTAGTTATTGTTTTTCTGTTTCTGTATAATTCCTAACTGCTTGTTCTTAATTGTAAACATAATTAAATGTTATTATTAAATGATACAGTTGTTTTATTTTGTCTATTTTTAATATCGTTGTCGTTAATAATATTAAAAATAGACAAAATAAATCATAACAATTGTTTCATTTAATAATAACATTTAATTATGCTTACAACTATATCCACTGAAGCATTTAAAATACCCGCGAAAACCCAACCCTTTCCTCCCCTACCAATTTTAGTTCCATAACCCAACAAATACAGCGCTAATTTGGTTTAAAAAAATATAACGGCAGTTTCGCATCTATTTCCTTCTTTATCTATGGTTAAAAAAAACAGAATTGTCAAAAGTAATATAGATTGATCTAAACATTGTAATGTAATTTGTGTTTCATTAATTACATTTTTATCGCACCCCTGTTTAGAACAAGATTCTATTTTCAAGATGGATTCATCCTTATGCGAAATTTTTTCTGTGACAATATGTGTATAAACGAGACTGTAAATCATTGAACATTTATCTCACAATAAACAATATCACTTACTATGCATTATTTTGTTGATCTTATTGTATTCAATCGCATATATTCGTTTGGTTGCGATCTTTTATGTAGTTCTTTTAGATTTTTTTCGGGCTTCACGAAGGTCGTAGTGAATATTTCTGTATCAGCTTTGTGAAACTGTTCGGCGCGAAACGGGCTTTAGAATCGAATATAAAAAGTTGAAATACGTCAACTGCAAACGGTGTATCGAAGGACGGACATTTTAACGACCAGAATACGATGCTCGATTGTTATCCGCAGAGATTGAACTGAGAATAACAACAAAAAGAATATGTGACTTCTTCTTTCTTTATTTAAAGTCTTTTTCTTTAACCCAAATGATTTATACCTTTGAATGTTATTTCTGAAATTGTATTCAATTAATGTCAAATCAGAAGGTTTTGTTCAGAAGAATGAAATTTGTCGTTCACAAAACAAACTGCATAAGAATTTGTTTCTTTTTATTTTGTTTTTTAACAAAACGTGTAACGTGTAACTATCAACACAAAATAACTAAAATTATTAGAATATTGATAAGCAATAATTGGGAACAAAGGATTTATTACAACTATATACTTTTATCATTATAAAAATTGGTAAATTTAATTTTAACTTCGCAAATTTAAAGTTCTCAAATTTATTTATTTTTATATTTGTCTATTGTCTATTTTATATTTTCCACTGCATATTCTATCTCTACTATAAGTTTTAGACAAAATCTTTATCAATAAAAATTGTTCACTATTTTAGTACCAACACATTATATCTAATTTTGAATATAAAAATCCCAATTTGTGTGAAAAATGTATAATTTCAATAACATTGACTCCATAGACCAGGGTTCGGCAACCTGCGGCTCTTTTGGAAAATATTGTGGCTCTTTGAAAATTGGCTGGTTTTTATTTTAATATAATTTATTTTTTAATTTTCAACTTTCTGCCTGTACTATACAGGTTTTGTATTGTTCAGGATGTTTTACGGTGCAATTCACGCCTGGTAATTCCCCGAGTTGCTGCATATTCCCTTTTCGAAGAAGTAATTTCTGATGAATGATATACGTGCAGAAACATTTTTACATTTTATTAATTTTCAAAAACATAAGGACAATAACAACTTTATTAATGCAATTTTTTTTGCACAAACTATTGTTAACATGCAAGAAGCTTTTGGAGAAAGATTTAAAGAGTTTAGAAAATATAAAGCTATACTAGCTTTTTTGATAATTGAAGCAGATATGCAGAAATTGCATTTATCACCATTCCCATTGATTAATCAGGTACAATTTGAACTTCAATTATTAGATTTGAAATCCAAAGATTTATGGAATGATATATTCTTAAAACTTAATTCTGAACTGGAAATTTTAGAAAGAGAAAAGTGCATTTTATCTTCCCAGCATAAGTGGACCAAAATTCACAATCTTCAAAATGTAGAAAGTTGTTTTCGAAGCTTGAAATCGTCTTCCAGAATCGTTCAATCATTCAAAAAATTATGTTTTTGGACTACTGACAATTTTCGGATCCACACATTAAGTCTTTTCACATATGAAATTAATAGTCAGTTAAGAAGTAATCTTACTGACCTGAAACTTGAGTGCAGCCGTAAGTTAAAGATTACTGAATATTTACCAAATATTGAAGTCTTATCGAACACTAGGAAAGTAGCAATCGTCCCAGTAAAAAATTATTATATTGTAATATACTGGCAAGTGCAATAGGTATCACAAACTAAATGTATATGTAAATATTAATTTATTTATACATTATATACTAATAACAATTTTTACGTTTTTGTCTTAAATATAGCATATATTTTTTAGCAGCTCTTCCATGTTATTGTTTTTGTTTTCAATATAGATTTGACTCTTTGTCACTGAAAGGTTACCGACCCCTGCCATAGACGATTTAAAGCAAAAAATAAATCATATTTGTAATAATATTCACCCGCGGACTATTGCAGATGTAAACAAACATTTCTACAATAGATTAGGTTTTTGTTTAGCTAATGATGGAAATTTATTCGAAAATTAATTTAGATGTAATTTATCCGGATTTGAATATGTTGAGTGTACACAGGAAAAAATACTAATAAGAGAGTTTATATTTATATAATTTTATAGAAAAAGTCATTAATGTCAATTTGTCAATGAGTGCAGACGCCTTTTATGAAAGTTTATTTAATAAACTACTAAATATTTTCAAAAATATGCCTACATATTTGCCTATTCCCATGATAAAAAAAATCTGCGGGCCCTTATGCAATGTGTTACTGATTTTTACATAATTTCAAAGCTAATTACATAATGTATTAATTACTACGGGCCACTGATCTAATGGTTTAATTATTTTTCTGTTAGATATTATTGCACAATCACTTATTTTTTATGAGTAGTAACAAAAAAATTAACATCAGAATATTTCTTGTTAAGTTTTTACATTAAAATTTTTGTCACGGTTAAGTTAGTAACAGTCTTGTAATTTTAATTTTCGTTTCGTCTGAAAAGAACATTTTGTGAAAACAATTTAGGCATGCGTGAAAGTTTTATAAAAGAAACAAAACATCATTTTACGTGACTAAAAGTGAATCTAGTAGGTTCTCATGCTCTACTATAATAATAGAATGTTTTTCATACCAAAGCACAAATCGCATTGCGGTTGTCAATCTAAGGACATTGTTTTCAGTTGGTGATAAAGTTTAATGGTCTCCTAATGTATCGTTATGTTACTCTCGAGTATTAAATAATGGGAATATAAAAAAATCAATCAATATTCTATCTACTTACAGATAATATAAAAATGTTTTTATAAATTTACATTTATTTACATTTTTACCGACCGCCAACATATATAAGGGAGGTATTGTTAGGGTGACCAGATTTCAGTGAAGGGAAACCGGGACACAGGGAAAAAAGAAGAAAGTCCTCACCTCCCAGATCCTCGTGAAGAGCAAAAAAAAGGTCCTCACCTCCCAAATCCAAGTGAAGAGCAAAAAAAGGTCCTCGCCTCCCAAATTGAAGTAAAGAGCAAAAAAAAAGAAAGTCCTCACCTCCCAGATCCAAGTGAAGAGCAAAAAAAAAAGGTTCTCACCTCCCAAATCCAAGTGAAGAGCAAAAAAAAAACTCACCTCTCAGATTGACTAGTTGTAATATTTCTTTTCATAAAAAAAAGCAGAATTATGTAAAAACCGGGACAATTGACCGTCCCGAAAAGATTTTTCGGGACACGGGGACAATTGACCTAAAATCGGGACGGATGGTCACCCTAGGTATTGTGATCATACCGATTTTGGAATTTCGAGATTTTGATGGATCTCTACGAAATAAGGTCCCTACATAACATTTTGACTATTTTTAGCATGATGTCTGTCGGTCTGTCTGTCCGTCTGTCGGTTCATCCGTCTGTCTGTGTACACGTGCAGAGCAAATTCGGCTAGAAGGATTTTTATGAAACTTCATATTTAAACATCAATGGCACGAATTGATCAACTTTTGGTAAAAATCAGGTGACTAAAAATGGGAGTTTACTCGTGTCGATTTTAAGATGTTAGCGAATATTTAACAACAGAAAAATATTTCGAAAAAATTTATTTAACAAAAGCAATAACTGACAACTTTTATTTGAGACATTATTTGATAAGACGAAAAAAAATTGAAAAAATTTCAAGTACCTATTTTTTTTACTTTTATTTGTTGGCTTTAGCTGCTTTGGCTATTAGCCATGTATAAATACAGAGATTACAATATTTTAAAAATTACATTTATAATTTGATATTTTCTGCATTCATATAGTTATAAATAATTTCATAAATGTCTAGAGAAATAGTAGCAAGAAGCGTTTGAATATTGGTAGGTAAGGATATTTTTTGGACAACTAAATTTTGTATGAATAAATTACAAACAATAAATGGTTCGAATCACTGACAGACATATTATCACACAGACAGAAAGGAGACGAAACCATGTTAATTCTATGCAGGTGATATGGAGAGAAGGTGTGATTAAATCTAAGCCGGATAAGAGTAGATATAAAAGATCTGCTTTGGTGAGAAGAAAACCAAGGCTTTCTAGGAAGAAGAGGTTGAATTTGACTGTAGTATGATCCTTTGTGTTATAGAGAATCTATGTATTCTTATTGCCATTGGTTGTAAATGGAAGATTTGAAGATTGACATAATCTCATTACTGTTTTGAGGAATATTTAAGAGGGAGCCATTTGCAGCTGTTTCTTTGGCTAGAAGATCGACTTCGATGTTGAAGTCTAAATCTGAGTGGCCTTTAATCCAGCATATTTTTATAATTTTACCCCTGATCGTAAGATCGTTAAGGCATTTAATAACAGTACCAATTTTTTCATACTTATATGTAATGCTTCCATGGTCATGATAAATAATATCTCTGTTAGAAAATATTAGGCCAAGTTATTTCTACTCTGCTACTTGAAAGTATATTATACAAGTACTTTATGATGGCGGTCGGTCCTGTGGTGGCCACAACTGATTTTTTTTAAATATTGTCAAAAAAAAGTAAAATGTTTTCTTCAGTGTTAGCAATAATAATCAATGTATTTCTGTTACCTTAATAAGCATCACTAATAGGTTTCTAGCACAAGTGTTAAGCTCGTGCTATTCCTTTACATCTCTTCGGAGAACAGTGTATAAAGCAACTGGTTGTCATGATAAGAAATTAAATACCCACATATCCCATCAAATAAGGGAGTGCATGTGCTGGTTCTGGTGCTGGTGCTTTACCGGTTATCGTGGTCAATGGTACGCTACATAGACCTGGTAATGGAATGGCTGGAAGATTACGTATGGTCTTGCATGTAAACTGAACCTTTTATCAATGCCCTTGAGACTGCACATACATGCCTGTGCAGCTAATGGAGTCAGAACTTCTAATACACTAAGGAGGGGTGCAGTGCTGTATTGTAAAAAAAATAATAATACCGGAACGCTCGTCTTGAGTGATAACGGGGGTAGTAAATAAATGCTTTCAAATAAAAAATTTTGTAGGTCATGAAACCATTATTAAATTTTATTATGCCCAATTTTATAGTAGGCTTAAGTATGGAATATGCTTCTGGGCATCATCAACTATGGCAGATGACATATTTATTTCCCAGAAAAGAATAATACGTTGTATAGCAAACAAAAGAGGCACTGAATCATGCAGACCTCTTTTTGTAAAATAAAAATAGGGGATACGCATAAAATTTATATTTCCTTAAAACTACATTTTTTTGATATTTTAATGTTAGTTATGTCACCTAACACAACAAAAATCACATTTTAATTAATATTATAGCCAAATTTTTTAATTAAAATATTGTAAATTTGAAATAAGCCGACCACGCCGCGAAGGTTGCCGAGTAGATACGACTGAGACTGTAAGGGTTTGACGTCACAGATACAGACAAAACATAATGTTTACGTGTTTATATTGTATTGTTTGAGAGTTTTGTATTTGTTTTTAAACAATTTTTCACGCATTTATTATTAAAATAATTTATAAAATATATGTACTCACATTAAAATGGTCTTCACAAACATAAAGTTTACTTTTTTCTGAAATATCGGTTTTATTTCGCCTCATAGATTTTCTGTTGTTTTTCGTCATCAGGTAATGATATAAATTATTTTTTTGGATTTCTAATTGAACTATTTGTGCACATTGGTACTAAACAATATTTTCGACTATGTTTCGAAGTACTGGGGCCTGGACCTTCCATATTTTATATATTTTAATATAAAATTTAATTCGGTAAACATGTATAAATTGTTTTTATAGAATTAAACTTTATTTTAATTAAAATCACTCTAACTTTACATAACCTATAAAAGTTATACAAACAAATAAGTTCACAACAGACTATGTACGCTTGGTAGACTAGTAGTGTCATGTGTCAGTTAGGAGGGTATGACGTCACACGTCGTTTTCGCGCGCTACATACATTTATGATTTTTTTAAGCCTTCAAATTAAAAAAAAATAAATAAAAATAGTTTTTTATGTTTATATGCAACAAGAGGAATATAATAAAAAAAATTAAAAAAATCATGCCTATCCCCTATTATAAACAGTTCCTGGTATTTACATCCTAGAGTTGCTGGTCTATTTATTTAAAAATCAAATATACTTTGCTCGCCATTTGAACCAGCATCCACATTGTTTCACAACTCCAGCAAACATGCTGGAACTGACAAAAAAATCACCAAAAACTGTTGGTATTAAATTATTTAATTCACTGCCATTCCATGTCAGAAATGAAACGCAGTTTGCTGTATTTAAGCGGAAGATTAAGGTATTTCTTATAGAGCATTGTGTATACTCAATTAATGAATTCTTAAAATCTTGTAAGGACTGGTGTAGTCATGCCAATGGGGAACATTGATTTTGGGTAATTTAATGTATAATTTTATTGTTTTATCAATTGTATAACTTGTTTTCCTTATCAAAACCTGTGTAAAATTATAAATTCATGTACTGACATATCCTACATGCAGTCCTGTATTTAAAGGATTAATAAATATTATTATTATAGTAGATATTCCAAAGTACAATTGAGGAGTGAGGAGCAGAAATAAAAAAAGTGCCTATGTTACATGCATTTTAAAATAGATACATCAAAGATCATAATATTTACCACTGAGTCAAGACAACCTAATTATTTATTAAAGTATTTATTTATTTTTCTCTTAAGCAAATCTGCATTAACAAAATATAGTTTCTCTTAAGAACAAAGATGTTTATTTTAATTCCAATTCGTTAATGTAACTTATGACTTTCACTTAATAAAAGTAAGTGTTGAAGTGTTAAATTGGCCTACGCTGAGAGATATTAATCAAGCAGATTGGTATTAATTGTAGTAAATTCTACTAAATAAATATCGTACGAAACATGCCCATAAATTTTCTCGTATTTTCTCTTTTTGAATCAAGCTATATATGATTGCATCAACTACACGCTGGATCTCAGAACATTATAATGACCTAAGATTTGGGTTTAATAAATGGTTTATTGAGAAATGAAAATAAATGAGCGAAAAGTATTTAAAGTAAATATAATATTTCTATTGCCTCGGCCTACTGCCTATCCATAACCTTTACATATTAGATTAAGGTATATTTGGTTATTTAGAAATATATTTTAAATGATTACACTGCCCAACAAAATAATTTTTTATCTTGGTGCCGGAAAAGTAAGAACTGATTTTGGATATTTTTGATGTGCTGATTCCAAAAATACCTGAATCTTTTTCGTAGCAGCTCTAGTTTTTGAGATACAAACTAATTGATTTTAGTTTTTGTATCTAAAAACAGTAAACTTCCTCTTTGGACAGCAAAGTGGATATACAAAATATCCTTGTTTTTTTATGTCTGGGACAGCAGAGCTGAGGATCAGCACTGGGTTAACAGAAATTGAGTGATTTCCATTAAGAAATGTCATAATTCAAGAAAAACAAAACGTTGTCAACGATCCTTTGGTTGCGAGAGAGAAAATTATATTTCCATCCTTGCATATCAAGTTTGGGATTATGTAGCAATTTTTGAAGGCTTTAAATCGAGATGGACTTTGTGTAGGCTACTTGACACGTAAATTTCCTAGGATTAACTCTGAAAAACTGAAAACCAGAATATTTGATGGTCCTCAGATAAGGCAACCTACTGAAGATCCACAATCCAATCCAACCGGATCAATGAACGAGATTGAATCTAATTCTTGGTGTTCATTTATTCAAGTAGTACAAAATTTTCTTGGAAATCATAAGGCAGAGAATTAGTGGAAAATATGCTTTCCAACTTTAATATTCTCGGTTGTATTATGACCACTTACCAGAAAACCTAGGTGATTTTAGTGAAGAACCAGGGGAAAGATTCCATCAGGACATAAAACTATGGAAGATAGATATCAAGGAAGATAAGATAGCCACATGATGGCATACTACTGTTGGAGTCTTCAGAAAGACTATTCTGGTAAACTCCATGCTAGAAAGTCGTACAAAAAAACATTTTTAAGTGATAAGTGATGAATGTATATTTATCTACTTTGTGAAATAAATACCTTACTTCGTCTCTTTTGTGTTTGTAACTGGCAGATGGAGCAAATAGTAACAGTAATCTCGTGAAAAATACACAAGTTAAGAAATAAGATATTTTATTGTAAAAGATGCCATGCTATTATTATTTCCTCTGTGGTTAAAAATGTAATGTCAAAAATTAAGACATTTACATAACTTTCTTATATAGATAGTACATAAAGGAAACGAAAGTAAAACATAAGTAAAATAAATAAGCATTTAACTTCTTTAATTGGCCAGTAACAAGTCGGCGTCAATATTAATTTCTATTCAGTCAGAAGCCAATTGTCAATTAAAACACTGATATGGATGCGTGCAAATATGCGCTATGTCAAGATCCATTAGAATAATTACTTTATTTAAATGATTATAAGTTATTAGTCGTCCTGTAGCGCATGATTTTCAGACGTAAATTTGTTAAGAAATAGTTAAATGTTCTTTTAGCCTTGTTAATACTTATGTATGCTAGCTTATAGATGGTTATTTGTTTCGGCGGGGAGCCAAGTACTATTTTAAATGAAATTAAACTTACAGAAAACTAATGGACTTAATTTATGTTAGGTTATATATTACATATAAGTATTCCACATTTTATTGTAGAACACATGCCAAGGTAACATTATTTTATTTTTTCTATTTTGCATTTACAAGAAAGTCATTATGAATCTGAATTGACTGTTATAATGTGCTTCATTATGATACAAAACATTTTGAGGCTTAATAGACATTTTTGCCTATTTTGAGGGCTTCAACAAATCGTTTTATTCGGAGGGCATCGAAAAATTGGAGAATCGTTGGACGAAGTGTATAGTTCTAAAAGGTGACAATGTTGAGAAATAAATGGAATTTTGCCGAAAAAATTGTGTTTTCTTGCCTAGGCCGATTTCTTTTCAACCGCCCATCGTATACCAGCATAACATAAGCTTTTTGTGCTTGTATTATTCTGCTTATATTTGTTCGATTATCGCCGTTTCTCTTCATTATACTTTCCAAGCAGCAAAATAAATTAATGTTTTCAATGATATTGATTAAATAATGCATGCATTTCTAAAACCCTTGTACCCCTGTGTACATTAAGATATATAATCATCAATTCACTTTTGATATCAATTCTAAATTGCAAACTATTAGGTATTATCAGGATGTAGAGTCGAGGTGGATCTATTGGTCATTGTCAATTTCTTAGTCGCACTTTGTAAACATGTATTCAATACAATACGCTCAACTTCTCGCCACAAACACATACCTACCCATATCTCTGTGCACATCCATACAAATAAGGTAATGGGCACAGGTGTGTTTGTGTTTGTGTTTGTGTGTGCTTGCGCCGACCATTTAGCACCAGATATCATTGTACGAGCTTTGAATTGGATTTAATTTAGATTTATGTGCTTTGCCGAGATGTTTGTGATTTATAAATATATATATGAATATTGTTTTCAAGAGAATAGAAACAAAGGAAAACCTGAAACTGCAGTAAATTTAAATTGCTAATGTAAATTTTGTATTTTCACCTGCATGTTTTTTTTAAAGAATTATTGACAAGCAAATCTCAAAAATTGTGTTCTTTCGATATCCATACGTTGATTTACCGAAGATTTTTAACGGGTGGATCAGCTAATCGTGAGTGAAATGTACTTGAGTAATATATAATAAGTAAATAATTAAAAACGGCTAACAACCGTTACCTCCACAGAACCTAATCCTTTTGATACTGATATTATAATAATAATAATAATACTTTAATACTTAATATTGGTACAAAAATTACATAATTTTAGGACAAGTCAATTATAAAAACATAGTTATTGGTTAAAAAAATATTATTACAGTCATGTGATAAAACCAGTAGCGAAAGGAATCCTCCGCTAGACTTGCCCACCCAAAAAAAAAAAAATAATATACAAAAAAAAAAATTAAAAAAAAACAAAATTAAAAAAAAAAAATTAAAAAAGATTTGTGTAAACCTTCAAAATAACATCAAATTATGTTTCATACAAATTTTTGTTCAAGACTTGGTTTAATAGTTATGAATTTTTTTTAAATTTTAAAGTTTAATAACTTCCGTTTCCGGTTTCGGATTTTTATAAAAAACAATAGAGTTCGTCCCAATTATTAGGAGAATTTTTTAGAACCAGAACGAACTGTCTAAGTTAAACCGTTCTTGAGTTATCGTGTATACACACAAACAGACACACAGCCACACACAGACACACACACAGACACAGACACAGACACACACACATACGGACGGCACATCGAAAATAGGTTTTTTAGATTCCCTGGACCATGAAACGTGGTCATCAGTCAAAATCTCGACATCGAAAATTTTCGCGATTACAATACTTGCCCTTATATATTAAGATCGGGCAAGTAAAAATTAATATAATACAAAATGTTATAAAGTGTTATAAGTGTAAAATGTAAATAAGTAAAAATGTAAGCGAAACAGCCACTCATGTTTAACTAACCGTTGTTAAAAAAATCCTCAACAGAGTATATGTTTCTATTGATTAAAATTGACTTTACTTCTTTCTTGAAGGATTTTATATTATTTATTTCCTTCGTTTATTAGATTTATCGTTGCAAGGTAAAAGTTGTAGGCAAATTACTATAAAATTTACAAGCATTATACCTAATACTTTTTTCAAATAGTGTTAAATTGTACTTGACAGCAACTCTATATGCCAATTAGGATTGTCTTTTTTTTAATCTAAGTTCAATTCTACTTCAAATGGAGGATTGACTAAACATCTAGCAAGATCGTTGACATACAGGTTAAATAATGTAGGTCCTGTAATAGAGCCTTGTGGAACACCAGTATTCGATGCCCTGATCTCTGATATGACGGTATCGGTTTGGTCTGTCTGAATTTTAACCGCCTGTGTTCTATTGCTTAGATATGAATTAAACCAGGCCAGAGCAAGTCGTTTAATTCCATATCTTTCTAGTTTGGCTAGAAGAGTTTGGTGTTCAACATTGTCAAATGCCTTGGACAGATCAATAAATACTCTTATTTAAACGTCCTTAGCATCGATAGTTTTATAAATATGGTCCATAAAATCAAACAGGGCAGTATCAACGCTTTTTTGCTTTGTGGTACAGAATTATCATTGCTCTGATAGCATGTTCTATTTAATTTTACAGTATTTATCACTATAATTAAAATTACAATAAATTCTGGTAAAAATAGATGTCTTGTATTACAAGCTATTTTTTATTGAAAAAATACATCTATTTATATCAGTAGCTTCTGTTAATTCTGTTAAGCAAAAAAATCTTTAGCACTAACCTTATAACCTTCTAAAAAATCTAATAAATCAATAAAAATCACCAGAAGCTTTTCCTTGATACATTTCCTGGGGCGTTGAATATTCCATTGTTACCTCACCTTGTGCCAAGGTCCAGCCGGTACAGATGTGTATCGGTAGCGGCTTGCGTTACTACTGCGGCTAAAGTTGCGTTACAGCTACCACAATGACAACCGATAACGCGAATGCAAACCAAACATTAAGATTGGAAAGTAAATGGCGTTTAATTAATTTAACTGTGTAGAACTGGTTAATAGCTGTGCTTTATTGAATTTTGTTTGATGAGGTACAGAGGAGAACTAAATCAATTTGGAGATGTGTTATATATATTTTAATATATAAAAGGGCATGTCTGTCTGTCTATCTGTTTGTATGTGTACATACGTTACCTTAAAATTCGAGAATGGCTGAACCGATTTTGGTGCGGGTTTCCCCAGCGTATTGGACTATTATCAGATAAATTGTTACCAATAAATTGTTATATAAGTGTTGAGATAGACCAGATGTCCTAGGATGTTAAATATCCTTTTGTGAGGGGAACAAATTTAAAAATTAATAAGTCAGATATGTTACGTCATGGCGTGAACACATTTTGAGTTTCTTGAATGTTCAGACAGGTAAAGCGAAAATATAACAAGTAATTTCGTATTTTACGTTAATGTAGTGTATACAGCAAGAGACAAAAATCAGAAACTTATGACAGACAATTGGTATTTGGAGACATTATTGATGGATTTTGTGTCCAGTGGATAAATTAGCGCGAAAGGAGCCACTCGTGTATTTTGAGTGTTTGTGAATAAGTGTCTCTGAATTTCAATTAGTTGCCATCGTTCCTGTGTACCCTAAGAATAACTGCAATCAGTTAACGAACAAGGAGTGTTCATATCCGCAACCGCTCACGGATTATGAACTCACTTTGTGTTAAACCTTGAGTTTTGAGAGATGTACATAGTAAATATAATTGAAGTATAACAATATATCTTATATTAATTAGATAACCGAAACATTTCATCCTTATACAAGGTGTCTCAAAAGAAATTTTATATTTATTTAGCTTACTGCGTGAACGCAACGTATCCGAGGGGCGCGGGGGTTATGTCAATCGGTAGCCTGGCTCTTGGGAATTTAGTCGCTATGGAGCGTTTCTCGGTAGCAGACCGCGCGTTATGCGTGCGAGAGTTTTACAAAAACGGTGATTCGGCGACTGTAGCGCGTAGAAAATTCTGCAGTATTCGAGGTTTTCGCCACTTAAATGATGCGCCAAGCATTCCTCTCATTCGACATTGGGTTAAAAAGTTTGAAGAGACTGGTACAACGCTGGATAAATCAAAATGCGGGTGACCTAGGTCATCAAGAACGGTAGAAAACGTGGAGAATGTTAATCAGTCTGTTCGTGACGACCCGAACCTTTCAATTCAGAAGCGCGCAAGTGCTTTAAATGTGCATAGATCATCATTACATCGCATTATGCACAAAGACCTAAAGCTGCACCCCTACAAAATTCAATTGGTGCAAGAATTAAAGCCCCAAGATGCCAGTCAGAGGCTTAATTTCGTAAATCAGGTGATTGAGCGATTTTCAACGTTTACCAACATTTTGTTTTCGGATGAAGCTCATTTTCATCTTAAATCTTATCTTAAATCTTAAATCTAAAGTTTACGCCAAGAAACCGACTTCACTGGCGCATTTGAAAGAAAATATCCGTCACGAACTGGCAGCCATCCCTGAGTCCACCTGCCGAGATGTCATAAGTAATTTTACTGTTCGATTAAATGAGTGCCGAGAACGCGAGGGTCTACATTTAGACGATATTATTTTTAAGAAATAAATCCCCAAAAAGTGTATTTTAATAATTAATAAACATTTTTTCTATATACGGCTTACTTTTTTTTTAATCGATCCACTAAATATAAAATTTCTTTTGAGACACCTTGTATAAGCAGCCCCAACAACTTGAACCAATTCCTACATGGTCTTGCCAGCTACGTCTCTAAGCTCTCTAAGCCAGCTATGGTTGTTTATCTTCGGTAGCAAAAAGCCTGTATACTACTAATTAATAACAAATTACGCTTCTGGATATATCGAACCTAGGTAGATTTTTGAGATTTATCTAGAGGCAGACTATCCTAAGGGGCCCCTGGCGATAATATTTGTCATTAAGTAATTATTACTATAAATGAAATAAAATTGTCCTAGTACTGTCCTGCTACAGATACTTGTGCTGTTATCTATGAGTGCTCCCATCTTTCTTAATATGGCGATTCTAAGAATCTGCGTCATTTCTTTATCTCAATTACTTCAGATAAATATATTCTTTAAAATTATTGTCAACCCATTAATTAAATACACATTTAATTAAAGTTTTGATCTTAAATTACCAAATTCGAAACCAGATTGTACAAATATGCTATATTAGATTAAACGCTTACCAAATCCAGCAAAATAAAAATCGACATACCTGAAACAGAAAGAAAAAATTATTAATTATTATTCTATTTTGCAAAATTGTTCTTTTTGTAGTCAGGGCCGCCGAGAGGGGCTGACATTTGAGATTTTTGTCACGGGCCCGTCTCGGTCCAGAACCGTTTTTAACAGATTGAAAAAAAAAAAATTACAGGACCGACCGTCATCATAAAGTACTTATATAAATTACATTCTAGCAGCAGAATAGAAATAACTTGACCTAATATTTTCTAACAGAGATATTATTTATCATGACCATGGAAACGTTACATATAAATATGAAAAAATTGAGACTTATATGGAAATCCGGTTATATGGAAAACTGCATTTCTACATGCACAAAATTTGGTATTTTTCACTGATTTAATAAAGCTTGTCCTTTTATCAAAAGAAAGTTAAAACAAATTTAAAGTCTTAACAATTATAGGCATGCGATTCGCAGGGTTCCAAAGGGCTCAAACGGTCACGTGATCTTGTAATAAAAAAAATACGATTTTCCGCGTTTTCATGCAGCATGCCGATGAAAAGAATTAAAGTTTGTGTCATAAAGCCCCTATAAAAAAATCAGCTGTGGCAATCACAGGACCGACCGCCATCATAAAGTACTTATATAAATTACATTCTAGCAGCAGAGTAGAAATAACTTGACATAATATTTTCTATCAGAGATATTATTTATCATGACCATGGAAACGTTACATATAAATATGAAAAAATTTCGAAAAATTTTACAGAAATTATTCGAAATTTTTCGTTTTATCAAAAAACGTCTCAAATAAAAGTTATTAGTTATTGCTTTTATAGCAACTTTTGTTTAATACA
This sequence comes from Liopterus haemorrhoidalis, assembly GCA_963971575.1. Classification (NCBI taxonomy): domain Eukaryota; kingdom Metazoa; phylum Arthropoda; class Insecta; order Coleoptera; family Dytiscidae; genus Liopterus; species Liopterus haemorrhoidalis. Next base: position 68,453,234 of record OZ020612.1, on the reverse strand, counting down.
TTTTTTCGAGATATTTTTCTGTTGTGAAATATTCGCAAAAATCTTAAAATCGACACGAGTAAACTCCCATTTTTAGTCAACCGATTTTTACCAAAAGTTGATCAACTCGTGCCATTGATGGCAGAAACTTAAATATGAAGTTTCATAAAAATCCTTTCAGCCAAATTTGCTCTGCACGTGTACACAGACAGACGGACAGACGGACAGACTGACAGACAGACAGACCGACAGACATCATGCTAAAAATAGTCAAACCGTTATGTAGGGACCTCAATTCGTGGAGATCCATCGAAATCTCGAAACGTCAAAATTGGTATGATCACAATACCTCCCTTATATGTATATGTTGGCGGTCGGTAAAAAACAGTTAACCTTTAGAGCCCGGCTGATTTTTGAACAGCGAGTGTAAACAGCGAATTTAGTGCCGCATTTTCGTAGCAGTATTATTTATTGTATTCGGGGATGTTGTAATAAAAAATTTAAAAATCTTCTCTTATTAAGACAGAGTGAAGAATTGCAACATGACCCGATTTTCTTTTTAAATTCAAAACTGTGCCTTCGCATGATTGATTATAAGCGTTTACAATATATCGTCTTGTTTAAGTCGGTAACCAGGAGTACTAAAACAGTTCGTCATTGGACGTGAAGTGACCTCACTGGATGATTGATTGCTGTAGTAAAGTGCTCTTTTCAGTATCGCGAGACTTGTGGTAATTACAATTCCATTAAACGTGTTTATTTTAAATAAACTCTGACCATGTACAATAACTATGAACGTATGTATACGTGTTCTCGTTTATGTACTAGTAACTCGGCATTAATGTATAAATATATATATATATATATATATATATATATATATATATATATATATATATATATATATATATATATATATATATGGGCCTGTCTCCACAGAGGAGATATGTTTCTGTTAGGGTTATAGTACACGATGTTTTTTCAAACGCACTAAATTTCCATAAAATAAAGAAACTGATGTGAATTGTACATTTTTACACATTTCAGGATTTGGTAAGGGCATTATGGTCCTTACCAGGTAACTAAGCAGCGGCGTAACAACACAATGTGAAGCCCATGTCAAATTTTTATACTGGGGTCCGCAAAGAATTACACTTACGACAATGTACTTTTGGCAGACATCATTCAAGATCTTCGATTTCTTATTTATCTGGTCCATATTAGTAACAAAGCATATGACCTTCATATGAACTATTATTGTAGTAAAAATGCCGAAAGCTCTTAGTCTGACCAAAAACAATATTTCATTTTGTATCTTGGTCGATAAATAAATATTATATTATATTAATAAAATATTTATTTATTTATTTATTTATTTAAATTTACATCTGTCCTACGGAAAGAATACAAATACGGACAGGTACATGGTAATATCATATTTAAAGTTACAGTGTGTAATGTAAGTTTAAGTAGTTCCCTAAGTCTAATACATATAATACAAAAAAGTTCATACATATAAAATAAAATATAAAACAATAAAATGTAAAACATAAATAATATGGCAATAAATATGTTCTATTTACATTTGTTACGTTCATTATTTTTTGTAATTTTAACCTACAGGTCTGTTACGTAGAGTCATAACGGTTTATTATCATCAGATGCAAATGAAAAGTAATTTTAGCGTACTCGTGAAATTTACACTTGCAGCTAGCGGCAATAAACTGTTCGACTGGCAATAATAATTGAATATTCATTATTCAAAGAAAAATTGTATCAAACATCTGAAATTTAAATAGTCAAAAATTTCTCTTCGAATAATATTTTTTTTAATTACCATCTCAAAGAGTGGTATGCGTATAGAACATACCATATTATTTTTGAAGATCGTCATAAAACAATTATCCCGTATAACTATAATCACATTGTTAAACTACAAAAGAACTAGGGTTTATGTTTACAACCACGTTGTAAACAGTCAACGGTCAGTGGCGCATACATAAGTACTAACTATAAATAAGTATACTTGTTTTTGTTAATCCTTTAAGTAAGATGCGTAATGTGAAAAACTAATACCTACGGCTATGGGTTGACATGCCTAATTATATCACTTCTATTGTAATTTTATGAGTTCCCTAACTTTTATTATTTTATTACGATCTTTAAAACTAATTTGATACGGACTATACCTGTGCTGGTACGCGAAGAGTTTCCAAAAACGAAGGAAATAATAGTATAATATTGTATATGGCACAAATATGGTATCGATATATAACACCCTGGAAATAAAATTTACCGGTTCGCCATATCAGATAGTTTGAGTAGCACTTGTCTAATTAACTTCTTCAATACTTCACCAGTAGTAAACTTTATGAATGAAAACTGCATAAAAATTAATGTCACACGGCCTTAGTTACTTGAAGTAATAATTTTAAAATAATGATTATGAGTATTTGCTTCTATTTATATATGAATATATGAATGCATGCGAGTTATATTTGTGTGTGTTAATGCTAACCTTACTTAGTAGTTTGTATATTTAGATTTAAATAAGTAGCATGTTTGGCCTCTATTCTGTGAATTATGATTGAAATATTTATTGATATATAAATAAAGTTTTTAATTTGTCATTCAAATAATTGTTTATATCTTCCATTAACTTCTGAATACAAATAGTATTAATTAACATCCAGTACATAAATAGAGTTTTATTATTTTCCTACTTGTATTCATAGCAATGTACGTCTATTTATAAATGGTACTCGACATATTTAAACACATATATAACACAATTAAATGGTGTTCAGGGAATATGTTCTTACGCTGTGATCTTCAATCTATCTATATAAATAAAATTGGAGGCCATATCTGTTTTTAATTTTTTAAATTCATATAGACATAGTACTTCTCTTTCTAAGCCTTCCCTTTTTAGAGGTTGGCAATCATCAAGCCTCATTGAAGACGTCGAAAATTTTACTGACCTCGGAAGCATTGTCTCAGGCAAATCTGGAGGCACCGAAGAGGACGTTAAAATGAGGATTAACAAAGCTAGGCATGCTTTCAGTATGCTGAAAAATGTTTGGAACACAGTATGCCAGGTCCACAAAAATTAGAATTTTTAATTCTAATATCGTGCCGGTTTTACTATACGTTTGTGAGACCGTATATAGACATTTTGAAAAAATATATATGCTTAACTCTACAGGAATATAAGGATGCGTATACGCACCCTTGGCTAATAACTATCAAATATAAGTAAACATGTAATAAGCAAATTATTTTATTTATGAATTAAATATGAACTTATTTGGAATGAAACATTTCAAAATACTCTGGACACAGATGTACTTTACATTTTACACATAAATAAATGGAGATGCTCTTACACAAACTGCATTTTTTTTACATTTGTTTCATGCCTCTTATCAGATGACCAATATTATCAAATCTGATAAACTGTTTTTTTGAAGGACGCCCATAGTTTGAATTTGTTGCTTCTCTATCAGTATCTGCATTACTCTCATACTTCATAAGAGCAACTGCTAGTCTTGACCAATTAAGAAATTTTACTATCATTTGACAGCTGCACAACTAATTTTTATTTTCACTATACTTATTCTGTAAATACATATACTGAACTATGAAAGAACACACAGTAGAAATGAACAATAGGTTAGATGGCTAAGACAAGATGAGACTTGTCTATGATGAATAACGCCTGTACATTTCACTGATTTGGCCAAAGGTGCGTATACGCACCCCATAAATTTGAATGATGTACACAGCAACATGACAGATAAAATTTATATTTTTTTCAAAATAGGATAATTCATAACAATGTTTTCATACGGTTTGACTATATATATATTTTTTATATTACCAGCAAGTGTATAGAAAATGCCTACTTTTATAAATCAGTAAAATCTTCAAAAATTGACCAATTTCAAAATATTTAAAAAAATATACTCTTTAAATAAACTGCGAAATAAAATATTCACGAAGCTATTGTATCCTAGTAATGCTTGTAAAATAATTATGCAATAAAAATAAAACAATTGCTTTCCTTAAAAAAAATAATTTCTAATAGGTTGCGTATACGAACCTTTGGCCATTAATGGGTTAAATTCTAAATAAATTTTATCTCTTGCACCTTTTCTCTTAAACAATCAGGGAAGCTGGAAATATCATATTTATTATTTTACATGTTAAATCGCTATGGACGACAGGTCAATTCACCATCCTGTATATTTAGTGACATTATAAGATGCGGGTAACCAAATATATATAATATGTCTCACTGTTTACTGCGCTTCAGTGTTACCCATGTTCCCATATATAACATAAACTTAAGTAGACTTATTAATTATAACCCAAGTCAAATATATGTGATGTGAAATAAAATAAAAAACCTTAAACACGTTTCTTCAAAATTAACTCATTACTTCTTTTTTTTGCCATGCTCAATTTATTTTGACACAATCCATCCATTCTATGGTGTGTTTTTATGTAGATTATTTTTTGGTTATTTTACGACATTTATCTTGTCTGTGTCTCACTGCTTGACCCTATTTTTTGTTATTTCTTCTCTCTTATTGTACCACGCCTCGTACGTTTATACATGTTTTAGTCTGTTTTTATAGTGTTCTTAATCACTCATCTTTTACTAAATCTAATTTGCTTTTAAACGTTTTTGCTAAGGAAAAATTCCAGTTTCCAGAAACTCCTTGCAATTACTGCAGCTTTCGTAATTAATTTATTAAGACAGCAGTACTCAACATGAATACATGCGGGTTTGAATTTATTAACTTGTTTAATGTAACTGCTTACTGGCAAGATCTGCAGATGTGTTCTTATCGAGTATTGAAGTCTCCATTCCGATAAAACAAAAACACTTATTCGGGTCTATTCTCTAAGCAAGACGTTAAAACTTTGACGTAAAAAATTTACGTTAATATATTTTCACACCAATTTAAACATAAATGGTATTCGCTAAGCATATTTGTGTTAAAATTTTTACGCAACGTCGTTAAAAACTAAAAGAAAATTTTTCTTTTGGAATTTCACTAAAAAATTTGTAACAGTAATTATAGTAAGACTATGGTCTATTTCAAATTAGAAAAAAGTAGATAGCGCTGCGAACCGAGTACGATTTACACTGGACAAATACAGTATAGCGGGAAATTTAAAATAAGTTACAACTAGGGCATGGGCGTAGTAACTGGATTATGAAGTGATTTTTTTTTAATATAAAAAAGGTATATAATATAAGATATTGAAATAAACATGGCAGATAATACACTTAGTTATTTATACGACATAAATTCAGTTAAATGGGAAATTGAAAATGTTAAAAAAATATTAATTTTTAAATTTATCTACTATATATAAAAAGAGAGATTTGGCTAAAAGAGTTTAAATAAAGCAATAAAACAAACAATATATCTTCAGAGCTAAAGTTTCTTATTTAAATATTTATTGTAAATAAAAATTAAAAATATATGTATATATGAAGGTGTAAAAATTATATCAATAACTTCTTCTTTGGGCACTATCAGCTGGGCAGTCTTTTGGTCTCACATTAGTCCTCTCTCTTGATCTGTTAATTGTCAAGTATCAAAAAATATTTATATGTCAGATAACCTAAAAAATATATAACTGCGTAAAAACAAATTACATGGAGAATTTTCTCCATAAAATCTACGCCAAGAATATAAATAAAAGTCTAAATATGTAAATAATAACAAAATATACAAAAAAAAAATAAAATAATATAAATAATATATATTTCCAATGTACGACACTAAACATCTGTCAACTTGGACTAAAAACAATATTTTAACAGTGTAGTAGGGATGACGTTCTAAACCAATCCGAAAGGACAAACAGCTCCTATCTTCTTACACACATTTTTCTAAGGTGACATAGAGCATAAGTATATATGGACACATTAGCTTTTTAAGAAGAACGGTCAACTTGATTTGACGAATTAAAATAACGGTGACGTATTTGCATTTGCAATCAATAATAAATTGTTTCTCATTTAATAGCACATCATAAACAAAATACAATGTGCATCCTTTTGTTTTGACCGTATATGACCTTTAGCATATGACCTCTGGTTGTAAAAAGACAATACACATTAAATGTAAACAAGTCTGTGATTAATATACGTGGCCACCCAAACATGTGTCTGATTGACGTGTGACGAACCGCGCGGGTGTATGAATACTAATAAATCTATGTTTTGTCCCTCTATTTTCTCGACTTTTCATGTTTCTTTGACTCAATGTTGTGTATCTCTTAATCATCCAGTACAAGCTGCATTTACAAATATTTTTATTTAACATATACATACAGACTATTTTATAAAGTACTGAAGAAGGCAAGATGTGGAGAAAAACAAAACTACCACAAATAAAGAACAATCACGGAACTGGTAATGGGGAGATCTTAGAGCAAATACACAAAACTGATGAAATACTATGCAAAATAAAACTAATAGCAGTTTCATAATGATACATAATGAAAGACATGGAATCAGTAAAGGAAAAATATGGGTTAGTTTAAAACAGATTAAAATGGCGTAAGCAGTATGACATGATGACATTAGACTGGAAATACTAAAATATATGGGAGAAAATGGAGAAGATATATTATGTAGAATATTCAATAGCTTAGAAAACTCGGAAAAGTCCTAGTGACTGGGAATGCGCAATAATAGTTCCAATATACAAAAAGGGAGATAAAAGAAACTGCACAAACTATAGAAGCATATCTCTAGCGCACGCTGCAGAGAAGCTGAATTAAAATAAATTTATTAAAAGCAAGCAAAAAACAGTGGCATTGAAGTCGAAAGCTTAAATATGAACTTTCATAATAATCTGGAGGTAGGAGGCAGACAGACAGACAGACAGACAGACAGACAGGTAGGCAGGTAGGCAGGCAGATATACAGATAGGCAGACATCATGCTAAACATAGTCAAAACATAGTTATGTAGAGACATTCGTAGGCATCCATCGAAATCTCGAAATGTCAAAATCTTATTTATACATGTCGCGATCAGCAAAAAGGATTCCAAATAAGCAAGCTATTATAAACTGTTCACTTTTGTAAGAACAAACTAAGAGGGAATTTTGTTTTCAATAGTTTGCACCTTTGAAACTCTAAGTCATGGTGGTATTAAAAAATGTCACTTTTGACATATGTCATAATGAAAAATCATATTTTAATTATAATGATCATAACCTTATCAACCTAAAGTCGGTTTTACAGCGTAAGGAATATTTTTAATTGACATTTAAAGTCAGTAACACACCATAAAAGTAACCAAAATAACCAGATCTATGGTCTATTTCAAAGTAGAAAAATGTATGTAAGAAGATAGGAGCTGTTTGTCCTTGCTTCGGATTGGTTTAAATCGTCATCCCTATTACACTGTAAAAATATTGTTTTTAGTCCAAGTTGACAGATGTTCAGTGTCGTACATTGGAAATATATATTATTTAATTTTTCTCATATATTTTGTTATTATTTACATATTTAGACTTTTATTTATATTCTTAGCGTACATTTTATGGAGAAAATTCTCCATGTAATTTGTTTTTACGCAGTTATATATTTTTTAGGTTATCTGACATATAAATATTTTTTGACACTTGATAATTAACAGATCAAGAGAGAGGACTAATGTGAGGCCAAAAGACAGCCCAGCTGATTGTGCCCAAAGAAGAAATTATTGATATAATTTTTAGACCTTCATATATACATATACAAAAAAAATATTTTTAATTTATATTTACAATAATTATTTAAATAAGAAACTTTAGCTCTGAAGATATATTGTTTGTTTTATTGCTTTGTTCAAACTCTTTTAGCCAAATCTCTCTTTTTATATATAGTACATAATTTTTAAAATTAATATTTTTTTAACTTTTTCAAATTTCCCATTAAACTGAATTTATGTCGTATAAATAACGTAAGTGCATTATCTGCCTTGTTTATTTCAATATCTTATTAACCTTTTTTATATTTAAAAAAACTTGCTAACCCAGTTGCTACGCCCATGTCCTAGTTGTAACTTATTTTAAATTTCCCGCTATACTGTATTTGATCAGTGTAAATCGTACTCGGTTCGCAGCGCTATCTACTTTTTTCTACTTTGAAATAGACCATAGTGTGTTCTTACAAAAGTGAACAGCTTATACTTATAAATGGAAAAATAAGATAATCTTAGTAAAAAGAATAAATTTTTGTGAAAATTTCCCTAAAATTTACCCTTTCTGTAATCTTATTTTTCCATTTGAAAGTAATATTTATTTGGAAAGTGGCGTTTACACTATTGGCTAAACTGTCAATGTATACAGTGTCTGTAACGTTTTGAAGATTGCAGCGCCAAAGTGGCAAAATCGAATCTAATCTAGACAACAACAACTTTAAGAAATATTGTAATCTGACGTCTAGAAGAAATTTAATTATATTTTTTTGTTTTTGTTTTTTAATATATTTTATTTTCACAATTAATAAGGAATGTCTTTACAATGTCAATGTCTATTATGCCTTAAGTTTTCATTTAAAATTTCAGTTACTATTAATGAATTATCAAACATGCTACGATGTCCTTACGTAAGTATGCAGAAAATTTATATTTATTTGTTTTTAGAGAATGTTTTTATTCTGAACTTAAGGGAGATGTAATGGTAACTGTCTGTCTGTTCTTTAGCAAGTACGTCTGTAATTTATTTCATATTTAATCATAGTGAACTTGATGCATTTGTCAACACCTTATAAGGCAAAGGTTACAGCGTTTCTAAATGAATATTAATTTATGATAGGTCAGGGGCAGTATTTTGTGTATACTATATTTTGTTTGATTTTCATAAAATTATCTTATTTAACCTTAAAATAATAATAGTTTTCTTTTGTATAATCATAATAACTATCTAAATAAGGATTGAAAAAAAAACATCTATAGTCATCTGCTAAAAATTAACAAGGATGCATTAAGAAACCTTGTTAGATTACATTTTACTAATGTTTAGCTAATTTCATATCTTTGGGCAATGTAGCAACGTATTCTTAAGAATAATATAAAACTAGGATATCCATTATCGAGCGACGCAAGGGGAGTTTACATAGAGATTTAGGCAGTGTCTAGGACAAAATAGTTGAGAGCCCGAAAAGTGGGAGCTGTTTGACAATTGCACGAAGTCAATTTCTTAGTACGCCACTGTTATATTTTCTCAAAACATTATCCCTTACAATCTCCCACGTTATTAATTAATTTCAAATCATGTTCTCTTCTCATTTTCTAACAAATCAAAATAAAGACAATTAAATCCATTTGAATGTAACTTGCAATTATATATCCCGGAAACAATAATCTCTGCTGTTATTAGATGCAACACCGCACTGAACTCATTAAGCACGGTGTCACTCACAATGCGGCCGCAATAGAGTCCTCAATGTTGATATCTTTCTCACAAAACACCACATCATAACGTGGGACGACGCTGAATACTGAATTTGAATTCATAAATTCTAAATAGAAAAATAACTCTTTCACCTGGTTAATATGTGTAAAACGAAGAATAGTAGAGTTTTTTTGAAACTCCTTTATTTTAAGAGATAAAAAAAATTCTTCAGAAGAAAAGTTAAAAGGCCTTTGACAAAATAGATCACAATAATTTAATAAACTAATTATTAATATTTGGCATACATGGTAATTTTCTGAGATGGTTCATATCTTACATAAGTAATAAAAGCCAGGCTATAAAAATTAATAATTTCATATCGCGTTTTGTTAATGTTACTTCCGGAGTACCGCAGGGTTCGCATCTAGGCCCTTTACTTTTTTTCTATATTTATTAATGATGTTCTCGCTGCTGTAAAGCATAGTAACATATTACTTTTTGCAGACGATATAAAAATTTATTCGAAAATTAGCAATTCGCGGGATTATTATCTACTGCAATTAGATCTAAATAACTTTTATTCCTACTGTTTAAAAAATAAACTCTTCTTAAATTATAAAAAATGTCAAGTTATAACTTTTTCTCGAAATAAAAATTCCTATCAATTTCAATATAGTTTAGGCAGTCACAATTAACAAAGAACCAATGTTATTAAGGATCTCGGCATATTTTTAGACTCAAAATTAACATTTGAATCTCACTTTAATTATATTTGTGGTAAAGCTTGGAGAATGCTAAGCTTCATTATAAGGGCAACAAAAAAATTTCATTCCTCATTATCAGTGAAGTCTTCATATCAGGCTTAGGTCTTTAGTTTATTAAATTTTGGGTCAGTTATATGGAACCTTTCTTACAATAAATATGTTTTATGTCTTGGAAAAATCCAGAAAAAGGCAGTACGTTACATTGTCTCAAAATCGGATACACTGTCTAATAATGAGAGTCACCAGCATTTTTGTCTAGACTTAAATATTTTACCGTTGCAGGAAGGAAGAGCTCTTTCTGACATGATATTTCTTTATAAAATTGTAAACAATATTATTGACTGCAACGAACTTGTATTACTAATTACTTATCATGTGCAGAACTACAACACACGCCGTAACGAGTTGTTGCGCCAGAATTACGCCAGCACTAATTCTTTTATCAATTCTCCCATTGTCAGACTTTCTTCGACATATAATAATATTTTTGGACACATTGATTTATTTAATTCTCTTCATAAATTTAGAGTAATGTGTAAACTTTTATTAAATAATCAGTTAGCATAAATTACAAATCATTGTAAAATAGTTGTTAAATTTATTACATTTTGAATTGTACTGATTTTGTTGTAAATATTTGTAAAAATTTAGTGGACACTTCGCTGGGTTCGTCCCGTTTGTGTTCCCAGGGTAAATAAATAAATAAATTAAATAAAATGGCCCACTTAAAGACTATAATAAGAATTCTGAATCACTTCCAGCTTTTCAAGGATATCAAAATATCATGCTTTAATTTTAACCATTTCAAAATGGCGACCATTTATTTACAAAATAACAAAATAACATTATGTAACTAGGAAAAACAATAAAACAAAATATGACTAAAGTTAGTAATAAACTAAGGAAATTTTACAAATGTTCAATATGACCGTCGTTGTTATCCACACATTTTCTCATTCGTAATAAAAACTCTTCCATTACATTTAGAACAGTATACTCTTGAATTTCCCTGATGGCTGTTTTTACCCTATGTTCTAAGTCTTCTAACCTTTATCTTTAGGATACCTTTCTTGGTAGAATTGCTGGGCCCTAACAGAATTTATTTAACATTCCCCGAATGTCAGAACCATATCTGTCATTTCTTCATTTGAATAAGGTACGTAAGCCATAATTATAAACGATTTGATGTTATCACCTTTAATATTTAACTCGTACTAAGAGGCAAGAAAATTTGCAGGTTTTATTTAGTTTTTTTATGTAACAAAATCATTTTCAAAGCTTGCTATGTTTAACTTTGTACGAAGTGATGCAGAATTTTTATTATAGTCTTTGACTCTATATTGTAAACACGATCTGGAGATATACTGTATAGTGCGAATATATGAGTCGTTTAATACATCACACCCTGTATAATTTGCATTAACACATTATTTGCATAGTGAAACCATCCGATACTAAGTGCTATCTACTTGTTTCAAAATAGCTGGAGTAAATATATTTGTGTTGTTAAAACATCTGTAATACATGACTAGTTTATAAACTAAGAGCTGCTAAATACAAGGTTGCTATAATTCTGTCGCTCACGGAATTATAATTAGTATTACGATAGGTCGGGTTTTAAACCAAAAAACACGAACAAAAAGCTTATTTTTTGTCAGGGTTTTAAAGGTTTAGATTTTTATCAGATTGGTTTAATATAAAATGGAACCGTAACGAAATTGTCAGTTTAAGGTCTAATGCAAAAAATTAAGTCTTAATTATAAAATGGTAATTTTTATATTTAAATAATAAATGCTAGACCTTTTCTATCTATGAGTTGTCACTCGTCCAGCTGAAGATAAGCATACATCAGGTTTGATAAAAAAATTCGCGAACTAGCCTCATAAAACTTTATTAATAAGAAATTATTTTACATTTAAATTATCACCTTCAAAATACTGCCCTTTTGCGACTACACATCGCTGCTACAGTCTATTCTACTTCTAGAAAACCATTTTTTAAGTTTTTGTAGGTATGACCAAAAACCCTCATGTATCTGTCTGATAAATTGGGATATTTTTTATTAGAAACATAAAATTCTGGGTGTATATTTCTTCCATAAGGTAAGCATGCTTTAAGAATGAATTTTTCACATCTAATTGAAAGAAAAGGAGTAAAATATTTTCCACGGATTCTTCAATATCTCTTTGGTCTGATGAGATATCGACTAGGTTTTTGCTTATAAAGATTACCCGATTATGTGTTTTTAGACAGGCTTTTTAAATTTCACCCCTTAAACGGTAAATTAGTATTTTTTATTAAATATAACGAGAGTACATTCCTTCGTACGACGTAAGAACCCACTAAAAAGGGATTTTTCCAAGTTCGAACCTCTAAAGGGTGAAAAGGGGTCAAATGTTTTTTCACGGGTTCCTCAATTTCTGTTAGGACAAATGAGATATCAATTAGTTTTTGTTTACAAAACTTACCCATACACATATTTAGAAACATAACTGAGGATTTTACGCTAATGGACTATCACAAATGCACTCAGATATAGCTCAAAAGAGCACCAATTTTCTCAAAAATTTCAAAATACAAAGTACTATAAAACTTTTAGCTCCCAACAATATTTTCGAAATTCGTAGAAAATAAACACTACGTGGGTCAAACAGAAATTGAAGCCTGAAATATCAATACTGCGTTTGTAACATAACGCTTTTAAACCCGCATAATAGTATTAGAAAAAAGCGATTAGATATATTGGACGTTTCACACAATAAATCAATTAATACTACAATATAACAGCACTGATACAGGATGTACTTTGGAATTTTTATTTAATGATCTACTAATAGAGAATTAGGTTATTGATATCTTTACCTCTTATATCATGTAGGTATATATAACTATCGTTCACTTGCCCGAAGCAAGTTAACTTCCTGCTGCTTCTCATATATTGTTACCCACTTCTACCCACTGACAACACAAATCACTACAGATGACAATACCTGCACTTTTTAACAACTTCTGTAAAATTATCGCACGGAAGTATCTTTTCTTGAAGCTATACAGGAAATAGAGAGGCGCTAATATAATTATTAGAGCAAAATGCAGTAAAAAAGTTGCGCACTAAAGTTATTATTATAAGGTACTTATCTGACAATAAGTTAGTGTTAAGTTAGGAATTATTTGTTCAGAATACATTTTTGAATTATATACTGAAAACATAATTTACTACAGAGTGGTCAATATAATAATAACAATATTTATTTATAAAATATATACACGAGGGCATATTGAAAACTAATGCCTCCATAACTTTTAAAATGACGGGCCAGACCGTGTCAAAAGTGGTTTGCCATTTACCTTAAGCATCTGTACATAAGTTCTCCTAGCGCAGATTCTCAGCAACATCGCGTTTGCGCATGACAGTTCTAAACATGGCGGCGGACATGGATGTGCGGTTAAAACAACGAGCTGTCATTGAATTTCTTACTCGTACAAATACAAGGTTCGGTACAATATATTTATATACATAACGCAGAAAAACAATATAAATAAATTTTCACAGAAGATACAAAGTATCTTCATACATACAAATCAGAGATACAAATACAACCAGAAATATTAATAAAATTACAAGGTATTAAACATTTTTAACCTAGAATTGCTAGTCAATGAAGATAACCACCGTTTGATATGTCTAGTATAATAAGATTGACTATGGTGATATAAAAGATCTTTTAGTTGTAGTGTAAAAATAAAAATAAAAATAGATGACAAAATAATAGAACAGGTAGGAAAATTCAAATACCTAGGCACAGTTTTCGCGGAAGATGGAAAAATGGATGAATAAATTATGGAAAGAGTAGGCGCAGCAGGAAGAATGTTCAATAGCATCAAAGCATCGTTCTTAACTAAAAAATAAATACCAACTAACATCAAGGTAGATATCTTCAAAAAAGTGACAGTACCAATTTTTACATACGCCTCAGAATCCTGAACCACTACATAGACGCACAGGTCTAAAATAAGAAGCTCCGAAATGAGTTTTTTAAGGAAAATCGAAGGTAAAACAAAATTGGACAAAATAAGAAATGAAGTAGTTAGAGAAAAACTAGGCACAAAACCAGTAGAGACTATAATAGAAGAAGGACAGCTAAGATGGCTGGGACATATACACAGAATAAGTGAAAACAAAATAGTAAAAAGAGTTTATGAAGCAAGAACAGTAAAGAAATTTATTTATTTATTTATTTAAGAAATTTGCTTACAGATAAGAATCCAAATAGCAAATAAAACAAAATACATAGTAAAAAAAACATAGTAAAAATTAAAAAAAATGCATAATAATTCAGGCAAAAATAGTGATTTTATTTGGTTAATAAATTTAGATCAGGAAGATCGAGAAAAACCTGGCACCAAGAACCAAAAGAAGCTGCAACGAAGAGAGGCGTAAAGAGATAAGAAAATATACAAAGGACAGAACACGATGGAAAGAAGTATGGAGAACAACACCAGAAAATAAGTAACTCGACTATAGCCTTACACCGCAAGGTAGAAAGGCTTCAGGATTAAAACTAAAAAAAAGCATTTTCTGTATGTGTTTGTTTGTAAGTTGTATGTCAATTTGTAAGAATAAAGGGCTATTACATTAATATTATTATCGTTATGGACCATTTACCAACTTGTTAAACTTAAAAAGTTGTATTGGTTTCAAATACCCATAACAATTTTATAAAATATTCTTTTACTAGAAAAAATTATTCAAATAGTAAATCTATAAATACGTACACACGTAGTTTTTCTAAGAAATCTGTTAATATCCGTGGGACGACTGAAAGTTTGAATGAACAAATTGTCATTAACGGACGTTAAAAATGAGATATTAACAAACAATTAGAATGTTGTGTTGTAAGAGGTAAGTGGGACAATGGTGAGCGAACAGATGTCTGCGTTCGTGTGCCCTTAGAACAATGGATCTCTTCCTAAGCGGATCCCTCTTTGTTCATAACAAATGATTTTTCATTTCCCGTGCGCCTACGACCGAATAAGAATACATTTGTATCTTATATACAGAGAGGAACTCGCATGTTTTTCAACAGAGGTATCAGAAACTGTTTGAAATATGTTGCAAGCTATGCCGGATTAATTTGGGAGCAGAGGAGCACTTGTTTCAAGTGAGGAACCCGATAATATGTAAACATAAGAAAGACATTTATCAAAATATTATATTTGCGTATTACTTAACCCCTTCAGTAACCATTAAAAAATTTAAAAATGGAAAAAAAAACACATTTTTTTTTTATGAATGAATTTTATTTACTGAACATATATATCCTTCATAAAAGCCATTTCGGGCCCAAAATGGGATAGAAAGTTGATATTATGGTGCATAGTGTGGGTCGAGAAATAAAAGAAATTCATAAAAAAATATTCATTTTCTCTCGTACCTCGTTTGAATCATCGTAGCTGTCTTTTGTCTCGCTTCCACATACCACGAATCGTATTTATTTTCCCCCGAGTACATTCGGGAGTAATCTTTTTTGCACGTAAAGCTTGCCCGAGTTGATCTCGGGTATGGAAATTTTCGCACCTAATAGCCGCCCGAGCATACTCGGGTGTAGTCCTTAAGCGGTTAATATATTTTTGTATAAATATAGCGATATTTTTTTATTTAGGTAATCAAAGATACATCAACATCTTCGGTTATTTGTACCCGGTATTGTATTTTATATGATATTGTTGATTATATTTCATTGTGTGGGTATTATGTATGTTAGTGGTAGTCTATATTTGTCTGTATTGTTTTATGTCTGTTAGAAATCTATGTAGGGTTGTTTTGTTATTGTCGTGATTCTTGTAGGGTGTCAAGTATTTGGTGTGTCTGTCTTATTGTGTCATATTTGGTGCATTCTGTAATAAGGTGTTGTACTGTAATAATTGTGTTGCAGTCCTTACACAATGGAGGATCTTGTTTCTTCATTTTGTAGCTGTGTGTATTTCTTGTGTGTCCAATTCGTAGTCTGGTAGTGGAAGTTTGCTCTCTTCTTGTTCCCAAGATGGCTATTTCTTCGTGTCAGATTTTATTGTTCTTAGTTTATTATATTGATCTTAAGTTATATATTTTGCCATATGTTGTCTATTTGTTCTCGGATTTTACGTTTTATTTCATTTTTCATAGTCTTGTACGGTCGAGTTATTCATTAGATCCTTTCTGGTGGCTTCTTTGGCTACGGCATCTGCTTTATCGTTACCTTTTATGCCTATATGTGAGGGTACCCAAACCAAGCTGATTATTGTGTTTTGTTCTTAGAGGTTGTGTATTTTTTCTTGTATTTCTTGGATGATTCTATTACTAATATATATTTTGCCTATAGTGGTTAAACGCTCAGGGAGTCTGAGTAGATGATGTATTTGGAGCTTCTTTGGTCTTTTTGAGCGATGATTTCTACACTTCGTAGGATTCCTATGGCCTCGGTTGTGAAGATACTGACTGGGCTGTCGAGTTTGTATTGGTTTCTTCTTCTATGACCGCTGTTCCTACTTTGTCTCTGCATTTTGAAGTATAGGTGTATATAGGTACATAGTCTTTGTATTCTTCTTGGATTCTGTAGAATTCCTTGAGGTATAGTTCTGTGTAAGTGTCTTCTTTTCGGTGTTGACTTAAATGTAGGTTGATTATTGGCTGACTAATTTTCCATGGTGGGTTTTTACTTATACATCTGCCTTGATTTTTTTGTGGGATGGAAATGTTAAGATCGTTCAGGCTTCAAGTCGAAAAAATAACTAATAATTTGATAACTCAAAAATGGATATTATTTTTCTAGCGATTTCCAAAATTGAGACAATGATTGCATTTTGTGTCTGGACACCAGAGTGACATCACAAGACAACTCAATCAGCTTTTCTTTTTCACGAGAATCAAGTACACATGACTTTATATCTTTCAAGAATGGATTATTAATCCAGAGATTACCTTTACGAGGATCCTCATTTTCAGGGAAATAATTATTCAAATTTTCAACTAATGCTCTTTGTTGACTTATTGTTGAATATGACTTTCTGGTTGACATCAGCAGCAATAAAAAATTCTTCCAAAAGTTGAAACATTTCTATATCTTCCTCTTATAAGCGACGATTCCAAAATCTAGCTAGCTTTTTCAGAAGTATGAAAAATAGCCGCGAGAGGCGTTGTATTGGGACTAGTAAATATTAAATAAATCATGGTTCGGACAAAAGTTAGCATCTGCGTCGACTAAAAAAATGTGCTATATACTCGTGAATAGAAGTGTACATCTTTCGGTTTAAATATATCGCGGACCGGCACCGGTCCGCGGACCACGGGTTGAAAAACACTGCTTTAAATCACATAGAAATGCAAAACTGTATTCACTGAAGTTTTTCACCAAATTTTACTATATTTTCCTAGCTTCATAACTGATATTTAAATTTTCAAATACGATTATATAATAATAGTAAAAAACTACCGCAAAAGATTAAGCACACCTTTTCATATTAATCTGAATCGAGTTTCACTTCCTAAAGCCTACTCTGTATGCATTGCATGGTGATACTCTTACACTGATAATCCATCTACATCTCAGTATTTATAGAAGTTGTCTTGATGCGCACCCAAATTTTTGACAGCACTGTAGGCAGATGTAATATTGAATCAATGTTTTTTGAACTTATTAAAGATACTATCAAAACACTTTCATACATTTATATAATGATTCATTTGCAACTACATGAGTCGCATATTTATTTTAATTTCCTTATTAATTTTTACTTGTTTATTTGGGAAAATTTTTTAAGATAAATTAATTTTGTGTTTAACTGATTAAAGATTATATTTGACATTTTTCCAAGGTAATATATAATGAAGTCATAATGAAAAAGGTCAAATAGGTATTAACTGCACTGATATTAAAAATGTTGCACAGCAGGACATAAAATTAGTGACTGGCACTGACATGATTGGTGTTATTAGAGTGAAATAAGTAGAGAACGGCCAGACTAGGTGTTAATACATTTTAATACTGTAAATTAAAAAAATTGAAGTGAAGTGCGAATTTTCACACATTTCAGGGTTTTGCAGGTATTTAATAGGTGTAAGAAGCCAACATAATTTTGGATGTCTAGGTATAATTATCACATCAAAATCAACAGTTTTTTGATAATCACTTTTATTCGTTATTTGAAAACTAAGAGCTGTCATTTTATTTTTTTAAATAAAATTTAAATAATTTGCAAAACATCCCTGTTTTTTTCTGCATTTGCTTCGTATTCATTAGATTAATAAAAAATATTTTACAGTGTAGGGTGTAGTGTAGTGTGAGTAACTCAGTTCGCAACTATTAAAAAATCTATTATTTTTATAATATTTTTAATTCCAAAAAAATACACGCACTATCTTAGCTATAAATACAAAAAATCCATAGCCATAATTTAACCATGAATTAAAAAAATAATTAATTTTTTCAAAAACACAAAAACTACCATATTTTTCAAAAACACAATCTGATCAAAAATTCCTTTCGTACGTTTGCGGCTCAGATCAATATACATTACCTATAATTTTTTCAGATTTTTGGTTTAACCCTTTTTGGTAAAAGGGTGCGGGACAAGAACTTTTGCACATTTTTGCCTAAACTCGTGTTAAAAGAAACGAATTTTAAAAAACTATCTATCGTTCCGTAAACTAAGTCTTAAGAGCTTTATTATACCACACAATAAAATTATTATTTTTTGAAATTTTTATCAACGACACAAAAAAAATATTTTTCGAAAAATTTATCTGTTGAAAATTCCTTTTCAACTATTTCGGTTCCCATCAATGTTCATTACACATTTTTTTTTTTTTTTTAGATTTTTAGGTCATACCCTTTTTTTTTGTTTTGACACATTTTGGCAAAAATCCAGTAACAAAAATGATGTCAAAAATAATTTATTTTTTTTAGATTTTTAGGTCATTCCCTTTTTTTTTGTTTTGACACATTTTGGCAAAAATCCAGTAACAAAAATGATGTCAAAAATATTTTTTTTTTTGTTGATCCACGCATTAAGAGCTTTTATTTGATATGCCACTCAAAATTTTAAATTTTTCTATGCCTCTTTGCCAAAATTACTTTGTTTTATTATTTTTTTACTTCGTTGTAAATATAATAATTTTTATACTATAATAATTATTAGAAAAATAAACTATACTAATGTTTATTTTAAAGACAGAGATTAATTGTTTTCCACATATGGTTTCGCATACATCTAATGATATACATTTTTCTTCAGTGTCTCTTTCTAAGATATAGATTATGTTTTTATCATTTAATATTTTACTCTAATTAGATAATTATACTGAATTTGGTTAGAAAATATTATATCGGAAAAAATACCAAAATCTCCCTTACACTGCTGCTTAACATGAAAATGAATAACAGCAAGATGCGTTTTAAGTAGGCGCGTTTTATTTAAACCTAAAACGATGTACAATATTTTCCACGGCAATTTAAAACAAAAAAATCATAATAGCAGCCATAAATTGATGGTTAAGAAATGATGAGCCTTGAGCGAAATTCACAGTTTGATAAAATCTCTATTGTTATCACTAACACATTTTAATCACGTAGATCATCGGATAAAACATTAAATTCATAGTATTGTTTGCATGATCTGATATAGGCAAGCGCCTGATATTTTTCTCGAAGCTTCAAGATACGATCGTACGGGGTGTGTCACAAATATGATCGATGAGGCTACATGCCCGAGACCTGTAATGTACCAGTTATCCTGCGTGTTATACTTAAATGGATGAACATGATTGAATATGTAGCAACATTTAACACGTCACAACAATAAAAATTTTAAGGTCGTGCAATTTTTTGTTTGTGTTGTTATCGTGCATTGAAATCTCCACACTCGTTAACGTACTTTGCTACATACATTAAATATATTTTTTAAATAATAATATGCAAGCAGTTAATGTTTCAATAAATCATACACTATGTTGGTAGAATTTGTATATACGTGCTTGTCACTCCTCAGTGGAGAATAAGGCCTGTACGAAGTCTTCATCTGATTCTATTGCTGGCTAGGTTTTTCACTTCAGACCAGGTCTTCTTCGACCAAAATTTTCCGCCTTCTTCGATTCAGCTTAGTAGAATTTCGTAGTAGAGATAAATAATATTATATATACGATTAGAGAATATGTATATACATACATAGGTATATATATTTTGTCAGAAAAGTAGTGGGATTTTTGTTTTTTTTTTTTTTCTTCCAGTTTTCGAAACACCTTATATAGGCGCTTTCCAGTATAGCCTTCAGCTCATTCCACGAATTTTCTTTTATGGCCTCGATCGACGAAAACGGGTTCCACGTAGCGGCAATTTTAATTTCGGAAATAAAAAGAAGTCACACGGGGCCAAATCTGGTGAATACGGTGATTGCCGGTATTTGTCCCGTTTTTGGCCTTAAATTCAGTCACAATTTCTGCTCTATGCGATGATGCATTATCATCATGTAAAATTCACGAATTGTTCTTCCACAATTTTGGTCGTTTTTGACGAATTTTCTCACGCAAACGTTTCAATACGGCCAAATAATATTCTTTATTAACCGTCTGCCTTGTCGGGACGAATTCATGATGCACCAAACCACGAATATCAAAGAAAACAATGAGAATGACCTTGACTTTTGAGCGACTTTGACGTGGTTTTTTTGGTTTTGGCTCGTTTTTTGTCCGCCATTCTGATGCCTGCTGACTTCATGTCAAATTCATAGACCCATGTCGGCACGAATTCATGATGCACCAAATCACGAATATCAAAGAAAACAATGAGAATGACCTTGACTTTTGAGCGACTTTGACGTGGTTTTTTTGGTTTTGGCTCGTTTTTTGTCCGCCATTCTGATGCCTGCCGACTTCTTTGCATGTCAAATTCATAGACCCATGTCTCATCACCTGTTATGATGCTTTCCATGAATGTGGGATCAAAATTGAAGCGATCCAGCATGTCTAAAGAGACTTGTTTACGGTACTGTTTTTGTAGAAAATTCAGCTCTGTTGGAACGATACGAGCGGCGACGCGTCTCATGCCCAAATTATTCACCAAAATCGACTGAAAGGACTCGTGAGAAAAGTTCAAATCATGTGAAATCTCTCTTAATCTAGAACCCCGATTATCGAGCACAATTTCCTTTACTTTTTCGATGTTTTCGTCGATCTCTCGACCGTTTTTAAACGCTTTGTACCACTCGTACGCCCGTGTTTTTGATAAAGCTGATTCACCATAACACTTTTCCAACATTTTTAACGAGTCTGCACACGTAATTCCATTCACAACACAAAATTTAAGGCAAACTCTTTGTTGATTTTTGTTTATTGTAAAAATCGCGACGCACTACTGAAGTGTGTTAAGTAAAACAACCGATGTAATCAAACTGGTAGTCAGATGGCCCTCATGTTTGACACAGTAATTAGGGACAGTGCTGCCACCTTATTAAAAATATTAGCGCGGGCTTTTTAAATCACAAATTCCCGCTACTTTTTTGACAGAGTAGCATATGAATAAATATATCATAAGTTAATTTTTGGCCACCCTGTATACGGAATAAACCTAACAAAATTAAAAATAAAAGTGCAACAAAACAATGACCTGATTTTTATCAGCATGTAATAATCAATTTCATAACCTGAGTGAATAAATTTTGTGAAAGATAATCGGGAGCAATGATCTGTAATGAAGTAGCGAACAATAGTTATAGAAAGTCGGTGAATAGTAGCAATTTTTCATGATTCTGGACAATAATAGATTGTACCACACCTACAACTACCATAAATTATATTTTCATTTAAACCTTTTTATTGCCGGTAGTTTATAATGTACAATGGTGACCTGGTACTGCTTCCTTGTTCTAAAAAAGACAAGGTTTTGTTTAAGTCTTTCAACATTACTAAGCTGGAAATCATATTACTGTTACTAATTTTATTATTAGAGTAATTAAATGACCTTATTAAATTGATATCTATGTTCTTATTAAATGGCGGTGATATATTGCCAGAGGATGGATTCAAGGATAAAATGGAAAATTAATTTTCAACATTTCTAATAAACCTATTAAGGAAACACATTTCACTGAATATTTATTATGAATTAAGAGTAAAAAATAATTGCAGAATAAAAATTAGAATATAAATATAAAATAGGTATATAGCTTAATATGTATCACAATATTTTAGGACAAAGTTGCTGAAACAATGAATTTTTGAAATATTCGGCGTCGTAGGTTTCGTTTATTTTCGGCTACCCAGTTATTATTGTAAACCTTTCTATTTAATATTGCCCAAAAATCTTCAATGGGCAAGTTGGGGAAAGTAAAGTTATATCAAAATTGTTTCGCGGACCCCCAGGGATACGCAGACCACAGTTTAAGAACCGCTGCTTTAACCAATTTCTAATTATTCTGGTGCAAAATATAATTTGAAATGAAAAATAGATGCTAAGTTATTTAGGATTAATTAATAGACAACGACATTTTTCCAATTATGGTTGGATTAATTCTGAATGATTTTAATGGCTGAATCGATTTTAATAATATTTTCAACACATCTAAGGTGAATCCGAAGTAGCTAGGTGGTGAAGCCCAAAAAAAAAAAAAAATTGATATAACTGAAACTGTTTATCATAATCACATCATGTTAAGAATTATTAAAAGACACGATTATCGTACATATATATTTAGCAAGTGTGTGTATGAAATCTGGGTAACATTGTGACTTAATTTTTTCCTAAGGTCACATGTTAACCTTTGTCTACAGAAAGTCTCAAATATGAGTCGGTGCTGATCTGTTTTGACTGTATTAACTTGGTTCTTTACCATCCTTTCTGCATCTTTTCTTTTAATATTCCTTTCTTTACATAGAAAGTTTTTCGAAAATTCCTGACATGGTGGTATATTTTTTGGTTAATAATACGAAATTAAGATACGTTAAAAAATAAAACCAAATACACATACAAACAACTGAAATTTTTATGTTATAAATCCGTTTGGCGGGTAATAACCTAGTTTATTTTATAATCAACTTAATTAAACTTATCCCGTGCGAAGAACGGGTGTTCTTCTTGGTATAAGTTTCCATCCTACAAATGTTGGCGTAGAAAATTCCGCACACGAATATGGACACTGTAGTGGACTATATACTTTAATATTCGTTGATCTCTTGTGAAATATGTAGCCTCCTTGTTCCGTCCCTGTTAAAGTAATACGTTCAGAAATATCTGCACAAGTCTCGCCTTGTTAAAAGGTTGTTCATTAAATACACATTGAATAATTAGCGGCTGTGGCACGCCGTATACCTTGTCCATTTCTTCCAGCAAATAATGTGTATCATAAAATGCCCGTTAATGCATATTTAACTCTTCCAATCAATATTAAAATAACTGATAGTCTCCAATAAATAAACTATAGTTACATTTAACAGTGTGTGTCATTGTCTGCAGTCCTTGGATATAATTTATTAATAACATTCATTGTGAAAAGTCGTGTTATGATACAATTTAGTTATTGTGGATTGTTTTTATGAATTAATTCTTTCATTGCTATTTTTAGTATGACATAATTTGATAAACTGCAATGAATTTATTATTTTATCTGATATTTAGTCAAGGAAACTTATTAAATAAAGGTAACAGGATGTAAAAATATCATTTCTTTACGAGACTGTGTATTCTGTAACACGTACTGGAAACGACTAGTGTCGTCCAGTATATACATAACGTTTGGTTATTAGTTATTAGCAACGCGAAAACCGACCAAATGTCAAATAAGTAATGAGATATACTAGATGGCCAGAGGTGTTATATGTAATCAGATGGACAATGTTAGGCTTTTGAGGGAGTTAAAACTATGTAAATATTAAGGGGGGGGGTATGGTCAGAGCAGCACATTTTATACCCATTTTCAAGATTTTTTTTTAGAAAACTGTTAATAGTAACTTGATTGGGATAATACCTACAGTAAAGAACAACCTTTGAAGAGTATCCAAAAAAATTTTTATTGAAAAATATCGAAAATTAAGCTCGTGACATGAATTTGAAATTTTCGTTCAGGACAAAGAGTTGATTTGCGGTGAGACACATAACTAATGACTGGATCATCTAAAACAAAAAAACCAAAAATATTTCGTTAGTTTATGAGTTTCTTGAGGTAACGCTGTCGAGTTTTTTCAAATATCTAGATTATTTAATTTTTGGTATAAGTTTGAAGTCAAATAAACGAAAAAAACGGATTTTTTTTTTTCGAAATTTCTGTTTTCAGTTGTAAAAACTTCCATAAAAAAAAAAATAAGCAAGAAAAAAAAATATATCTCGACAGCGTTACCTTAAGAAACTCATAAACTAACGGAATATTTTTGGTTTTTTTGTTTTAGATGATCCAGTCATTAGTTATGTGTCTCACCGCAAATCAACTCTTTGTCCTGAACGAAAATTTCAAATTCATGTCACGAGCTTAATTTTCGATATTTTTCAATAAAATTTTTTTTGGATACTCTTCAAAGGTTGTTCTTTACTGTATGTATTATCCCAATCAAGTTACTATTAACAGTTTTCTAAAAAAAAATCTTGAAAATGGTTATATAATGTGCTGCTCTGACCATACCCCCCCCCTTAAACCCGCAATCGTAATTAAAGTAGGTTAGTTAACATGTCCAGTTTAATTCAACAACCTTTAAGTTAATTCTAAGAATCATTGCAACCAGCTAGCGAAGGAGTTTACACTCAAAACCGCTCGCGCATTATGTCGGAGTCCTCGGATGGTACGTATGTCCGTATAACAATTGAAATATATTCATATTATATTCGAAATTAATCAGCCAATCCTGACATTTATTTTTATATCAGATAGAGTCCACACAACAAAATATCGCGGCACACTTTTGTGCCGTGACACACCAGTAGAAAACCACTGCTCTATACCTATGTTGAAATATAGGGTATACACCCACCTAAATATATTTCAGCACAGTTTGAAGCAATGGAATCATCGTGAGTGCTAAATTATTGTACATTCTTCGAATAAGCCTGTTATTAATTGATTTTATTATGTATATAACAATATTAGCTTTGAACAAAATTTAAATACCTTTTCTTGAAATTGGTATGCTACACCATTAATAAAATTAATGAAACATACACATATGTACATATATTGTTAAAAGTGATAAATTGACAAATATGGATTTGTCAAAAAATATTTAATAAATGTACAAATATCGTATAATGTTTCAGAATGTCGTAGTAAAAATAATTAATTATTAAAAATGATATATTATTTTATTTATTTGTACAGTTAAATACAAAGGAAATACACATTCATTTTATAAATATTCTTATCTCAAAAACGATCTGATAACATATGGAAATGACAGCATGAAAAACAAACTAAATATATGCAATATTATTTTGAAACAAAATTCCAAGAAACGCAATGTAGATAACAAGTCATATTTTCAAGGATTTGGGCAAGCCCCATAAAGTATTGGTGCAATACAGGTAATCATTTTTACAAACCTTGATAAAAACGCATAATTTTTCAGAAATGTTCATTATTGTTGTAATTGTCGAAGCTTCAAGGTCTAAAGCTCTACAAACAACCTCCCGATGATCTTCAGCCTCCACCCAACAAATTGCCTTAATTTTCAATCGATTATTTGGTTTTATTCAAATTTCTACTACTTTCTTGCTTAGACTAATGCACGCTTTGGACCCATAATTAACTAATAGTTTAATTGGAACTATTAAATGATGTGATGAACACTTGTACTCAGTAGATTTAGTAGTCAGTTATATAATAAGACCTACGTTTTAAATTGTTTATTAATACTAAAAGAACACAATCAAAGAGCCGAAGTTTGACCACTCTTGCTATAGAAGTAATATAAAACAATACACGAGTAATAAACTTCAAAATATTACACAACCAACATCATGTGAAGTCTTCATAAATACTTAAACGAATTTCTCTATTAATGCCTTATGGAACTTAATTCAAACACGCCTCAAAATAACACCTACAACCTAACACCTAACATAATAAATCCAAACAAACATCAAAGGATGATTTCAGTGAGTTTATCAACATTGTTACGTAATAAGTGTCACAATACTAAGAAATGCAGTCGGCGAAGGTCGCTCGGTTTTCTAGTTGACACTTTTAACACATACATCATAGTCAGGCCAGGCCAGGCCAAGCCATTGCCGGTGTCTAGTTTCCATTCGATAGCCACTGATAACAGCAGGAAAGGATGTGATGACATATGTTAGGAGTGAATGCTCATATAGGTTACACATATTTACAAGGTTACATGAATTGGTGCATATTAGTTATGCAAGGGACAGGTGGATTAAATTTCGTTCAAGAATTTTAAGGCTGTCCTATATTGTCTTTTTTTACTTTGATATTATGAAACTTGTTTAACTGAAAATACTTTGGCATATAACATCTTTATCACAAACCATATTGCGTTTTAAATATAAGAATATAATATAATATTTTAAATATAAAATATATGCAGAGGATGATAGTTATATGCTTCGGAAACTAGGAGAATCATAAAAGCAGTGGGATCTTGTGATACATTTCTAGGAGACACAATATCTCGTCATTGGAGAAGAAGGAAAGGATCTCGTTCTGGAAGACGATACTGTATAATAATGTTCCGAATTTAGGAACCTTGGCATAACCCTATCAATTTCCGGGAAGAGTCAAGAAGACATCACTTGCAAACAAACTAGGGAAAAAGGGTTATAAAAATCTCAACTCCTGCATTTTTGAAACAACAACGTTACCAGTTCCGTAAATAAGCAGGGACACAGACCGGGGCCCAGATCTCGGGGGGGGGGGGGAATTATTACAAAAACCAACAAAATCATTTACAAGACCATACTAGAAAGCATGTGTACGTACGGAGTGGAAGATTGGGAGCTTAATAAGAGAGATAAAGAAATATTAAGTGCTCTAGAGATGGATTTCTTGATGAGGAGTTATAATATCCTAAGACTTGATCGTATACGAATGAAGACATTAGAGCCAAAATACGTATACAAGAGAATATAACTGAAAAGAAAAGACTTTCCTGGTTTGGACATTTGCAACGAATGCCGAATACGCGATGGCAAAGAAATAGAATTTGGCAGAAAGATGTATATGAAGCAATGGAGAACAGAGGTCTATAAGAAGTTGGCTGGAAAGATAGAGACCTGGCGAAATGGATACGAAAGGCAGCGATAGAAGACGTAGAAAATTCGCTCATTTTTATATAAATATAAGACCGCTGTCCATAAGGACTAGGCGCTACAAAGTTTCAAAATTTTACAAATTTTTACTAAACTATTGAATATAAAAATGTATCAAAGGTTGATACAGATCAATTTATTTACAACTGCATTAATTCTTGCATGAACGTGTTAAAACCGCGCGGGTAGCAGGGCTATATTCGTGTTAATTTCTGCAATTATCACAGACAGGGTCGCCGAAAGAACTTTGGGGCTCCGGGGAAAAACTTTCATTGCGGGTCCCGGAGTCCTCACTTCCAAAATACAAGTGATGAGCAAAAAAAAGGTGTTCACTCTGCCAGTACACCGGGCCCCAAGAACCCCAGAACCCTGGATCCCAAAAACTCTGGGGCCCCGGGAATTTTCACTTTATTTTATTGTCGTTGACAGCGCACATAACACTTATTACGGCACTGAACATCAAGAAATATTTATACAGCCAGCAAAACTAATGTTTCCCTTTCTTGGACCATTTTAAATACAGAACATAAAATATTGAACAAACAACTGCGCAAGGTAAATCCAATGGCAAACGAAGGCGAGGAAGATGATCACGACAATGGCTGGACTTTATAGAAAACGTACTACTCGGGCCTCTTGAATAGGCCCTTCATACGACACATCAGGGAGAAAATTGAATCGCCTCAAAACTGATCACGGAAGGTGTAACGACTTGTTACATAAATGGGGATTAAGGGATTCGCCTAAATATGACTGTTGTTTCCCCTTTCAAACTATGGGTCACACTATTCATGACTACCCTTTAAGAAAGTTCCAAGGTGGATTAACAGAAATAAGTAAGGTTACTCCTGAAAGACTGGCTTGTAGAGGTCGCCGTTAAAGCCTGGAACAGAATGCACAGCGCGCTACGCCGTCAGCGCGCCGTCATTTGCGACGGCGTTGCGTTAGCGCCGTTGAGAACGCCGTTGAATTTTCGCCTGCACACAATGCAATCATTTTTAACGCCGTCAAAGTGTCACGTGACAACCTATATCTGTATTTATACGTGCGCTTTCTTTTAATAAAATTATAATGGATGATGAAGACCTGTGTGTGATGTTATTTATGTTGTATGCAAGTTATTTATACATACAAATACTTTACTATTCAGTAAAAACTGAGGTTAGGTGTTCTGCGTCAACGTTCAACGGCGTCAAAAGTTGGAAGTTGACGAACATTCAGTATCAACGGCATTCGAACGCCGCTAGTACGTTACACATTCTGTGCACTTGCGTACGACAGCTTGGTTTTAACTTTCCTCTGACAGATAGCGCCGTCCAAACGCCGTCAACGCGCCGTAGAACTCGTTGCATTCTGTTTCCCACTTAAGGTGGAAATCTTTTATGTATAATGTAATGTAATCACTCATTATTATTGTAGCTACTTATACAAAATATATATCTAGGAGGATTATCTCTAAGTTAATTGCAGAGAGTTGTTATTATTATAGAAATACATAATTGTTATATTTGGTTACTGAGCTATTTTCTATTACTTACATTTAAGTTCATCAATGAAAAGGTTCCACTGATGAAGTAACAAGACTGAGTGCAGTTCAACAGAAGAATCCTTGGGTATACAATTTAGTTGCAGTCCTCCGACTTACCTGAAAACAAGAATATCAAATTAGAAACAACTTCCACTGAACATAACATTTAATTTGTGTGACTAACACGTTTCTGTTCTCCCAATTAAAATAAGTCTGGTCAAAAATAATTCGTTTCTCAACAATTCAATTTAATTTTGTTAGTCTCACAGAAATAATAGTCAACTAAATAGTCTAATTTAATATTACTCAATTCCAAAAATTAACTCATTATAAAATTGCTCATCTTATTTCGTAAGACGTTATTGTATTACGTCAGTGTTACTCGCTGACCGGTGTTGAATTTACTCGCAATAACTTATTAAATTTAACGAGCTTCAGCTCTGGTGATTGCTTAACAGATAAAAAAATCGGTCATCGATATCTTTAATTTAATGAGACACAAGGTACCAACAACTCTTGCAGACCACGACAATTTCAACATAAAAAAATTGGACGCTACATCTTCAAACCATAGACGACTCGTCTGACTGGAAAATGTTATGTTATTTAAACCACATAAAATATGTCAAAATACCAAATTATCGTTACTTTTTTAAGGACATAACTAAATCGATTGACAATGTTTGAAAAATTGTCAAAAACTGTAAAAAAAGTACTGTCGCTGAATTCAAGTGTATGATGTGAGGAATTAAATGCAAGATAGTTTAGTTCAGGGTTTCCCAACCCTTTTTATCGATCGACCCCCTACATACGAAACAAATCCCTTCCGGCTCCAAAATAAAATGCTTTAGTTAGTGAATCATACTTAAATAATAATAAAAATTGATTACAAAAATAAATCTGCATAAATAGAATTAAATTATTAAACAAATATTTTGGTTAATCAGTAGCAATATATAACAATCAGGGCTTCGAACCGGAACTGAACCGAAAACCGAAAATCGCAAAAAATCGTTATTTTTGTCGGAACGAAAACCGGAACCGAACCCAAAAAAAATATCGGTTTATTTCGGTTCAGATAATGTTTATGGGACTGAATATAAAATACATTTTATTTAAGATTATATTTTAAACTGATGAGAAAAAAATTGTAATGTTTTCAACTGATAAGTAAAAAAAATGCATTTCTATTATTTCAGGGGGGACAAAATAAAAATGCAAAAAAAAAAACAAAAAAAAAAATTGACTCGAGATCGGATTGAAACCTAGTTTGCAAATTAGAACACCAGAGTGCTAACCGTTACACCATCAAGGCATGCTGGATAACTGACTTACATACGTTGTTAAATATTTTGCATGGTCAAGCAAAAAATACAAAAAATGCGTTATTTTCCGAAAACATAATCTGATCAAAAATTCCTTTTGTACTATTCCGGTTCACACAAATATACATTACTTAGAATTTTTTCAGATTTTTAGCTTAAACCATCTGGGCAATACATTCCATCTGGGCTATACCATCTGGGCAATACCCATCTGGGCTACAGGGTGTGGGACAAATTCTTTTTTACACAATTTTGACAAAAATCGCGTCAAAATAATTTATTTTGCAAAAATAAAATTTTGATCTTTAATCCACGTACTACGGGCTTTCATTTGATACACTACTCAGAATTTAAAAAAAAATATTTTTTTTTCGATGAGCACATATTTGTTTATATTTTTAGGGCGATATGTTTTTTAGATGTTTTAGTATTTTTCCTATGTGAGGGTCAAAGAGTTGTATAAGCATGCCAAATTTCAACTCACTAAGTTTAGCCGTTTGGCTACAATTTTTACCGAACAGACAGACAGACAGACGACAAAACGGGATAAGGGTTTTTTGGTCATACCTACAAAACCCTAAAAATGAAGCTTGCCTGTTAGTTACGTATTACAAAATGAAACATATAGTTAACTTTAAGATAAATATTTTATTTTAGTAAAAACATTTTTTTAACATACAGACACCCACGTTCATTTACGAATTAATCGATTAGTCGGATTTTGAAAGATCAAAGTAGACAGTAGCTAATATTGACAAAAAATCTAAAAAATAATGAGCTTGTCAAAATAAACATGGAAAAAATTTGAATACATAAGTAAACACAAAAAGTAAAATTTTAAACATGTTTTTGATTGTTCAATGATAAATTGCTTATTTTAAAGTTCCATTATCTGAAAATTTAAATTTTACAGGTATGAGTAAGTTTTCGGCAATTTTAATACAACAACAAGAACAAAGGAGCAATGTGAACACGTGTATAGAACGTCAAACAACTTTGTAAATCAAAAAATAACTTGTTTCAATTTTATAGTACCTAATTTGACCAAATAAAGAAAATTTTATTTAAACATTGACAAAAGCTATAAATATTTATATTTTATGTTAGAAGTAGAAGAATTAGGTTATGCTAATATTTAGTATATATTCTCCATTTATTTTAATAATTTGCATTCTTAATGGCCAAGCTATTAAGAAAAAATATTTTTCACAAAACTTGTAATGCAAATGAATTTAAATACATCAACTTAGACAATTATTGTATTTTGAAAAAATATATATGCTTATCTCTACAGGAATATAAGGATGCGTATACGCACCCTTGGCTAATAACAATATCAAATATAAGTAAACATGTAATAAGCAAATTATTTTATTTATGAATGAAATATGAACTTATTTGGAATGAAACATTTCAAAACACTCTGGGCACAGATGTACTTTACATTTTACACATAAATAAATGGAGTTGCTCTTACACAAACTGCATTTTTTTTTACATTCGTTTCATGCCTCTTATCAGATGACCAATATTATCAAATCTGATAAACTGTTTTTTGAAGGCGCCCATAGTTTGAATTTGTTGCTTCTCTATCAGTATCTTCATTACTCTGATACTTCATTAGAGCAACTGCTAGTCCTGACCAATTAAGAAATTTTACTATCATTTGACAACTGTACAACTAATTTTTATTTTCACTATACTTATTCTGTAAATACATATAATGAACTATGAAAGAACACACAGTAGAAATGAATAATAGGTTAGATGGCTAAGACAAGATGAGACTTGTCGATGATGAATCACGCCTGTACATTTCACTGATTTGGCCAAAGGTGCGTTTTCGCACCCCATAAATTTGAATGATGTACACAGCAACATGACAGGTAAAATATATTTTTTCAAAATAGGAAAATTCAAGACAATGTTCTCATACGGTTTGACTAAATATATATTTTTTATATTACCAACAAATGTATAGAAAATGCCTGCTTTTATAAATCAGTATAATCTTCAAAAATTGACCAATTTCAAAATATTTAAAAAAATATACTCTTTAAATAAACTGCGAAATAAAATATTCACGAAGTTATTGTATCCTAGTAATGCTTGGAAAATAATTATGCAATAAAAATAAAACAATTGCTTTCCTTAAAAAAATAATTTCTAAAAGGTTGCGTATACGAACCTTTGGCCATTAATGGGTTAAACAAGAATATAGTGCCTATTTTAACATATACTCCGCTACTGTATCTCTTGTATTAACTTTACCAAGAAGAGATACATCGATGGCTACCGTGAGTTCGTGAGTCCATTAATTATCCATACCAATATGAGAAGCAAATTCAATTATAAACGCGAGATTTAAAGTCACCATATAAAGTACTGTATAAATTACACCACGGCGCATCGATAAAATAACCCAGAACTAACAGTAGTAACATTTTGTCTTCTCTCAAATCATTTTAAAAAGAGATTGTGTGAACAATTTTTTGCAAACACACAGTGAATATCCAAATATTTGGTTAACTACAAATATTTGCACATAGCCGTAGAGGGTATTACTGCCCAAATTCTTTTGAAGTACCTTTACTTATCTTTAACGAACACGAACTAAGAAGTTCGCTCGTTTTCTTTTACCATTTACATATACATAATTCGCTGTTCTTTTAGTTCATTCGCTGTATTTAAATCTCGACATAAGGCGACAGTCAGATCTTAGTACAGTGAATTCAAATAAACCAATATAAACAGCACATAACCTCTTTAGTTACTTAACTTGTGGTATTTTTGGAATTTACATGAACGAAAAGGGAAATGTTTGTTTATTCAAAAAATAAAAATGTTGCTGAAAACATTGAAATGAGAGGAAATATTCTGTAGACAAACTTCAAATTTTTAAAACAAAGTCTATACGTAATTGTGTGTTCCGTTTAGTTTATTTGTTCAGTCAGTTCCTGCAAAAATTATACCAACAACTGAAGTTATCGCAATAACTTTTTTGAAGTAGTGAAGCATAGCCAATTATCTAGTATCCATTAAAACATAAGGGAAAATCTCCTCATCAACACATTTCTTTTCTCTTTCTAAAATCAAGTGGAGCGTTAATATAAGTGGAGCGTAAGTTCAAGAACAGAATAGCATCTCAAGAACAGAATGGGTATCAAACAAAATTTGGAAAAAGCATACAATGGCCATTATGGAAATATATAATTAGTAATTTAATTGTTTTTAATTGCATTATTTCATTATTAGGTGTGTACAAAAGTTGTATCTTTTTTTTAACGCAAACTTTAACTTTATTTGCGTAAAAATACAATTCAGTCATCAGAATATTTGCCTTCGCTTTCTAAAACCTTCTGCCATATTTCCTTCTCTCTGTTCTCTTTTTGAGTTCACTCTGAACTCATATCATATGCCGACGACGCTCTTTTTAAAACAGCCTTCCAGGTCTGAAATTGAGAGGTATATTAAGATGGATCTTCAAACTGTAAAAGCTTGGTTGGATCTTAACAAACTATTACTAAACGTAAAAAAATCTAATTTTATTACGTTTACTAGCACTGCTCGTAACCAGCCAGAATTTAATACCCTTATGGCGCGTCTACATTGAGACAACATGGTAGCATACGACAAGTCTGACGAGACCGTCAGACCATGTCGCATTGACAAGCTACTGTCTACACCAACACTGGGAGCGTGCTACTGTTTATTGTTGCGAGATCTGTCACTTTACTGAATAAATATGGTAGATCGCAAAAATATTATTACATTTTATAACTATAAATAATATCAAGCTCATTTATTCTATTTTATAACAAATTTTAATTCCATAACAAAAACATAACCTTACTTAATTATGTTTATCATTATTTCTCATACTCTATTTTATCAAAACTTATATTTACTCACTTATCTTAAATAAATTTAAGTTGTTAAATAATTTTTGTTGATACAACAACGCTTACAACACTAGTTAATTTAAAAAACAAATACTTCTATAATAACAACTATCAAATATCAAAATGGACAACATGTTGCTTTCAGAACTGGTAGCGTGTCGCACGAAAACTCTTTGATGTTTACCGCCAGGTAACGGGAACGAGCAACATGTCGCACGGCTCCCATCAGACCGCTGCACATTGGTAGCAGGCGACATGTCGAACGGTCGCATGCTACCAAGTTGCCTCGATGTAGACGCGCCATTAGACTGCATACATGCAACAATAATCACTCTGTCTGTACCTGTTCGCATAAACATGTGATAAACAAGACTAATAAAACCAAATATCTTGGAGTTATCATAGACATTATCAAATTAAAAAAATTGCTACTGGTTTACGTATAATGGTGTACATTTTTAAAAGATTGGCTAAAATTATGACCAGTACTATATATAGTATATATTACGGTTGTTTTATTTCGGATTAGTACAGTCTATAATCCAGTAAGCCATATTAAATTGGGGGAAGCAGCCAGAAGTTTTAAGAATGTATTATCCGTTTTACAAAAAAGGATAATTAAAATAATTTATAATAAACCAAGTGATATCCATCTGAATTATTATTCTTTGAATCTCAGCTGCTGTCTATACATAAATTATATGTGGCAGAAATATTAAGACACATTTATAGAAACCCATCAATAGTCAATTTTCTTACTCACAGCTACAATACTAGAAGCATGTCTACTAATTAGGCAATGACAAAGAAAATAAATAAATCCAAAAGCAAATATTACAACACTTTTTTTATAGGGAAATGTTATAAAATATTTGGCAATTTTGTTATCAATAATACAATAAGTATTACTCAGATGAATCATAAAAAGGTCATCAAGAAATGGTTACTATCACTTTCATTATTTGAGATATCAAAATTGCTTGATAACTGATTAATTATTGTTTTGTTTTGCTTTATTGTTTTATTTTTGTTTATTTACTTTTGTATATTTAACGCTGTTATAATTATAACATATATTTAGGTTGCCTTAACCAACTCTGATTATTTGTTTATAAATTAATTTGTATCCGCACACAGAACCTCGTGCTCTGTGGGTTCTGTAACATCATTTATTATTTTTAATTTTTATTTGTTTATTCGCCTGGCAACGCAAAAATTCTGACATATAAATTACCAGCATTAAAACTTCGAAACTATTTTTGCGACTAATTGAGACCCAACATCTTCACCAAGAACAAAACAAAAAATGTATATGCCCAGAATTTATATTTTATACTAATAGTTTTAAGTATTAATATATGTTTTGTTCAGGCAGAAAATCGTTATGATTTAAATCGAAAACGAAAATTACTCGTAATTTTAGAAATCTTAAGCAGTTCTGTACTTCTAGCACTCTGGAGATCCAGACAACGTGTTAAAGTACAGAACATTTTAACACTGACAATATTGTGCTATACAATGTTGCACTATTTACACAGCTAATGGCATCTCATATATATTTCAAATCACAAGTTAACATACGAACAGTACTCTTCATACTACACTGAAGTAAAAGACTGTGTCAATATAATAAGTACAGCTTGGTGTCATTTATTACAAAGCAAATGAACACCACAGAAAATTCTGCTTGGGTGCCCAACAAATAAAGTTACGACACTGTCCAAATGTTGCCTTTATCTT
Source organism: Liopterus haemorrhoidalis (assembly GCA_963971575.1). NCBI lineage: Eukaryota > Metazoa > Arthropoda > Insecta > Coleoptera > Dytiscidae > Liopterus > Liopterus haemorrhoidalis. Next base: position 68,417,305 of record OZ020612.1, on the reverse strand, counting down.
AGAGTGACGTTTAAAAACTAAATACCCTACGATTATTACACAGTCCAACAGACATTTTGGTGCCTGCGAGTTTTTAACCGTCTGGTAATTTTTGGGCACAGAATCCAAAATATCCGTCAGATTTGGTCTATCTGATCTAGTTTTTGACATACGCTATATTGGCCTCTGTTACAATAAAATATCTTATTTCTTAACTTGTGTATTTTTCACGTTATTACTGTTACTATTTGCTCCAACTGCCAGTTACAAACAGAGACAAAGTAAGGTATTTATTTCACAAAGTAGATAAATATACATGCATTACTTATCACTTAAAAATGTTCTTTTGTACGACTTTCTAGCATGGAGTTTACCAGAACAGTCTTTCTGAAGACTCCAACAGTAGGCCATCATGTGGCTATCTTATTTTCCTTGATATCTATCTTCCATAGTTTTATGTCCTGATGGAATCTTTCCCCTGATTCTTCACTAAAATCACCTAGGTTTTCTGGTAAGTGGTTATAATACAACCGAGAATATTAAAGTTGGAAAGCATATTTTCCACTAATTCTCTGCCTTATGATTTCCAAAAAAATTGTACTACTTGAATAAATGAACACCAAGAATTAGATTTAATCTCGTTCATTGATACGGTTGGATTGGATTGTGGATCTTCAGTAGGTTGCCTTATCTGAGGCCCATCAAATATTCTGCCTTTCAGTTAATTCCAGGAAATTTACGTGTCAAGTAGCCTACACAAAGTCCATCTCGATTTAAAGCCTTCAAAAATTGCTACATAAGCCCAAACTTGGTATGCAAGGGTGGAAATATAATTTTCTCTCTCGCAACCAATGGTTCGTTGACAACGTTTTGTTTTTCTTGAATTATGACATTTCTTAATGGAAATCACCCAATTTCTGTTAACCCAGTGCTGATCCTTAGCTCTGCTGTCCCAAAGACATAAAAAACAAGGATATTTTGTATATCCACTTTGCTGTCCAAGGAGGAAGTTAACCGTTTTTAAATAAAAAACTAATATCAATTAGTATGTATCTCAAAAACTAGAGCTGCTACGAAAAAGAGGTATTTTTGGAATCAACACATCAAAATTATCCAAAATGAGTTCTTACTTTTCCGACACCAAGATAAAAAAAATATTTTGTTGGGCAGTGTTATTTATTAAATTTTGCTAGAGTAGTAAAAGGTTTTTAACAATTTAAATTATTCCTGCATTACAATAAAGATTCTTAGCTGGACATAACACATTAGCTAGACCGATAATTTTTAAATGTATTTTATAAGCCAATTATAAAGGAGGTAATTTTGGTATTATTTCATAAATAAATTCAGTATAATCATTCAATTAGTGTCAAATATTAAAAATGTTAAATGATAAAAAATAATCTATTTCTTAGAAAGAGCTTTTAAGATAAGAGTAGACTTGTTTGTCATTGTAACTTGAGACTTTTGTAAACGTAACATGTATTTTTGGAATCCGCACAACAAAAATATCCAAAATCAGTTCTTACTTTTCCGGCACCAAGATAAATTTTGTTGGGTAGTGTTATAGGTTACTCACATTAGATGAATAAGTGCATAGAAGTTGAAATCTAAAATGACTCGCTTATTTTTCCAGTTATTTACTGTTTTAAAACCTCGGAGTGTGTCTAATACAATAGAATTATGAGGCAGTATTTTCACTGTATTATTTTACTGACATTGTTTCAGTTATATCTCTCATTGTTAAGATTGATATTATTTCTCATACAATGTATCTGTAATTTCCTACATAATCTTGTAGAGAGATTGAGTGAGATGAAGAGCGCTCTAGCAACCCTGAACCGTGGTGGTGTTGTTTGCCCCAGGCAGACGGTATAGCACGAACGGCGATGCAATCTGAAGGCAGCGTTACGAGATCCAAAGTCAAGTTTGTCACGTTAACACCGAACCAAGAATTCGCTTCGAGCTCGGGACGGACAGCATGATCTAACTATGCACAGGGTTGTTTTAAGTCTCGAACATTCTCAATTTATCAACTGCAATGTACACCTTACAAACTCAATATTGAATCATCACTACTATGAAATTTAGGCGTATAATATAGCTAAAAATTTATTGTTTCGACACAATATATACTGATTTTAGTAAAGCGTTTGATACCATAAATCAGTGTTTCTCAACCTTTTCTGGCATGGGACCCCCCGAAATTATATCAATATTGTCTGCGGCCCCCCTATATATATATAAGATATATATAAGATAGAGGGAACACGATTTTTCTCGAAAAGGTAAACAAAACATTAAATGGTAGTATTGAAATTTTCCGGAAGTACAGGATATTAAGGACAGTTTCGAATTGTTATATGGGAACGTATGTCATATTGAGTATCTTTGGATAGAGCTTTTCAAAAGAAACAATTTTTGCTTAAACATTTTTTCAGTGTCTTTTACGGTTGACTAAAATATATATGACGATTATATTCCCTACAACGACTTGAAAGTAAAGTATTTTTATTTACAAGTGTTAAAAGTGACTTATATTTTGATATTCGCATCCTTGCCCTTGAGTTATCTGTAGCTCAGAGAGTACTAAAAAAAATATAATAAAAAATATTGCACTTTTAAGTCGTACCTACTTCAAAGTACAACTTGCGTTTGGATTGCTTCTGATCAGTTTGTTTAGCAAAAGCCCATTTTACTCATTATAAAATTAGCTAGTGGCAACTTTAGAAAATTAATACCCTATTTAGTTCCGCTTAAACTTTTGAAATAGCCTGTAGCTTAAATTAGTTGTCAAAATAAATAATTAGATAGAATAATAAATAAATTATTTATTTTATTTATGTTATGAAAGGTATATTTTTCTGAATATAAATATAAGTACTCGTATTTATAAATATGAATAAAATTTATATCTTGCAAGATTGAGCGCATTGCTATTATATTTTCACGTTTTGATCTTATATGACTTCGTGGCCCCCCGACGAAGCCTTCACGGCCCACCAGGGGGCCGCAGCCCCTCGGTTGAGAAACGCTGTCATAGATCACAATATATTAATACATAAATTAGAAAAAAATTGCATTCATGGCAACTTGTTAGCCTGGTTTCTAAGTTATCTTACAAATAGACACAATGCGTTGTTGTAAATGGTTATCAATCTGATGCAAAAATAATCACTTTCAGTGTGCCACAGGGACGCCACCTTGGCCCTCTCCTATTTATCATTTTTATTAATGACATCTTATCTTGTTTTCATTACTGTAACTTCTTTCTCTGTGTTGACGACTAAAAATCTTTCTACAAATTTTATCTCTGCAACATTGTTCTCAATTTCAATCTGATTTAAATAGATTATCTATTTTTATAAATATCAATAAATTAAATGTAAATATTTCTAAATGTTCTAAAATATCCTTTACAAGAAACAGAAGTATAATTGATTTGAACTATAATTTAAACGGTGATATCCCGCAAGTTTCAATTGTTAAAGATCTAGGTGTAAATTTTGATACTAAATTGATATTTGACATACATATCGACTATAGTATCAAAAAAATATATAAAATCCTTGAATTTATACCTAGAATCGGAAACGACTTTAAATCCTATAAAACACTCCTATCTCTTTATTTTTCTCTAGTAAGAGGAATTGTGTACCGTATGTTGGTCTCCTCAATATCTTGTATATATTAAACGAATTGAGAATATACAAAAAAGATTTTTAAAATATTAAATTTTAGAAACAAAATGCGAAACTCAATTTGTTATCTTTAGAAAACAGAAGAATTCTGCCTGATTTAAGTTTTTGTTTTAAAATTTTCAACAGTATTATTGATTGTCCTGATCTTAAAATAAATTTAACTTCAAAATCCCAATTTACAATACTAGAATTAGTGAACATTTATCTTTGCCTTTTAGTAAAACTAATTCTGCCTATAATTGCCTCAACAAGAAATGCCGCAAATAAAAATAGATTTTCTCGGTCTAAATATTTTTATGATTCAAAAATTCAGTAATAAATATTTACATTTTAAATATAATCTCATCCTTGAATCTACTTTGATGTAATAGACCTCAGTGAGACAGTGATAAATCTATTTCACGCTTAATTTACAATTTAATATATCCTTCAAATAGTTTGATATTGTTCATAGATATATAAAAATATTTTCTGCATCAAGATACAAATATCAGTTATAGTACGTAATTCTGCATTCAACCATGAAATATTTTAAATCTATGATTTTAATCAAGAATAATATCTGTAAGGACAACAAATCTTACTATTGTACAAGGTGTCTCAAAAGAAATTTTATATTTAGTGGATCGATTAAAAAAAAAAGTAAGCCGTATATAGAAAAAATGTTTATTAATTATTAAAATACACTTTTTGGGGATTTATTTCTTAAAAATAATATCGTCTAAATGTAGACCCTCGCGTTCTCGGCACTCATTTAATCGAACAGTAAAATTACTTATGATGTCTCGGCAGGTGGACTCAGGGATGGCTGCCATTTCGTGACAGATATTTTCTTTCAAATGCGCCAGTGAAGTCGGTTTATTGGCGTAAACTTTAGATTTAAGATAACCCCATAGGAAAAAGTCCATAGGGGTTAAATCTGGACTGCGTGGAGGCCAATTTATGTCACCTCTCCGGGAGATCAATTTGCCTGAGAAAATTTCACGAACACGTGGCAGAGACATATTGGACGTGTGTGAAGTTGCTCCGTCCTGTTGGAACCATGTTTTTTGGTTATAGCCAGGAAAGTTTTGCAGTTCAGGTACCAAGAAGTTGTCTAACATCTCCACATAACGCTCTGAATTCACTGTAACTGCACGCTCCCTTTGGTCTTCAAAAAAGTAAGGGCCGATAATTCCTCGCGCCGACATCGCAGCCCATACGGTCACTTTAGGCGAATGTAGGGGTTTCTGATGTTTGCGTTTCGGATTCGTTGCACTCCAGTAGCGGCAGTTCTGCTTATTTACGTGGCCATTAAGATGAAAATGAGCTTCATTCGAAAACAAAATGTTGGTAAACGTTGAAAATCGCTCAATCACCTGATTTACGAAATTAAGCCTCTGACTGGCAGCTTGGGGCTTTAATTCTTGCACCAATTGAATTTTGTAGGGGTGCAGCTTTAGGTCTTTGTGCATAATGCGATGTAATGATGATCTATGCACATTTAAAGCACTTGCACGCTTCCGAATTGAAAGGTTCGGGTCGTCACGAACAGACTGATTAACATTCTCCACGTTTTCTACCGTTCTTGATGACCTAGGTCACCCGGATTTTGATTTATCCAGCGTTGTACCAGTCTCTTCAAACTTTTTAACCCAATGTCGAATGAGAGGAATGCTTGGCGCATCATTTAAGTGGCGAAAACTCGAATACTGCAGAATTTTCTACGCGCTACAGTCGCCGAATCACCGTTTTTGTAAAACTCTCGCACGCATAACGCGCGGTCTGCTCCCGAGAAACGCTCCATAGCGACTGGATTCCCAAGAGCCAGGCTACCGATTGACATAACCCCCGCGCCCCTCGGATACGTTGCGTTCGCGCAGTAAGCTAAATGAATATAAAATTTCTTTTGAGACACCTTGTATATAACTTGAATACATTTCAAAAATTTTCTTCAACCAACAAACTGTTATATTAAAAAACTGGCTTCAGTACTTTAGCTTTTATAAACCAGCCGCGATTCGTCCGAGTCTTTATGCATTGGTAGGTTTAAATTCTAAATATTCATAATACAAAGTAACACATTTTTTGAATCGTTTTGCATTGAACATTTTGAGAAATACTGTCTAGAGAAACTTTTATCCGGCGAAACAATACTTATATATATTTTTTCTTGAAATAACAATAATTTATAAAAGTTATCACTGTATAAATGTATTTTATAAAAGATATCCTCGATAAATCGTTGGAGTAAAGCACGAACACACCCCAAGTACCCCCAGGGGAAGTTGATCTCCGGTGTATCTGACACAACACAAGCATGTATGTGCAGTTTTCAGGGTCGTGCCCACAGTTATTATTCATATGTGTACATTTTTATGGCAAAGCGGATGCTTGTTTATATGAAAAAATCGCTGTTATTTTTGTTTTCTGCTGCAAGTTATAGTCTTTGTTAACTGCTATATTTAGTACAGGTTCATATTTGCAATAAATACAAAAACTGTACTATAAGATTCTTCATGTTAAATATGTTGCTTTAATTGCAACACAAAACACCGACTACAGCGGAAAAAGATGCTCAGTTCTATTCCACAAAATTTTAAGGTATGATTTAACCGTACTCTTTGAATAATAGACCTCTGTTCCAGTACTGGATTGGCCCTACAGGATAACAGGAATTTTCCGGTCACCCGTGTCCTGCAACTAGAATATCAATATTGATTTGGCCTGATTAAGCACTGGATTTGCCCGATTAAGCACTGGATTCGCCCGATTAAGCACTGGATTCACCCGATTAAGCACTGGATTCGCCCGATTAAGCACTGGATTTTCCCGATTAAGCACTGGATTTGCCCGATTAAGCACTGGATTTGCCCGATTAAGCACTGGATTTGCCCGATTAAACACTGGATTTGCCCGATTAAGCACTGGATTTGCCCGATTAAGCACTGGATTTGCCCGATTAAGCACTGGATTTGCCCGATTAAGCACTGGATTTGCCCGATTAAGCACTGGATTTGCCCGATTAAGCACTGGATTCGCCCGATTAAGCACTGGATTTGCCAGATTAAGCACTAGATTTGCCCGATTAAGCACTGGATTTGCCCGATTAAGCACTGGATTTGCCCGATTAAGGAGTGGATTTGCCCGATTAATCACTGGCCTAGCAAAACCCCTCCAGATTTACCGCTACTAAATATCTTCCTAAGATACAAAAGGCTCTGTGAATATTTCTATAACTCCTGATCAGTTCAACGAGAATTTTTCTGAAATTGCCAAATCGCTAGTTGAGAACATTCCAGTATCTATTTTATCCCCTAAATACCACCTTAACAAAATTTCTCATGTTATCTTTTCATTTCAACTAGTAGGTGAAAATGTTACACGGGAGGTTATTGGTTCTTTGAAAGGTGGCAACACACCCAATGCATATGGCTTGTCCGTTAAATTACTGAAATCGGTCAAGGATAGGGTGACCATTTTCTTAAGAAGGCAATGCGGGACGAGCCAAATCCAAGTGAAGAGCAAAAAGAAAAAAGGTCCTCACCTCCCAAATCCAAGTGAAGAGCAAAACAAAAAAGGTCCTCACCTCCCAAATCCAAGTGAAGAGCAAAACAAAAAAGGTCCTCACCTCCCAAATCCAAGTCAAGAGCAAAAAAAAAGGTCCTCACCAAAAGGTTAAAATGCGGGACAAAATGTTAAAATGCGGGACTTTTGCGGGACGCATCTTAATGCGGGACAAAATGTTAAAATGCGGGACGAATGGTCGCCCTAGTCAAGGATCAGGTCATCTCACCTTTGATGAAAAAAATTAATTCCTGTATTGTACAAAATTGTTTTCCTGACAAGCTAAAAAGAGGAACAGTTCATCCATTGCATAAGAAAGGGGACATCAATAATATAAATAATTACCGTCCCATTTTTATTATGCCAGTTTTTTTTTTTTAAATTGTAGAAAAAGTGCTTTACAAACAAATAACTCAATATTTTACTGAAAATGATTTGTTTTCCAACTCTCAGTTTGGTTTCAGAATTAACAAAAGCACAACTGATGCCGTCTTGGACTTTGTCGGTTATATTGTGGAAGCATTGGAAGCTGGTGAATACTGTGTTGGTACCTTCTTAGATCTCAGCAAACCATTTGACTGAATCCCGCATAACATTTTAATAAACAAGCTACATCTTTATGGTTTTGATGAAAATAGCTGTTCCTTGCTTAGATCATATCTATCGGATAGGAAACAATTTACTCAGTTTGGCAACAATAAAACTAAAACTCTTCCTTTACAGTTTGGTGTTTCGCAAGTTGCTTGGGGGCCCTGGGCGATAAAATTAAAATGGGCCCTCTATTATTTTAAATAGAATGGAAATATTTGTATATAGACTTCGGTGGGCTCACAAAGCAGGAGAGGGGGGGGGGCTTCGTGAACCCCGGGCGGTCGCCCAGTCCGCCCACCACTTAATTCGCCTTTGGGCTACAGTCAGAAATCACTTGGACATAAACACAACTTGGCCAATTTTCATTCAGAATGTCATTTCCAGTTTTATTATTTTGATTCTGTTTTTTATTTCTAATACTTTTGTTTTAATTCAATTTTTATTTATTTTATTTCCTGGAACGGCTGCGGAGCCCCTGAGAAGTGCACGCGGAGCAGTAAGAGCTCTGCGGAGCACAGGTTGGGAACCGCTGATATAGATGATAGATAAGACGTAAGTATTAGTTTATAAAGATTAAAAAAAGGGGCAGGCTAACATTTAATTTTTGTGAACTTTCTTTTTTTTTACTTTTTTTGCCAAAAATGTCCAAAATTTAGACCGTAACTCAAAACTGACCATATATTTGTGATCTAAGGCTAAAAATATATAAGTATACCAATTATCGAAAAAAAAATTAATAAAAAAATTCTTCCAAAATTTTGAAAATATTGGTCCAAATTTTTTGACTCCGTTTTTAGCCAAAATATAGTTTTAGGCTAATTTTGGTGTGAGGATTATGAAAAAAATATTTAAAAAATTCATGCTTTCCTAGTTTTTGAGTTAGAGCTGATTTAGGTTAGTTTTTTGCCTATAATTCCAAAACTTTTGCCCAAACTTCAAAATGGACCAAATTTTCTTGATCTCTGACCAAAAATGCATATTTGTACCAATTTTCAATAAAATCTGAGACAAAAAATTTTTGCTCTAAAATTGAAAAAATCGTAAGGGGTACCCCTTACGATATTTTCGATTTTTGGCCATTTTCAAGGATTTTGGATTACTGCCCCTACAAAACTTAATAATATGTTTATTGAAGCCAAATTGTTTTTTTAGATTAAACAGTGTAGTAGAATTTTAAAATTTCAAGCCGCATATTTATATCCCTAACCATTATGTAGTTAGTAATTTTCAAAATTTTCAAAAAAAATTTAAAAAAATTAAAAAACTTCAAAAAAATTTTTTGTTTCAAAATCTGGCTACAAGTATATTAGGACCTCTAGATTTCAAAAATTTCAACCGCAGGTCTTTATTGCATTTCGTTTTTGAGATATATCCATGCGAAGATGAATATTTCTATAAATCACGCCATTTTCAAATTAGTCATAATTTTAAAATACGCAAAACGAGTAGGGCCTCAAATTTTTTCTAGACTAAATAAACTACAAGGAATCCAAAAATTTCAACCGCTGGTCGCTATCTCTAACCATTTTTGAGTTGTGATTTTTTTAATTTTACAATTTTCACAAATTATGTAAATTATGCCATTCAAAAAATTGTCATTATCTCAAAACGTTTTAAACGATTAAAGCCCCAATTTTTCTCTAAACCAGTGGTTCCCAACCTTTTTTACTTGCGGAGCCCTTTTTTAATCAATTTCTTTCCCCTGAATCAATTTTTATGACGGAGCCCCTAGGCCTACCCTATGTCTTACAAATTAATAGTATATAGAAGTAATGTTACGGGGGAGGGGGTAGATTTTTTAGTTAACATAAATTCACTTTTCTCTTTCACAGCTCACATATTGATAGACAGATTTTTATAAAATGAAGCAAATAATCAAAATACTCGCAGATTATTCAAACAAAAATGCATCTCGCCGATCACATTCCAGCTAGTCATAGAGTCATAAACCGGCTAGAGCAGTGGCGAATTAAGTTGCTTGGGGGCCCTGGGCGGTAAAATTAAAATGGGCCATTTATTATTTTAAATAGAATGGAAATATTTGTATATAGACTTCGGTAGGCCCCCCGGCTTCATGGGCCCCGGGCGGCCGCCCAGTCCGCCCACCGCTTAATTCGCCTTTTCATTTTATCTCAAACAAATTTACAGAATTACCAACGAAATACGGTGAGTCTTGAAGTGACAAACGGTTAGGTTTAGTCAGGTTAGACAATTTCCAATAGCTTTTCGCAAATTCACAAAACGATCACAAACAAATTTATTGAAATTTGGACAGGACAATGTCTGTCGAGTCAGCTAGTATATAATAAAACAAAATTATTGTTACTTTTTAACAACAATGGGTAAAATATGTTACTGCTTTTGTTTATCTCGGAACAAAACCATTCCTATTTAATATTTGAATACGCTATGCATAAAAACTGTGTTAATTTAAAAATTCAGGGTCAATTTTTTTCAAACCTCTCCTTCTTTAATCAATCAATACCTTAATCTTGAATCCATTTTTGGTAAAACTATTAATTTATAAAAACATAACATAAGCATAAAGTTGATAACATAATTAAGTTTTATCTGTAACTGTATCTCTGTTTTAAAATTAAAATTTGTTATTGAAATGTTGAATATACAAATTTTATTAATTGGTATATCATTATAATTATAGGAATAAATTAAAATATTTATTATCAATAAATGACAAAATTAAAAATAAATAATACCTTGTTTGGATGCGTGAAGTAATTTGTATTTTATAATTTGCAAAATTTATTCTAATACTTAAAAAAAAAAACTATTTTTCGTTCCTTAATCAACGTCGTAAGAGCTTTCTTTTGATATCTCACAATAAATTTTAATAAAAATATTTATACTTTATTTAACTAAAAAGTGAAACGCCAAAACTTTTCTTTCTATTATGTAGGCAAGTTTAAAAAAAAAAACTATCAAAACCGTACTAAATCTACACTATTATGTAATGTTATAAGATGAATTTTTAATACACATTTTTTACAAGAATTAATAACATGTATTACATCTTTTCACACGATCAGATTTTAATAGATTTTTTTTAAATATCGTTAACCTAAATTAGTTTTATAAAATTATTAACATCTATAATGTATGAAGGTCTATTCTAATAGAAAGTCAACAATGTAGCCGGAAATTGTTCATAAATATGGAAAAAAATAAACATTTTAAACTTTTAAATATTTTTAAGCGTTTTCATTTTAAATATTTTAAACACTACCATTTAAGATTATAATTTTTTTCTAATACCATAAATGGTTATCATAATATTTTTAGGAATTAATTTTATAGCTCTTAGAAATATAATAAAATTTTACCGTTGTTTTTAAAAATAAATAATAATTTCATTTTAATGTGTTTGTCGTAAATTTAACAGTTTCATAACCTATTTCATATTATAGCAGAAGGAATATAAATTTAATAAACTAATAAGTTTTCCAAATAATCAATATTTGTTTTCCATATTCTGTTTATATCATTGGAACAGGACGTAGATATATCTTTTTCAAGAAGGACTTGTGAGAGAAGGCAAATTAATAATGTTTTTCTAGAATTGTAATAAAACATAGCAGAGTTGACATTTGCTGAGGACACATTTGTTGATAATCACTTTTATTCGTTATTTGAGAACTAAAAGCTTCTATTTAATATTTTTAAACAAGATTTGAATAATTTGCCAAATATCCCAGTGTTTTTTTCTGCATTTGCTTCGTATTCAAGTCTTCATTAGATTAATTATGTAAAGATAACTTCAGGCGTTCCCCAAGGATCACACTTAGGACCACTACTCTTCCTTATTTTCATTAATGACATCAATCTTTCAATCAAAAATTCAAACTTTCTTTTATATGCGGATGATATGAAAATATTTCGTGATATTAAATCAGCATCAGATGTTGAACTTCTTCAGGCTGATGTAGATAGTCTTTTTACATATTGTAACAAGAATAAATTATTTCTCAACCTCGAAAAATGCTCTTCAATTACTTTTACCAGGAACAAAAATATTTTAATAAACAATTATAATTTCAAAGGTACTGTTATTTCTAGAACCGACGTTGTAAGAGATTTGGGAGTTTTATTTGACTCAAATTTAACCTTCAGCGAACATATAAGCAAGATTACAGCTAAGTCTTTTAAGATGCTAGGTTTTGTAATAAGATCAACTCAACATTTCAAATCAATAACTGCTTTAAAGTCATTGTATTTCGCCTACGTCATAAGTAATGTTCAATTTGCATCTGTCATTTGGAATCTTTCTTATGAAATTTATATTAATCAATTAGAAAAAATACAAAAGAAATTTGTTAAATATCTGTCATTTAAAACAAATTCTTGCAATCCTCAAAACAACTACTATTAGCAGTAAAGGTCTATCGGTTTCTGCATTTATCCGCATTTCTTTTGTCTTGGAGCTATTAACTTTTAATCCAACTTTTGCAGATTCAATTGTGAGGTCATTCAGTTTTCGCTGCATGTCTCTATTCTTATACGATAACTCACATTTATCGTCTGCAAAATCCAGTGACTCCAGTCTGACTGTTGGTGTTAGCGGATTCCAAATGATTCCTCTGGGTATGTTGACTGTTGATCGTCTAGCCACGGCGTCTAAAACTATCAAAAACAGAAGCGGTGACATCACACAACCTTGTCTAATACATGTAATGGTTGGAAAGGGTTCTGACAAGCTACCATTTTGTAGAACTCTACACGTGTAGCCGTTGTAACTATTTCTAATCAGAGATGATCAATTCTGTAAAAAGTTACTGTGTAATAACGTTACTACAACATAAAATATTATAAAAAGTATAATGGCTTTCATTCATGATAGTAACTGACCTTGCTCATAGTGACGAATTTAGTTACAATTATCATAGTAACAGAGTTACAGAATTGGTCTGATTATTTAGTCAGGCACTCCAATATTTTGCATTTCAGCCCAAATGCATTCTTTATCGACAGAGTCGAATGCTTTTTCATAGTCGACGAAAAGGCGATACAAAGGGGAACGGAACTCGACTACCTGTTCGATATTTTACTATAATTGAATTTAATTATGAAACAATACCAAAGGTGCCTTCCTTATAGTACGAACTATCAAACTGCACATGAAGCGTTAAAGGGATCATTTGCTTTGATATATTAATAAATTCATGATATTAATACGATATAAAAAATGTTTGGCAAATTATAAGAGAATCTCAATTAATCTGGAAGAGATTTAAAAGGCAGCTTCTTGGTATAAAAATGGAAGCTCTTATGTTATTGGTATGCATGGTAGCAAACTTTTAATATATCATCTTGTGAAAGATTACAAGATAGTCTTCCTACTAGTCTAATGATGGAACAGAACACATTAATCATTGAAACAATATACACGGGGAATCGATAATAAAAAAGAAACCACAAAGCTACTTAACTTAGTAATCTTATACATTACATATGATGTTATATTAATACCCTTTCATAGACATGAAGGTGCGATTAAATCTGGTTTCAATTATTTCAATTAGCTGGATGTCGAGTGATCGACACGACAGCGGGATTCTCTACACACGTACAAGTGTCTTGTGTATCTGCCTCTTTGTATACAGGGTGCTTGTTTTGTACCCTCAAGATAAATTATCGCATGTCAAAAGATTTTATTTTTGTTTGTGAGAAAAGATTCACTTTTGCTACAAAATTCTTTAATATAAGCTGTTTTCATCTCTACACTACTATTATTCAAATGATATTATACACTAATCTATTTGTATGTATGGATGTATGTATGTATATATGTGGCCTGCGTACATAAATCAAAAAGCATTTATACGGCGCCAAGGAAAGTGGAAAATTGAACGAAGTTTGAGGTTGGAATTTTCTCAATTACTTAAATATTTATTTAAAGGGATATTTATTTAAAGGACCACGAACATATTTGTTTTTAGGGTTTTGTAGGTATGACCAAAAAACCCTTATACCGTCATTTTGTCGTCTATCTGTCTGTCTGTTGGCACGTACAGCATCTGCCCTGGGCGCACCTTTTGATGGGAACGCCTTTTTTGATTCGACTTTTTTTTGCTAATCACTTTTTTCTTTTTCCAAAGCCATCCAAGAGTCTTCCAATCCACTTTATCGATGGTCTTTAGTAAACTGTAAGTTGTGAAATTCTAAATTGAAAGAAAACGACGCACAACCTTACTATTATAATTTATTTCTTTTTAATTAAATCTATTGATACAAACCAAATTTGCTAATGCTATGTAGACTTTTAGAGTTTTGTAGGTATGACCAAAAAACCCTTATATCGTCATTTCGTCTGTCTGTCCGGTAAAAATTGTAGCCAAATGGCTAAACCTAGTTGAAATTTGTCATGCTTATACAACTCTTAGACCCGCACATAGGAAAAATACTAAAACATCTAAAAAACATATCCCCCTAAAAATATAAACAAATATCTGCTCAGCGAAAAAAAATTTTTTTTTTCTTTTAATTCTGAGTATGGTATCAAATATCAGTCCGTGGTTAACAATCAAAATTTTATTTTTGCAAAATTAATTATTTTGATACGATTTTTGCCAAATTAGTGCAAAAAAATTTTTTAGCCCAAATGGTTTACACAATGGCTACACCCTGTAGCCCAAATGGTTTAAATTAAAAATCTGAAAACAATTCTAAGTAATGTACATTTGTGTGAACGGAAATAGTACTAGAGGAATTTTTGAAATTTAAAATTTGTTTTGGCATCCCAAATAATCATCATTCACTTACTAAATACCTGCGAAACCCTGAAATGTGTGCAAATTCGCACTTTGCATCAAATTTTTTTAATAGGTACATATGTCGGAAAAGTCTAGGGATATTGAAAAAAAATATGAAATTATATTGGTTATTGTACATTCATGTTGTATTTTAATTAAAGTAGGCAATTACGAGTAGTTGGCTATGGAAAACAAGCAAAAACAATAACTAACAAGACAAAACAAATACAAATTTGACAAATTTTATTCAATACATGTTCCGTAGGTTGATCACATGTTTCATTTTAATTCGATTTAAAACGTTTATATTAATAATTGCAGTGTTTTTAAGTAGTGGCATTCTTTTTTAATAATGGAGTGACAGCATTTAACTAACCACGAGATGAATCGTGCGGTAAGACTTCTCCAAGCTGACTTCAGGCAAGTTGATGTAGCCAAGCGGATAGGAGCTTCTCAAAGTGTCATCAGTCGGTTATGGAAGCATTACAGGGAGTCCGGCCAAACAACATCCGGGACGTGGTCGCTGTACAACAACAGGTCAAGACAGATTTTTGGTCTTAAATGCTAGAAGACAACCTACTATTATAGCACCCGAATTGGTATGGTAGTTTCAGCGAGCGCATAACTTAACCGTTAGTAGCAATAATGTAAGAAATCGTCTCCACGAATCTAATATTCTATCTTGACGACCAATCAGATGTCAACCCCTCTCTAGATTCAACCGCAGAGCAAGATTAGACTGATATCACAATTTTCAATATTGATGTGATAATGATTGGGCTATAGTTTTGTTTACTGATGAGTCCAGATTTGAAATTCATCCATTTTCTCGTCGAACAAGGGTATCGAGAAGGTCCGGTAATTTATAAAGTTTGAGGCACGTCCAGGAAGTTCACAGTTATAGAGGTGGTGGGACATGCCATAACAGCGCATGTGGGATAATCATTGGCGGTAGAACTGATCTCGTCTTTTCCCAATGGATTTTTAACAGCACAACAATATTTGGATAATATTCTTCAACCTATTATGCGTCCATTTCATGGTGCTGTTGGTGATCAGTTTCATCTTGCCCAGGATAATGCTTGGTCACATGTAGCGCGAATTGTAACGAACTGATTGGATAACGAAGGTATTAATGCGATACTTGTTCAGAAGTACATGAAAGATTTATCGCAGGTAGAAGAGAAAACAAAAGCAAAACATAGAAAATTGTGTGAAACAAATGAAAAACAGTGACCAGAAACAAAACACAGTGAAAGAGGACAATATTTTAGAGAAAAGTGCCCAGGTCCAGCAATTTCGACAGCAAACTATGTTTAGAAAAGTCTAAAGCCTGGTTTATAATAGATACATAGCAAAAGCATACCACGGGCATAAAAATGAGCTTCACTCTTCTCAACAGCTGTTTCTAATAAACAGAATAAAGACAGTCTTGTGATTATGTTATGCCTGTGCTATGTATCCATTATAAATTAGGCTTAAGAGCGCCAAAACCTTCATTGAAGTATGGTATGAATACAAAAAACGTCTCAGATCAAACGTTTAACAATTTTTCTATAAGAATTTCCCTAATTTATCAAATTTTCTTGTATATAATTTATCCAACACCCTATATATGTAAATATTCCGCGTTATCTTGCGTATAATCCTGTAGCGATGCGCTAAGCCGTCAATTCACTTGTGCCAGAGCTTAATTGGAAATCGCGCCACTGAACTAATTAATTTTATAACAGTCGCTGACAGAATATTACAGCAAGTAGATGATATGAAGTCAGTGTCTGCCGTCCACGTCTACGGCCACGTCCACGTTCAGTAGATTGCAATCGGGACAGGTAGCCGAGAATATTCTATATGCGAAATTACAGGGCGCGAAAATACCAAACGATATTATTATACTTAAATTAATTCTTTGTGTAGTAATATTTTTTAAAACTGTTTACACTTCAATTAGTTAACAAATTATATACATATATGCAATTAAGTTAGTAAAGACAATCAGTTAAAAAATAGTGAAATAGTTTTTTATTTAAAGAAAACATTACTTATGCTTCAGTAACTCAGAGTATGAAATAAGTTTATGTACAAACTAGCTAACTAACGAGTAACGGAAAGAATGAAAGTGGAGTCGTTTGTGTTGTGGTGTTACCGAAGAATTCTCAAGATCCCCGTGGTGGACAGAGTCACAAATAAAAAGGTGCTTCGGAGGATTGGAGAGAGACCCTGTCTGATGAATACTCTAAGTAAAAGAAGAAACTTAATTTGCGACACACAGGACTAATCAATGCCATATTGAAGGGCGCAGTAGATGGAACAAACTGTAGGGGTAGACCTTGACTACATAGGACATCTGATGGAGGAGTTAGGCTTCCTCTCCTACGTCCAACTAAAAAGACTCAGGATCGAGATGCTTGGAGAGCTGCTGCTAGTGTTTCTTCTCGAAATTTCTCGAGAAAAATTTACAATTCTCATTTTTCATTTCTCGAGAAATGTAAAAAAAAATTCTCGAGAAATGTAAATTTTTCTCGACGCCACGTTAGACGCATTGTGGGAGTGGTAATTTCAGAAATAAGATTTCAATATTATTTAAAATAAAATTATTCAATTAGTTAAAAAAAATATTCTAATTATTCAAATATAAAAACTAATCTATTTTAAGATAAACATCCTCCAAGATTAGTTGAGCTATCATATATTTTTCTAGCTAAGTGTTAAAAGATACGGAGTGAATGACGGTCGTATATTATATGATTTGTTTGAAAGAACGTTATTGTTTATATCAAATAACATGGTCAAATGTTTATACAGATGTTGGTAGGCGACCATATATTTTCAGTGATATGGACTTCGTAGTAATTAGAGTCAAAATTAATTATTTGGGTTTATAAATTATTGGCAATAGAAATATGAATCTTCAAGATAAGTTTATAAAAGGGTTTTGTTGTTAATGTGGAGAGCTGATTTTACAACGACAAAAAATGGGGTTCAGAGACCAGATTATTAGTTTAAGAGCTGGAAAAATCTTGTGAGAGACAAAAAGAGTCATGAGTAAACCGTCACCGCGTACGGACGAACCTCCCAAGCATTTTTGGTAGAGGAACCCGGTAGCTTGTAGTGGGTAAACCAGAAGTAATCTGGAAGTGTTGAGACAGTTTAATGAATTAAACGAACCTCGTTAACGGATTAAACACCGTGAGTGTTGTGAGGTGTTTAGCGGCTTGTGAGATGATTATGAGGTTTTGTGCTTGAGTGTCTCTCATGGGATTTTACAGCCTGCATTAAATTGTAAGTTCTAATGTAATTAATAACCTTCGATTCTAACTAAACATTAAACGTAGATTAAGTAAAATGCAGACTTTAATTCAAACACCCTTATTCCTCTCATAAAGAATCTAAGCAACCGATCGGCGGATCCTTTAGGTTTTCAGACTTGATACCGCTCGCAAGTCTTGGAATGCACTATGTGGAGGGCCTTTCAAAGTAAGTACCATGAAATACAATGAAACTATTATATTCATTTAGCCAACCTTGACGTTTCGGCCGATCCTAGAAATGCCCCCACAGACCGTACTTGACCGTTATGACATGAAAAATGAAATAAAACGTAAAATCGTAGACAACCCATGGCAAAATATACAACTTAATAAATTAAGAACAATAAAATCCGACACGAAGAAATGGCCATTCTCGGAAACAAGAGAGAGCAAACTTCCACTACCAGACTATTGGACACACAAGAATTACACACAGCTACAAAATGAAGAAAGAAGATCCTCCATTGTGTAACTGAAACGCAATTATTACAGTTCAACACCGTATTACAGAATGCACCAAATATGACACAATAAGACAGACACACCAAATACCTGACACTCTACAAGAAGCACGACAATAACAAAACAACCCTACATAAATTTCTAACAGACACAAAACTATACAGACAAATATAGACTATCACCAACATACATAATACCCACATAATGTTATTTAATTAACAATATTTTATAAAATACAACACCGGGTACTAATAACCCAAGATGTTGTACCTTAAATTACCTAAATGGAAAAAAAATAGTTACTAGCGTTAGTTATAAGCGTTTTTATGTATACCAGCTCTTCTAAATCTAGCAATATATATTACTGGAGGTGTGTAGTAAATTTTACAGAATTTAACATTTGAAAAAATCTTAGCAACAATTACTTGCTCACATAATGGGCTTTAAATTATTTCCTTAAAGGTTTTTGTGTGTTGTTAATGTCCGCCTTATTCATGTATTTTGGATTTGTTTATTAACCCAAGTCGATATTTTTTGCAAATAACTTTCATCTCGTTCCATTTGAGCTGGAACATATTTTATGTTGTGTAAAGTGCATGTTATTCTGTAAGGAAGTTGTAGCTTTGATTTTACAAGCATATATACTTCGTATCGCAGAGTTACAATCAGTGATGCGTCAGTGAATACATTTGTTTCTTGAACTAGCTGTGTTACGATGAGATAGCTTACTAAGAAACATAAGATTTTTTTAACTTCAGAGGTCAATATCTTGAAATTTGAACTATGGCTCTTAACTCTCTAACAATTATTTAATACTAAAGGTTCGCAAACAATAGAACTTGTTGCAATAAACTTGTATCACTAGTGATATCTTATTTCTTCTTCGCGTTTTCCCATTATTGGTTTACCGTTATCTGGTGCCATGGAATCCTATCTTTCCAGCACCCCTCTGATGGACTTTCTCATACATTTAGTTGTTTATGTATGTTTGTCACTTCACTGGTCTTCTTCCTCTCTTTCCTCTTGATGACCATTGGAGAATCTCATTTTGTATCTCTTTCTTCCATCCTTTTAACATACCGTATTTTTCGGACCATAAGACCAGACGATAAGACGCACCCCAAATTTATGAGACAACTTTTAGAGAAAATATTGATCAAAAAAGTTGATCAACTCGTGCCATTGATGTCAAAAGCTTAAATATGCAGTTTCATAAAAATACTTTTAGCTGAATTTGCTCTACACGTGTACACAGACAGACAGACGGACAGACGGACAGACGGGCGGACAAACGGACGGACAGTTGGCGGTCGGTAAAAAACAAGTTTGTGAAAAAATTGATATTACTCGTGAAGGTTTTCGTTGGATGAAGGCCTAACTCAACAACAATGCGTAGATTCGCTTCGTTCAACTTTTGGTAATGAAGCACCATCGGAAAAGCCTGTTTACAATTGGGTTGTAGAATTTCGTCGTGGTCGTGCGTCAGTCAGTGATGAATCTCATGAAGGTCGACCAAAATCGGTTGTGATTCAAAAAAACATCGATGCTGTATGCAAAATGATTGAAGAAAATCGGCATGTGACTTACCGTGAGATAGAGGCATCTTTTGGCATATCGCAGACTGCAATACATTCGATTTTACATGAATATTTAGCTGTGAAACATCTGTTCCCGATTCCGTATAATTTGACCGAAGCTCAAAAAAAGGTTCGTGTCGATTGATGTAAGGGAATGCTAAAAAAATTCAACCTAGGCACTGCAAAATCCATATACAACATCGTTACAGGTGACGAATTTATTCATATGAACCGAAGGATCGGAACAGTTAACGCTGAATGGTATACAACAATTTGTTTGTGACAAAGTCATGGACAAAATCAGGAAAAACAACTAAAAACGTCGCATCATTCTTCATCATGACAATGCAAGCTCCCACACAGCACGTCAAACAATTGATTGTTTAAAGGAGAAAAACATCGAATTAATGTCTCATTGCCCGTATTCACCTGATTTATCCCCTAACGACTTTTTTTTGTACCCGAATGTCAAACAAAAAATGCGTGGACAGCGATCTTCATCACCTCAAGAAGTTGTTGAACCCTTCGAAAACCATTTTTGTGAGATACCAACTTCAGAGTGGAAAAAATGTTTCGAGAATTGGTTTGAACGCATGCAAAAGTGTTTATACACTTTTGCAATCTTAATGGTGAATATTTTGAAAAGCAATAAAACAGTTTGTTCAAAAAAAAAACTGTCAAATGACTTTCTTAAGATAAAAAAAATATTGTATGCCAAAGAAGAATGTTATAACTCAACAAACATACGAAGGGTTTTATAATACAGAAAATATGGAAGGTTCTAAAAAAAATGTTTTCTTTCTTAGTTTTTGTAAAAAGTTAAAAGGTAGCCCTTGTAACTTCAACCACCGTGTATATATGAACCCCCCTCCTTAAAAATATTCTGGTGCGAGCCTGTTTTCGATTCTCTGGTTACCATTCTCGGTTATTTCTATCTGAGAAGTGTTAAGAATTAATTTTAGTCAGATTTAATTACTATCTTCAAATTCCTTATAAAGATTAACATAATGATTAGCATAAATAATTAATATAACATTACTTTTGATTCAACACAACAAAAAATGTAGCAAAATTTGCCAGAAGCAGAATTCAAAAGAATTTGACGAGGGACGTTCTTTATTCTAAATAAAACAATCTAATAAGCTCTTATAAACCCGTTTTTTTCCTCGTCTAGAAAATAACATATTCTGTATGAATGATGTAACATTGACAGATAAACAAATCCAAGTGTGACCCCGCACACCTTCCAGTGTACCAAGGTTTCACCATGTATAGACTCAGAAGGGCAATTCTAGATGAATGAAAACACAGAAACATTTAAATTGGACATGATTAATTGATAGGCTATTCACTTGTAATTATTGAAATTTATTTAGTGTTTAGGAATTTTTTAACAGATAATTATAGATTGATCTCTTTTGGAGTGTGGCAAATAAGGTATTGAATTTAATTTAGTTATAGAGTTAACGCCATGTAAAGAACATTTTTTGCTCAAACAACCTTTAATTTGTTATTTGATTATAGGTTTGAAATTACATTGTTAATTTTTTTAAATATTTTTTTAAATATTAGTTTTAGACAGAATCTAGTTATGTTACGTATTTATTAACGATAATAAATAATCTACTTCTAAAATAATATTGATGAATGTAGCTGTTACCTCTTGATGGAACATTTTCAATAATACAGAAAAAATTGATGTGAAGTGTGAATTTTCACACATTTCAGGGTTTTGCAGGTATTTAGTAAGTGAATGATGATTATTTTGGATGCGAAAACAAATTTTATATTAAAATATTTTTTTTGTTAATTTTAATTCGAACGCCTAATACCATTATTTAGGTTTCTAAATATGTGCAGTATTTTTTTTTATATAGCAAGGTTCATTAAGAATTTTAAAAATTGCGCCTATGGCTTCCATTGGTTGTTATAAGTTCCGCCCCTCTGATTTCGTGTACATTGAAACAGAATTAAATTATAATTTAAACAATTTCCACTGGCTATTAAATTTACGCTTTTAAAAATTAAATGCAACATTTGCCAAAATATAATTAGAATTTTGAAAAAATAATTTAAACAATATAGAAATTTAAAAAAAAAATATGTATATATATATATATATATATATATATATATATTTGTTTTACCGCTTATGCAAGCCAATTCTATGTACTCAATGGACGGTGTCAAACCAAAATTGACGTTTTCAGACCAGGGGAATGGTCTGAAAACGTTTTTCATGTTTTTTGGAGCTCTTGCACCCTGATTATATAGCAGCGATGACAGAGAAAATTTCACAAATGGTCTGAATACGAGGGTAGATCGTATATTTATATACAAATTTAGTTCACTGATTTGTCGTGAAGAGCGCGCGCCAGTAGTTTTTGTATATAACTTTTTATACAAAAAATGTACGATTCCGACTTTGTCAGACCAGCACAATTCAGTCGACGTTGTCAAGCCTTAAATCTGGCAACACTGTATAGAATGAGCTAGATAAACATTCCAGTCATGATAATTTTAGTTCATTTTAAGAACTTAAATATTTTCTTTCAATTTGTCTTACAGAAAAACTTTAAACTCAAATTTAGTTTTGGCAGACTCGTAGATACTTGAAAACAATGCATATAACCGATTTGTATAAAATTTGTTCAAATTAAAATCTTGGTATTTGCGCCATGAAATTCTTCTTTTTTTTCCAATTTAGAAATAATTACATTTTTATAGTTTATAGATTTTTTAAAGCGTGCTGAATGTTACTGCTTCAAATGAGACGTTAAATTTATTTAATATTTTTATTAGAATCCCAAATAAATGTACATTTTAATAAGTTTGAACTTTGTTCATATATTTCACAGAAAATTATTCTAATACGGACATCAATGTCCATAATTTATTCTTAATTCCAAAGAAGAACACAAAAGGTTTCAAATTACAAATAACTCGTTTGAACAATTACTTTTCTTAATTGTAAAAAATAAAAATAATTGTAAAAAACAAAAGTTCCCATTTCATTTTGAGTATTGAACATTTATGTGTACGTTTAAGAGCGTACTGTACCTGGGTTACGCTCAACGGATACGTGCATTTGAAAGGGCCAAAGAATTTGAACCAAATGTTGTCGGATCAATTTGATTTTTTTTTTTTAATTTGAAGATAAAGATTGGCTCCGTTGGATTTAAGAGTTAAAATTTGGTTTTATTTTTAATTTTCAGTTTTAAAATGTCCTAAACTTTGTCTAACTTCACATCACTGTTCCTCCGTAAATCAATAACAATTGCAAATTCCATAGCTAGAATCCTATAGATTGTACTTTTATCTTTAAAATGAGCCCTTATTTATGAAAATTAATTAATATTTAGCACCAATTCTTTGGCCCACACCGAAACACTATTTATATGAAATACTGGCATTTACAAGCATCGAGAGATGTATCCATCTGGTAGCGTGGTTTTAAACTAATCTAATCATAGTAGAGGGAGTCTTAAGCTCCGCCTTCGTTTCCTACACATATCTTTGAATTCGGTTGAAATGGGTAACAGAAGATCTTTGGAATAAAACAGTTTGTAACGTCAAATTTACCTGTTTTATTTTAGACTTCCCGTGGTAGAATACAAATTCATATTGACACAAAAAAATGGTCCCAAAAATTAAGTTAAATAATTATGGCCGGCTTCTGAAAGCTTAGTTAACTATAACCAAATGGTCAGAATATGGTTGTTAAGGTAACGTATGGGATTGTTATACTGTAATCGAGTTTAACCAAAAGGTTAAATCAACCCCTAAAGGGGTGAATCTATGATTATTAACATAATTTTTTGATGATAAAAAAAAAAAACTATTATTTCTACAAAATTATATGTAAAATCAGAATTGGTAATAAATATTAATAACTTTTCACATACAAGAGCTTATTTTAAAGATAAAATTACAATATAGAGTGGTTAAGTGTTAACATTTGTAATTTTTATTCATTTACTGAGTAACAGTCATGTGAAATTGAAAAAAGTATAGCACTGTAAAATTGAAAATTAAAAATAAATCAAAATACAAATTTAAACTTATTAAAATATTTAATTTATTTACTTTATTTTTTATTAAAATTTATTTACTTATTTACTTATTAAAATTTTGATATTTTCTTTCATATCTTGAAATTAAAAAAAAAAAAAATCAAATTGATTCGAATATATTTAATGTATATTTTATGATTCCCAAAAATACAGGTTGATTTATAAATATTAGCACTTTTCCCTCTCCCTGTAAGCTACTTCCACTTTGGTCACTCCCCCAATGACGTAATACGACTTCTCGCCACCGCACCCCGCGTGCAACGATAGACTTTGGAGGTGGCTACATTCGCCTCTTAACTTCAAATTTTAAGATGCCATATCATAGGCTCGAAACCCTGTTTCACTCTGTCATGACATTAAATTACGAGAAAATATATAGCGCTTGTTTTTTGAATGTCAGATAAATAAACCCATAGAAAAAAAGCATATCAGACAGACAGAGAGATTTTTTTTGTGAATTTTGTCTTACATTCACTTGGAACATGTAGAAACGAAAAATGGGTACCAAGAAAAAATTATGTGAAGTGTGAATTTTCATACGTTTCAGGGTTTCGCAGGTATTTAGTGAATGATGATTATTTGGGTAGCCAAAACAAATTTTATGTTAAAATATTTTTTTATTAATTTTAATTCGAATGCCTAATACCATTATTTGGGTTTCTAAATATTTGCAGTATTTTTTTTTTTTTATATAGCAAGGTTCATTAATATTTTGAAAATTGCGCCTACGGCTTCCATTGGTTGTTTAAGTCATAAACTCCGCCCCTCTGATTTCGTATACATTCAAACATAGAATTAAATTATAATATCAACACTTCCCACTGGTTTTTAAATTTACGCTTTTAAAAATTAAATGCAACATTTGCCAAAATATAACTAGAATTTTGACAAAATAATTTAAACAAAATAAAAATGCAAAAAAAAAAACAGAAAAAATAAAAATTGACGGGAGTTGAACAGTAGTTTGCAACTTACGAAGCGAGAACGTTACCACTGATCTACGAACGTTCACTCCTTTACTGTGTTAAATAGCGGATTAAATATTTTACATATTTTAGTTAAAAACACAAAAAATGCGTTATTTTCCGAAAACATAATCTGATCAAAAATTCCTGTTTTACTATTCCGGTTCACACTAATGTACATTACTTAGATTTTTTTCAGATTTTTAGTTTAAACCATCTGGGCTACAGGGTGTGGGACAAAATTTTGCACAATTCTCGCAAAAATCGCGTCAAAATAATTTATTTTGCAAAAATAAAATTTTGATCGTTAATTCAGGTTTCAAGGGCTTTCATTTGATACCATATACAGAATTGTAAAATTTTTTTTTTTTTTTCGATGAGCATATATTTGCTTATATTTTTAGGGGAATATGTTTTTTAGATGTTTTAGTATTTTTCCTATGTGCGGGTCAAAGAGTTGTATAAGCATGTCAAATTTCAACTCTCTAGGTTTAGCCGTTTGGCTACAATTTTTACCGAACAGACAGACAGACAGACAGACAGACGACAAAATGACGGTATAAGGGTTTTACAAAACCCTAAAAAAGAACAGATTTAACCTCCAATTTTATTTATATATGTAAATTTTCCACAACTTTGTAAATTTCACTTAGAAGATAAAAGGTTGTTAAATGATGCTTGTTGTTACGTTTCACAGATTAGTTCACTGACTGTAGTTTCGGCTCACCGTAAATTTGAGAATTGCCAGAGCCGAAACTGCACTCAAAAAAAAAAAAAAAAAAAACAGTGAGATATAACAAAAAGGTCTAATTAAACAACCTTTTACAAATATTATTTTTTTCTCGTTTATGATCCACCTGACACGCATACTTCTTTTTGGTGTATAGAATTTCGTTTATCGGTGATTGTAAGGATCTTGCTTAATTTTACTTATCACAAGCAAGCCTGTGGCTGCCAGCAATAAATCGTTTGTGCTTGCCGTTGATCGCTCGCAAGTAGATAATAATTAAATTGTTAAAATAATTTGTGTAAAAAATATTTAGACAAATTACGGGCTCTGCTTAGCAACCGGCTATAAGCTGTACGGGCATTTCTGTGTGCGCTAAAAAATTGACGTAATCCTGTCTATATTACTCCTACATGTACACAGATTGAAAATGTGGTCACAAAACTTGAAATCAAGAGATCTAGACTCATCTCGCGCTGTCTCGTCAATGATGATGATGACTTCTCTTTATTTTTCATATGAGAAATATAATTGTAAATATTACCTTTTATTATCACGACAGTAATAGTTTACTGAATTTATACAGTAATAAATGTCCTTAATAACAAAATACGTAAATAATACGCCAATATAATTAAAACCAAGATACAATTTGTAAAAATATATTTTAATGCGCAGTACAACCTAGTGGCTGTGCTTTTCGGGTCAGGTATGCGACAGTATTGACTAATATTTCTTCATTTTATTGAGTAACAAAATTATTTAATTTGAAGTGTAATCATTTTCAAAAACACGTGAAAAAAAACAGCACAGGAGGATCCCCCGAATATATTTTATGTATAAAATAATAGTCGGCATATATTAAATGTAATTACTAACTTATGATCAAAAAGTCTTTCAGTCTCAGATGGCTTATGTATTATAAATCGCAGATCTTCTTTTGTTAGTTGAGTATTCATAATGCACGTGTCATTTGTCGAAAAAAAAAGGAGATTTTCTTATATAAAACATAGCCGCCGGAAGAAAGGACATTTTGATCCACATGTTACATTGCAAATACGTATATGAATTATCAACAAGTGTTTTTTCACATATAATATTATTATTATTTATTTAAAATGCACTCTTGAGTGTAAACATACTCCTGAACAGTAGGACTGAATGAGTCGGTTTGAATGTTTTCAACTTTACAAATCATATTATACACTATGATAAAATTGGCAACGTCGCAAGGCCTGACAATGTCGATTGAACAACACTATTTTATACAGGTGATACTGAAAAAGCGGTTCCATATACTGGGTCTAATAATGTTTATTAAACATAGCGAATTTTTTTTTTGAGATTTTCTTACCCCTCTCAGTGTGCCCTGAGAGTTATAACTGGTAGATTCTATATCTGGCATATATACACGCGAAATCCTTTAAATAACGGTAGGTCTTAGGTCGCCTGTTGGATATCATTGGTCTGACCACGTCGGTTGTATCAATATATATATATATATATATATATATATATATAGTCTCTTCTCCAGGGTTCGATCCCTATCGGATCGGGTTACATGGGTGAAAAGTCAGCGTCAAATACCACTAGACCAGCACACACGTTAGAGTGTTGCTTGTTACAAAGCTATAACTTGTGTACATTATTAGCCAAAAATCACACAAAATGCGTTTTTTTCCAAAAACCTAATCTGATCAAAAATTCCTGTTGAACTATTACGGTTCACACCAATGTACATTACTTAGATTTTTTTCAGATTTTTAGTTTAAACCATCTGGGCTACAGGGTGTGGGACAAAAAATTTTTTGCACAATTTTGGCAAAAATCGCTTCAAAATAATTTATTTTGCAAAAATAAAAATTTGATCGTTAATCCACGTACCAAGGGCTTTCATTTGATACCCTACTCAGAATTATAAAAAAAATATTTTTTTTTTTTCGATGAGCACATATTTGTTTATATTTTTAGGGGGATATGTTTTTTAGATGTTTTAGTATTTTTCCTATGTGCGGGTCAAAGAGTTGTATAAGCATGCCAAATTTCAACTCTCTAGGTTTAGCCGTTTGGCTACAATTTTTACCGAACAGACAGACAGACAGACAGACAGACAGACAGACAGACAGACAGACAAACAGACAGACAGACGACAAAATGACGGTATAAGGGTTTTTTGGTCATACCTACAAAACCCTAAAAAATAAATAAAAATTGATGTGAAGTGTGAATTTTCACACATTTCAGGGTTTCGCAGGTATTTAGTAAGTGAATGATGATTATTTGGGATACCAAAACAAATTTTTATGTTAAAATATTTTTTTGTTAATTTTAATTCGAATGTCTAATACCATTATTTAGGTTTCTAAATATGTGCAGTATTTTTTTTTTTTTATATATATCATTAAGATTTTGTAAATTGCGCCTATGGATTCCATTGGTTGTTTTAAGTTCCGCTCCTCTGATTTCGTATACATTGAAACAGAATTAAATTATAATTTCAACACTTCCCACTGGTTATTAAATTTACACTTTTAATAATTAAATGCAGCATTTGCCAAAATATAACTAGAATTTTGACAAAATAATTTAAACAAAATAAAAACGCAAAAAAAACAGAAAAAATAATTTTGTGACAGGAAGCGAACTGTAGTTTGCAAATTAGGAAGCGAGATACCTAACCACTGCACCATGAAGGCATACTGTTTCACTCTCATACATAACATATTAAATATTTACGTCGTCAACAAAAAAACACAAAAAATGCGTTATTTTCCGAAAACATAATCTGATCAAAAATTCCTGTTGCACTATTCCAGTTCACACCAATGTACAATACTTAGAATTTTTTCAGATTTTTAGTTTAAACCATCTGGGCTACAGGGTGTGGGACAGTTTTTTTTGCACAGTTTTACAAAAATCGCGTCAAAATAATTTATTTTGCAAAAATAAAATTTTGATCGTTAATCCACGAACTAAGGGCTTTCAGTTGTATAAGCATGCCAAATTTCAACTTTCTAGATTTAACCGTTTGGTTACAAGAGACAGACAGACCGACCACAAAATAACGGTATAAGGGTTTTTTGGTCATACCTACAAAACCCTAAAAAACTCAACACATACTTGGTTAAAATACCACAAAATTTATTAAAATACCACATATATATATTAAATACTTAATATATATATTTCGGATTGTTAGTCCATCATCAGAAGAATTCTTCTGCTATTTAGAATGAACTGTATATACTCAAATGACATTCCTTCACATTTTTATCAGGCTTAGGACTGGCTATATTTGAATTATAAATACAGGCATGTTTAAAAATCGTTTTGTTTTAAAGTCTTTATAGTCTATATTAAATACTTCAAATTTGCACAAACAAAAATCATTCTTTTATTACAACAAAAATAAATCCTAGCAACTTCAAATAATTATACATATTTGTATGGAAATTCTATTCAGTCTTCTTCCAACTTTTTAATTAAAAGATGCACAGACATCATTTCGAATAAAAGTCGTATATTTTATTTATTATTGTTTTAGACATAAAACTATCTATTTTCTTGTAAATCGGGTCGTTTTCACTGCTGATTTTTGCCACGAACATTGATACGTTGAATTGTTCTGTATGGAACACTAGTTAATTCCACAGTTCTAAGTACAGGTTTGTCATTACCTTCCAAAACTAACTTTTTATAAACAGTATCAGTACTTTGCAATCTTCTGAGAAATGACATTTTTCTTTAGTAACCACATCCACATTTTCGCATTCTACGTCAACGTCTTTTTCGTACTCCAAAGCACCTTGCACAGATTTACTATTTTCAAGTTGGGTCTTTTAGAGTTACATACATTGTACGGCACGGACCTGCGTATATTAAAGAAAATAGCTAGTATTTTATTCAACAAATTCGTTGTGAAAGAAAACAGCAAAAAGGAAACTGGAAAAATATTGCAAAAAGATTATAATAAAGTGTGAATCGTTAAATAATTATTAACATCTATGTAATTGCAAATAAGTATAATAATTTTATTACAATGTATCATCAATACAACAGGTAATACATAATACATAAAATGCGGGTATTATCTATTAAGTAAATATCTTTTTTATTCATAGAAAAATTGTAAAATATCTTTAATGACAGAAATGTTCTTACCATATATGTAGATACGAAGGTCATGCTTCTGTTCGGTTATAAAATTTCGTTTCAGTTTTATGCTTTCATTTTTTTCTTGCGGATAATTTACATGCATTATAATTTACAGTTGGAACGAGTTGAGTTAATCATTCTTAATGATGCAATGAACTCGTAAAATGTAATACAAATCATTGGAAAACACTTGACCTTTGCGATGATTAAGTTCACTACTCAAACTGATCTTTGGAAAATATACGGACTTTACTTTCAAGCCAAAAATAAATGAGTAATTGAAACAACAAAATCTAAAAACGAACCGGTGACTAAAATTAAATATTACACAAGAATATGATGGTACATATTTATTTTTATATAACACTTCACTCAATAAGTCTCCGGTCTGACATATATATGGCAACACTGTTGACAGACCCATATGATTTCTGGATAGTACCAACCTTCAAACGATACGTGTGGAAATTTCATGACATTCTGACAATCAGTTTAGAGATTACAGTGGTTCTAGTGACTCCATTTTTAGGGTTTTGTAGGTATGACCAAAAAACCCTTATACCGTCATTTTGTCGTCTGTCTGTCTGTTCGGTAATAATTGTAGCGAAACGGCTAAACCTAGAGAGTTGAAATTTGGCATGCTTATACAACTCTTTGACCCGCACATAGGAAAAATACTAAAACATCTAAAAAACATATCCCCCTAAAAATATAAACAAATATGTGCTCATCGAAAAAAATTTTTTTTTTTTTAATTCTGAGTAGGGTGTCAAATGAAAGCCCTTGGTACGTGGATTAACGATCAAATTTTTATTTTTGCAAAATAAATTATTTTGAAGCAATTTTTGCCTAAATTGTGCAAAAAAAAAGTTGTCCCACACCCTGTAGCCCAGATGGTTTAAACTAAAAATCTGAAAAAATTCTAAGTAATGTACATTGGTGTGAAGCGGTACAACATTGGTGTGAAATAGTACAACAGGAATTTTTGATCAGATTATGTTTTTGAAAAAAAAAGCATGTTTTGTGTTTTTTTGCTAATAATGTTGAAAACTTATAGTTATATAACACGCTAAACAGTAACGTGTATCTTGGTGCAGTGGCTAAGATACTGGCATTCTGCCCGAGAAAATGAGTTCGAATCCAACAAGAGGAGACAATATTTTTATTAATTTTTTTTTTTTGCATTTTTATATTGTTTAAATTATTTTTTCAAAATTCTAGTTATATTTTGGCAATTGTTGCATTTAATTTTTAAAAGCGTAAATTTAATAACCAGTGGAAATTGTTGAAATTATAATTTAATTCTATATTTGAATGTACACGAAATCAAAGGGGACGAGCTATGACTAAAAACAACCAATGGAAGCCATAGGCGCAATTTTCAAAATCTTAATGAACCTTGATATATAAAAAAAATACTGCACTTCTTTAGAAACTTAAATAATGGTAAAAGGCATTCGAATTAAAATTCATATAAAAATATTTTGACATAAAATTTGTTTTGGCAAACCCTGAAATGTGTGAAAATTCACACTTCACATCAATTTTTTATTTTCATTTTCAAAAGAATGGATAAAAATGAATTTCGTGTGTTGATGGAAGATAGATATCAAGAAAGATAAGATAGCCACATGATGGCCTACTACTGTTGGAGTCTTCAGTGTAATCTAACAGTTTCATTCAAATTTTGTATTGTCGAAATAAAAGTTGCATTGAATGAAAGTGAATTATCCTCAGTTTTTAAAAATACATGTTTTTCTAGCGTAAAATTCATATTATGCAAACGATTCGGTAATTTTATTATAATTAAGATGTATCTGATGCTTTGTTATCCATACATAATTAGTTTCAAAATTATATAATCAAATTTCCTCCCATTAAAATTGCAACATTATTAAAAATATCTCATTTTTATATCTGATATTTGAAACTTTCTTAACCAGGCATTGAAATCTAATATTTCAAGTAATGTTACCTTATCATCCATTAAGATCGCGGAGTTATTTTTTTACATTTGAAATTTTCATATATAAATAATGATGCAATTTTCTTTCCTTATCGGGCGTTGAGATCTCCCTAACTACTACTTATATGCAATAATATTCTATAGATATATAATATTTTCTTATTATTACAGTAAATTTCTTTTCACACCAGACATTGAAAGTTTGATTATAATCTTTGTACAATATCTGGAAAGTTGGAATTTAAACATTTATATTTATAGATTTAAAAAAATAATAATAAATAATAATGATGTAGCTAATAAAGAAAATTAATAATACTTAGAAGGTAAATTAAAAACAAGTTCTACTCGTACCACAGAGAATCTAGAGAAGGTTTTTTAATTTCTTCTTCTTCTTCACTTCATGGTTTAAGCCAGTGTTTCTTAACAGGTGGTCCGCAGGAAAATTTTAGTTGTCCGCGAAAGTTTTATGTGTTTCTTGCAGTTTTTTTTTTTTAATTTTATGCACATTTTTTATGTAAATAATTTATATTTTGTTTATTTTCTGTAAACTTTCTGAGATTTTCTACAAATAAAATAAATGTATTTAGTAGTAGCACATTAAATATATTTGTTTTCTTGCAAAAAATTAACCAACAATTACACAGCTCTACAAAAAAAAAAAGGGTCATACCCAGACATGCGATACATGGTTTCCGAAGTATTTTTGCTCGCTGATCACGAATCTGTGGTCGGTTTGTCTCCATCAGGTCCTCAAACCTTGCTAAAGTCAAATCCGAAAATTTGATTAAAAAAATTCATATGGGGGTTTTTGAGGTCGCTGATTACGAATCCAGTGTCCGTTTGACCTTATCAAGATAAGGTCAAAATCTGTTCAAGGTCAAATGGCCGAAACACCTCAAAAAATTCTAAAAAAAATTACGGACACACCTTAAAAACTATGATAGCTAAAGACCTGCGGTCGGAATTTTATAATCCTGAGGTCCTAAATAGCATTAGATTTAATTTTTAAGAAAAAAAAATTTTGATTTTTATTTCATTTTTTCAAAATTTCAAACAATTCTATCATGAAAACGGTACAAGATAGATACCTGCGGTTTAAATATTTGAAATACGGACACTGGATTCGTAATCAGCGACCTCAAAAACCCCCATATGAATTTTTTTAGATTTTTTTAATCAAATTTTCGGATTTGACCTTAATCCTGACCTTAGCAAGGTTTGAGGACCTGATGAAGACAAACCGACCACAGATTCGTGATCAGCGAGCAAAAATACTTCGGAAACCATGTATCGCATGTCTGGGTATGACCTTTTTTTTGTAGAGCTGTGTTATTATTAGTGGTCCGCGTTAGAAAATTATATATTATACTGGTCCGCGGTGCGTTTTTGGTTGAGACACACTGGTTTAAGCTATTTAGCCTGTTCCAGTATCCATATTGCTCTGAGTATGTCTTTTTCCATTTGATTTAGTCCATGGAAATTGCTGGTAATTTGAATGCTTACACTGTTATTTTGTTATTTTTTATTTGGGTTAAATTTATTATTATAACTTAACAACCTCAAGTATTCAATAATTAAAATGAGTACCTGTTTATACAGGGATTATAGGACCGGTAGAAACATCACACTGACCACGTGCCTTTTATATCTATGACCGGCGGTCTAGAAACCGAAAACTTATCTTCTCTGCCTCTATGCGTCTATTTAGGCATTCTAAATGTATTGAAAATATACAACATAAAAAATTTATGTGAAGTGGGAATATTCACACATTTCAGGGTTTCGCAGGTATATAATAAGTGAAGGCGGTGTGCTGAGTGTGTAGGACAAATTTTACTTTGTAGTAATCACGGCAAAATGAACGATATTTTTAAAATAATTTATCATCTGTTAATCATATAATAAGACTGGTTATTATATTTACGCTCTTAAAAATTAAATACATTTGTCAAAATTTAACTAGAATTTTGACAAAATAATTTCAACATAATAAAAATGCAAAAAAAAACAGAAAAAATAAAATTCACTCCGTACTCGAACTCGAAACCCTTCGTTTTCTCGCGAATTTTAGCTTACAACACCAGTGCTCTAACCCATTACGCTATCGCACGCCTTGCATGTGAGTGTCTTACATTGGTATAACTTTTGTACTTTGTGAACCAAAAACCATAAAAAATGTGTTATTTTCCGAAAACATAATCTGATCAAAAATTCCTGTTGTACTATTTCGGTTCACACCAATATACACTACTTAGAATTTTTTCAGATTTTTTGTTTAAACCATCTGGGCTACAGGGTGTGGGACAAATTTTTTTTTGCACAGTTTTAGCAAAAATCGCATCAAAATAATTTATTTTGCAAAAATAAAAATTTGATCGTTAAACCACGTACTAAGGGCTTTCTTTATATTTGTTTATATTTTTAGGGGGGTATGTTTTTTAGATGTTTTAGTATTTTTCCTATGTACGGGTCAAAGAGTTGTATAAGCATGCCAAATTTCAACTCTCTAGGTTTAGCCGTTTGGCTACAATTTTTACCGAACAGACAGACAGACAGACAGACAGACAGACGACGAAATGACGGTATAAGGGTTTTTTGGTCATACCTACAAAACCCTAAAAATGCCCTGTGTTGCTAAGATCTCGGTTTCGAATCCTGTTCAAGCATGCAATTTTCATCATGAAAAATTAGTATTGTCCTGGCTAATTGCCTTAGTAGCGAAGGCCATAATCGTGAACGAAAAAAAATAAATAAAATAAAAAACATTTTTGTTAGTTACGTAATACAAAATGAAACATGTAACATGGTTACAATAGAAAAATGAAGCAAAAAATTTGTTTGAAACTACAAAACCCTAAAATGTATGTAAATTCACAATTCACATAATTTTTTTATTTTACCTTTATTCCATGATATTTTTTAAATAATTATCATAATAAATTATTCGATCAGTGTACAAACACACTTACATACTGTTAATGAAAATGGTTAACACTTTGACAACGGAATGTGTTAAGCATACAAATGTGCAACATGAATACATCGATCTTGTCAAAATACCTGGAAAGTAGACACTTCACATGAATATTGTGCAGTGAAAGATTTATAAAAAATTAACTTAGTTGATATGCATTTTGAATTAGCATTGTTCTTACTGGCATGCATAAATAACTGGATGTTTTTTATTTAACGATATTTTCTAGAGATGGGTCGTTCATGAACGAACCGGCTCACTGAGCCGGCTCAGTACACTGACCGAAGTGACACGGTTCACCAAATTGAAATGAGCCGGCTCACGGCTCACTGTATAGTTTCAAGTTTCAAGGATACGATTGGTCGGGCGATTGTGAACAGTGACCGGAGTGATCCGGATCTGGATCGATGTCATGTTGAACTTCGCGAGAACTTGGCTTGTAATGTATTATCATAAAGTGTATTTTGTCATCAATTTGTAGGGCACTTTATTTGAAACTAATAGGGTTAGTCTGTATTTTCTTACAACCATACTATATAAAAATATTGCCCAAATCCCAGATGTCCGATTTATAAGGGCAATAAACATCGCCATAATCTTAACACATCTGGTTTAAAATACAGTAGCTACATAAAGTGAATTGCTTGTTTCAAAAATGTTAGATAAGAGTCGGGGCTAAGCGACGTTCTACCTACGACCGGACGACCGGCAACTGACTGGCCTGTGTCTCGGGATCATGTTTAAAAGAACCGGCGCTAAGCAAGAGTCGGCTCTAAGCGACGTTCTACCTCTAAGCTCTAAGCGACGTTCTACCGAACGACCGACCGACCTGTGTCTCGGGATCATGTTTACAAGAACCGGCTCTGAGCAAGAGTCGGTTCTAAGCGACATTCTACCTACGACCGAATGACCGACCGACCTGCGTCTCGAGATCATGTTTACAGTTCATATATTGCAAGAATCGGCTCTAAGCAAGAGCCGGGTGTAAACGACGTTCTACCTACGACCGAACAACCGACCGACCTGTGTCTCGGGATCATATTTACAGTTTATATATTGCAAGAACCGGCTCTAAGCGACTTTCTACCTACGAACTAACGACCGTCCTGTGTTTCGGAGACATGTTTACTTAACCGGATCACTGAGCCGGATCAATGAACCGGCTCAACAAACTGAACGACCTCCACTGATCCGGTTCCGCAAACTGAGCCGAAATTCCCATCTCTAATATTTTCATTTTATGTATTTTTTTCTATTTTATTCTTATTTTATAATATTTTACATTGCTCTAATTTCACTAGCTATAAGTTAATATTTATATATTGTACAGACTGACGAAAAAAATGCTCTGTACGTGTAATTTTTGTCAATAAACATTATTATTATTATTATTATTACTAGCAGACCCGTTGCCAATAACGTTGGCAGACTGATATCCAGAGTTGGGCCAATTGTAATCAAACTAATGATTGAGGATTGAGATTAAAAATTAAATTTTAAGACTTGATTAATGTGTAAGGTACATCACTCATAATGCAGTTATTCACACTGTTAACTAAATTAAATATTTACTCATTATCATGATTAAATTTTTAGTTATGATTAAAACTAAAATCAGGATTGAGATTTGATTTTTTCACTCTCACTGATCATTGGAATTTAGTATTTATACATTGTGGACGTCTGACGCAGATTTAATTTCTGAAAAATTTGAGTGATATATTTTACAATTATATATTTGTATTTTTTCGCCAACATGAGTGACAGCAATACTCGTGAAAGTTTTGGTGCATCGACTCTTTTAATATCTGAAGCATTCAGGAGCTTCAAACTCTTTTCAGTAAGCCAATGATGGTAAAAGAAGAAATCTTTTATTTAAATCGAAAACGGTAGATAATACGTTTTTTCAAAATTCAATATATTTTAATATTTAGGTGAAAAAAAGTATTTTGAGCAAAATAAGTTCATTGCTCAATGTATTCAATGCCAACCTAAAGTTGAAATTAAAGAATATAAAAATAGTTCATCGAATTTTATATCTCATCTTAAAGACGACACGGAAACGATGCATTTATTGTATTTAAAAAACATTGATTCTAAAGGTAGACAAACAGTTGTTCCTCAAAAATCAGGAACATTTAGAGCCGGAACATTGTGACAACAAAAATTTGAAGAAGACATTACCAAATATGTTATTCCTCTAAGGTCGGTAGAGTGGAAAAATGTAATGCTCTTTCGAAAGCTGCAAGACGGCCGAAAATTATTGAGAATTTGGGTAAAGGGATATTATATATGTAATATATAACATTAATTGACACAAAATTCCTTGATCAAGCCAAGGTATATACTGACTGGAGAACTAAGAGCTATATTCTCGCTAAGTGAGCTGCTTGGTGGAGGTATGTCGTTCGCATCTCCCACCATTGAGTTCGTGACCGCCCGCACACCTCAAGCCCCGCTAGCACCAAGAAACTTAGCGTTACGTACATACGATACACAGGATCTTAGGATACACAGAAATTAGGGTTTTTATATATATAATTATTAAAGTGACAATTTTTAAATGGTGCCACTTAAAACAAAGTTGATGACTCGATGAAGTCTAAATTTTCGGTAGCCGTTCATGAACTGTAATCTTGTTAATAATATATGACATTTATATCCTTTCGCTACGCTAAATGAATTTGAAGGATTGCGAAATTATTTTGAAACAACATTTAAAAGTTGTGATTTTTTTTTTATCTTTATAACAAATTGGTTTAAAAGTTTAACATTTAACTAATAAATCATTGTGGCAACCGCGGAATAAAGTAGGTCACAAAAACTTAATTAAAAACAATAACTCACAACATGTCCGTTTTTACAACTCATTGTAAATTGGCAGTAACGTGTGACTAATATGTTTTATTATGTCTGTCTGACCGCAGAATGAACTCAAAACATTGCATATGCAACAGACAATATGTTTTAAATTACACGATATTTTATTTTTGCACCTGTGTTGCTATTTTAAAAGACGTAGTTATGTACAGTAAGACTGACAATCATTGTTCCAGCAGAGACAGGCCACAGAAAGTTGTTTATTTTCAGTCAGGCTTAAATTCATTTATTAAATTTTGCTAGAGTATTAAAAGGTTTTTAACAATTTAAATTATTCTGGCATTACAATAAAGATTCTTAGCTGGACATAACACATTCTTTGCTAGACCGATAACACTGCCCAACAAAATAATTTTTTTATCTTGGTGCCGGAAAAGTAAGAACTGATTTTGGATATTTTTGATGTGCTGATTCCAAAAAAACCTGACTCTTTTTCGTAGCAGCTCTAGTTTTTGATATACAGACTTATTTTAGTTTTTTTATCTAAAAACGGTAAACTTCCTCCTTGGACAGCAAAGTGGATATACAAAATATCTTGTTTTTTATGTCTTTGGGACAGCAGAGCTAAGGAAAATTATAACCCTTAAGAAAAAACTTAATATGTTTGCTACTGGAAATAAGTCTGGATACTGAAATCACCTTTTACTTCTTATAAATGTTTGTTTAATTTGTAGTTATTAACAAAGCTAATGAACTTTTTATGAAATATATAATATATTCCTTTCTAATTGTTTAACTTCTTCTAACTTTTTTTTCGTAGAGTGTTTCCTGCGTATGAATCATATTGTTTTCCTATAGTTAATAAGTTTACTTTTCCCAAGGCTTGCCATTTGTGTCAATTACTAAATGAATACTTAATATTAATACACATTATTAAACTGTCAATGTTACAAATGTCAAAAATATATTTCATTACTTTATTTGTTTGGAATATAAGGATCTTGTACAATATTTCATAATCTATAAAATGAAAAGCACTCATGATGCTGGCTAATAAAATAATATTAAGCGATGAATTCTACAATATTCATAGTTCAAAATATAGTTGGTTTCTTTGCTTCAAGCGGAACTAGATTTTCAATATGTATAGACTACATATTTTCCAAAGAAATGTGTTTCTGGTTTCATTTTCTATTAATAATAATAATAATAATTATTATTATAGTTGAAGGTAATGGGATTCGGACCAGTCAGAAAATAAAAACAAATTTATTAACTTCGCTAACGTTTCGATTTTATTTAAATCTTCATCAGAGCTACAAAGATATATAGAAAAATAGAATTATTAAATTGGTAAGTTTATATGTATAAAATTACCAATTTAATAATTCTATTTTTCTATATATCTTTGTAGCTCTGATGAAGATTTAAATAAAATCGAAACGTTAGCGAAGTTAATAAATTTGTTTTTATTTTCTGACTGGTCCGAATCCCATTACCTTCAACTATAATTACTAACTTACGGACGTAACTCATCTAATCAATAATAATAATAATAATAATAATTTATTGACTATAATACAAAATAAAACATTGTTTTAGTCAGTCAAGCAATACAATACAAAGTACAAATGCATGTTAATAAGGAGCAAAAATAAGGGGCAGTACATAAATAAATTTAAAACTTAACATTCAAAAATTCATCAGTCGAGTAAAATGGGTTTCTAATTAAAAATTCTTTTACAGTTTTCTTGAAATTCAGAAAACGCAGGACTTTATATTCCTCTGGCAGAATATTGAAAATTTTTATGCTGTAATAATTAGAGGCATTGCGCGATTTAGTTAAACGTAAAAAGTTTGGATATATATGGTCTTTATTCCTAGTAGCATACGAGTGCATTCTGTCACCAGATGGCCATATATTTCTATTTTTATATGCATACAATACACACTGATAAATATAGAGGAAAGGTAATGTCATTATTTCTAATTCTTTAAATGCATTCTTACAGTCAGCTCTATAGTTAATTTTTGCTAAAATTCGAATAGCACGTCGTTGAAGGGAAAAAATTCTATTAGCTGAAGCAGAATGTCCCCAAGCTAGAAGAGCATAAGAAATAAGTGACTGAAATAGGGCATAATATGATATTAACATTATTTCTTTTGAGACAGTATTAACCAGATTGCGAAAAAGAAATATAGTTTTGCAGATTTTTTTGGCAAGAATCTCTACGTGCTGATCCCACTTAAGTACAGGGTCAACATAAACATAATAAAATTGACATTAACATAATAAAAATATTGAATAACGCGGAAATTTAGAATATTTTATCTAAATACCTCTTAGATATGCTTCTTACAGTGCAAGCTAAACTTATAGTTCGCCCTATATATGTATAGTTTCAAAACATGGTCGCAGCGTAACCCTGATGCGTCAATCATTTTTTTTTACACTCAAATAAGACAATGGATGCCAAAGGCCTTATCACACTAGAGTTAATATTAATGTCTAGACTTGGGAAATTAGTTTTTGCATTCGAATCGAAGTCATTTGTGTGTGATAGTATAAAAAAATAGGTTTTAAAGACTAGGCAAATTAAACATGATTCAATTCCTTTGTCTTTCTATCCAGGTTTTTCAAAAAGCGCGTGCGCCAATTGGTGCTCTCTCGCTCTCAGCTGTTGCGTCTTTGTATTTTGTTTACGTTGAGGCTAATTTATTGTATAATTGTTATTTTCGAATAGATTTAATATTTTAAAAAATGGTTTTGAAAGAACAACTAATTAATTTAGCGAAACTTCACAAATAAACTTTTCAAATTAAAACTGTCAACTGTCATAATAACACGATGTACGCATGCGCTAAAATGAATTATTTGGGGTTATGAATTATTGGAAATAGAGTCTTTAAGATTTAAAAGATTTTTGTTGTTAATTGGAGAGCTGATTATTTTAACCACAAAAAAATGGGGTTCAAAGATCAAATTATTAGTAAAGAAAAGAGCGGGAAACTTGTGAGGGACGGGGAGTCGTGAGTAAACCCTCACCGGAGTCGGACGAACCTCCCAAGCATTTTTGGTCAAACCCAGTAGCGTGTAGTTAACCAGAAATAGTCTGGAAGTGTTGAGGACAGTTTTAATTAATTAAACGAACCTCGATAACGTGTTAAACACTGAGTGTTGTGAGGTGTTTAACGGCTTGTAAGGTGAACGGTGAGGTTTTGTGATGAGTGTCTCTCATGGGATTTCGTAGCCTGTATCTTGTAATTGTTCTAGTGTACTCTTTAATTTAAACTTTAATTAAACATTAAGCGTAGATAAAGTAAAATGCGGACTTTAATTCAAACACCCTTATTTCTGTCATAAAGAATCTAAGCAACCGATAGGCGGACCCTTAGGGTTTCAGACTTGATTCCGCTCGCAAGTCTTGGAGCCCACTATGTGGAAGGGCCATATAAATACCATGAAGTACAATAAATATACCAAACTTGGACGTTTTGCTTGGATTTCCACATTGAGTTGGGCGAGTTGCTCACAGTACTTCTCCGCAGTTATTGTTTTGCCACGTGGAAGAAGCTCAAAATAAAGTATTCCTCTGCAATCCCACCAGACACATAACAACACTTTCATTTGATGCAATTCAACTTTTGCCAAAGATTCTACTCATTCACTCCCATGCTTCCAGCTACTTTTTCTTTTTATGTTGTGATACATAATCCATTTTTCATCTCCAGTTATTACTCGATCCAAGAAAGGTTCATTTTGTTGACGGGCAAGGAGAGAAACGGCAGTGGAAACACGTTTCAGTTTGTTCCGTTCTGTCAAAATGTGTGGAACCCATATATCGAGTTTCGAAGTACAGCCAAGTTTTTTTAAATGGCGAAATGCTGTCGATTTGTCAACATTTAACTTCTCAGCAATCTCTTCAGTCGAAATCCGTGGATTACTATTCACCAAATCACGGATACAGTCATTATTACACGGGAACGAACTTTTGCAATCACCTGATATATTACAGAAATATTCACCATCAACCAAAACGACCCTACCCAACTACTGTTTTTATGTTGATATCTGAACACGCCACTATTGCAGAGCATGACTCTGAACAACTGTTTTAAGTGAACAACTGTTTGACGGGATTGTTTGGATTAATAGAATAACAGAGTGGACTCTCAAAGAAGAACCATAAAAGACGGAGAATGGTAAAACAGATCGGAATGGAAGGTTTGGTTGAGGAAAGGAAGCTAGAAACATGTGTATGCCGGGATTAGCCCGGCATAACGCCGGAGTCCTGGAATCCACTACAACATTTGACACCGTACAATATGTGTGTTATCATACGTGATTAATATATTTGTCAAAGTTAATCCAAAAGTAATAAACTATTCTTCTATAGATACACTAACATAAAATATGAAACATTATCATGATTTAGTTCAGCTGTTATTTATTATTCTGTAAAAATAACTCACATTTAACTACAATCTTTGTGGAAACATTCATCCTGTTATAACAAATAATAAATATTTATTAGATTGTGTATCGTCTTTCTAAATACTGTTGAATAACACCAAGCCAAGATACTTTGCTTTGGTTAATGAAAATGTTGTTATATTTAGAATATATTTTTTGGGACTCACCATAAAATCACACTAAATCCAAATATAATCGGTGAATCCTATTCACAAGCTATTCACGATAACACACTAGCGCAGGAGATAGCGAGCGAAGGCAATGTCACTGCGTAAAGCACTTGCACACGGCCGAACGCGAACACCGAGTAAAACCCGAGCACGCACTCAGCACAGGTTTAAATATCAACCATGCCATCGAGAGCAAAGAGTAGGGGACAGCGGTCCCTACTCTGCAATGTTTTCATTTGGTTCTTCTCATTCTTTTTGTGGTTTTGTTGAAGATGTAAAGGATTTACCTAAGAAAGTTTAATACAAAATCTAAGAGGATGGTAAGAAAATGTAGTATTTCCATATATTCCCTTAATTGTAAAAGAGAAGAGTAATAGTGAGTGTAGTGCCCGCTCCTAGCCTAAGTAGGGTAGGGTGACCAGACAGTCACACAAAATGGTCTTCGCGGTGGAGACTGCAATACACCACCAGCAGAAGGCTGTAATGATATAGTTATGTTGATACGGGAGACGCACCGAGTTGAGCAACCTCGGGAAGACACAGACAATCTAGAGGAAAAGGAAGGGAATATAGACTCTTCTGCTCTTAGGGGCTGCTCTAGGAGACTAACACAAGGGAATGGCAGCCCTAGCTGGGTAGACGTGTAAAATTCTAGGCCCACAAGTAATGGAGATGGAGGAACCAAACCTAAACAATACCTCTATGTCTCTGAAAACCCTAGCCAAGCGACAAACAATGCGGTAGACGTTACTCAACACGATGTGTGTATCACAGACATAAAATACAGTACCACAAAAAACAAACTATTATATAAAAAACTAAAAAATTAATATGAAACAAAAAAATATAGGAAATTAAATTCAAATTCAAATAAAACAGAACACGTGATCAATAGACTAGCGTGTGCGTACCAAAATCAACAAGTTACGGCGCTGATGCGATAACTTGCAGAGTAGATATATATGTTATATAAATTATTAAATAAACAATGAAATTGAACTGAAGTAAAATTGGAATGGACTTACAATAGATGTTTTCAGTCATAAATACATAGAATATTTATCCCCAACTTAACATATGTAGTACTGGTGTCCCAAAAAACAGGTTTCTGGGTCCTCGGATGGTTTCTTCAACAGTCGTTGATGCACAAAAAATTAAATGATAACACCAAGAGGGTGAAATATCACTTAACTCGCAGAAGAGACGCGTTAATTGATTTAGAAACTGTTAAATAACAATTCGACAGGGGAAATGTACACTGATCAGGTCAATATAAGAATGATTTTAGTGAAAATATTGTTGAGACCGGCACGTAGCGCTTTTCAACATTTTTTTCAAAACACAAAGGTTTTCGTGAATTAAATTAAATTAATTTAATAATAATACGCGCCTTGTGGGCGTATAATATTTTGTTTATGTAATCTCTTAACTGTATTATTTGTTAAATTTATATATATATATATACCAGCACGGAGAATTTTTGATCTTCTGTTGAGGCACTATCATAGGAAATTATTTGGGAAAAAGAAGAGAAGCGAAGGATAATGCAATTATTTCATAAATGATCCAATATTTCATTTATTCTTCATAAACTTTATCAAGGATTTCTATAACAAAAGGTACCGGTATATATATATTGTTTAACTCATGTGGTTTCAATTTATATTATATGTGTCATCTTGACTATACCACAACATTTATGTAATGTATTATTTGTTGAATAAATTTATTATTAATATTATTATCAAAATGCAGGACTTATGTGAGTGAAACCAAAAGTTAATCCTACTGGCAGTGCCCAAAGAAGAAGAAGAAACCTTTCTAATTGATCTCGCATAAAGAGTAACCGTTTTAAAATATTTCTGTGTGTGACGTGCACTGAAATATTCAGTAAGTCATCCATAATTACACATTGTTTACATTGTTAAGTGGTCACAGGTGTCTCTCTATATAAATCTACATGGATTAAAAGAATAAACGTTGTCACTATCTTTGAATATGATGAGTTATGAGTACAAATTAGGTTAAGGTTAATTCTAAGAAGATTTTATGTTGTTCTTGATGTTGTGGAGGGATTATTTTTGTATTGTTAGTATAATGTCAATGTCATGAACCACAACTGTGATTCTGAAAATAGTCAACAGCAACAGTAATGAAGTTACACTAAGGAAATTGCCTATGTTTTACAAGG
This sequence comes from Liopterus haemorrhoidalis, assembly GCA_963971575.1. NCBI lineage: Eukaryota > Metazoa > Arthropoda > Insecta > Coleoptera > Dytiscidae > Liopterus > Liopterus haemorrhoidalis. Next base: position 68,372,853 of record OZ020612.1, on the reverse strand, counting down.
GCAAAAAGCAAAGAATAAATGTGGGGGTAGTAGAACAAATAACGAACATATTTCACCTTAAATGAATAATCTAAATAATAAATGCAGAATAGGAAAACATTATATTTGAAGCAAAGATTCTAGAACAGGAGTCGGCAACCTTCAGTAACAAAGAGCCAAATACAAAACAAAAACAATAACATGGAAGAGCCGCAAAAAATATATGCTATATTTAAGAAAAAACGTAAAAATTGTTATTCATATATAATGTATAAATAAATTAATATTTACTTATACATTTAGTTTGTGATACCTATTGCACTTGCCAGTATATTACAATATAATATTTTTTTAACTGGGACGATTGCTACTTGCATAGTGTTCGATAAGACTTCAATATTTGTTAAATATTCAGTAATCTTTAACTTAATGCAGCACTCAAGTTTCAGGTCAGTAAGATTACTTCTTAACTGACTATTAATTTCATATGTGAAAAGACTTGTTCGCAGTAATGTGTGGATCTGAAAATTGTCAGTAGTCCAAAAGCATAATCTTTTAAATGACTGAACGATTCTGGAAGACGATTCCAAGCTTCGAAAACAACTTTATCTACATCTTGAAGATTGCGAATTTCGGTCCACTTATGCTGGTTAAAATGAACTTTTCTCTTTCTATATTTTCCAGTTCAGAATTAAGTTTTAAGAATATATTATTCTATAAATCTTTGGATTTCAAATCCAATAATTGAAGTTCAAATTGTACCTGATTAATCAATGGGATTGGTGATAAATGTAATTGCTGCATATCTGCTTCAATTGGTTTTGTCAAAAGAGCTAGTGTAGCTTTATATTTTCTAAACTTTTTAAATCTTTCTCCAAAAGCTTCTTGCATGTTAACAATAGTTTGTGCAAAAAAAATTGCATTAATAACGTTGTTATTATCCTTATGTTTTTGAAAATTAATAAAATGTAAAAATGTTTCTGCACATATATCATTCATCAGAAATTACTTCTTCTAAAAGGGAATATGCAGCAACTCGGGGAATTACCGGGCGTGAATCGCACCGTAAAACATCCTGAACAATACAAAACCTGTATAGTACAGGCAGAAAGTTGAAAATTAAAAAATAAATTATATTAAAATAAAAACCAGACAATTTTCAAAGAGCCACAATATTTTCTAAAAGAGCCGCAGGTTGCCGTAATGTTTTAGAAAGAATAATTGAATTACATACATTTTAAATTTAGATTTAACAACACCATATTAAAATCATATAGGTATATATTTATTTTAGGACACAAAATGAGAAAATGCCTAAAAGTGAAAATTATTTTGAAGCAGTAATACTAAGATTTTATTCTAATACATTTAAAAACCAAATGAAAACAACTGCATTCAAATATTACTTTTCATCCCTACTACATTTATTCATTTCAGTCGTTCGACCTCAAATGCTCGAATGAGTAGAATGAATAGAAAGAGAATATTGTCCCAACAAAACGTGTATTCTGATTAAACCGAAACCAAAATTGGCACAACAAAACGCACCCATTGTTTACAAAGTTATTTTTCTTGCGGCACACACAAAATCTCTTCGTACACTTTAACTTCGTGGTTCACCGATTGAAAACCACTAATCAAATGAAAGCGTGAGTCCAATATTGGACCGAATAACATTGAATAACGTGTACAAATAGAAAAATGTTTACATACTAATTACATAAAATTATTTAATTCTCATTTGTATTTGATAAAGTTGTTTTAGCAATCACTAATAAGAAGTAATTAATTAATTCTGTTTAAGTAGCTGCTGGTACAAGTATAGGGGTATTTGGTGTGCAAAAACAATATGTACGATGTAGTTTTCCCATATCTGGGGTAAGAAGAAGTACCATTTATTACAATCAAGTCACAACTTGACTGTTAGGCTACAATTTGGTACGCTTCACTGAACTGACATACCTCAAACATAAAGTAAATGGTTTTTTACAGAGTGATTTACAACTGGACAACTTGTTAAAAACATTGTTAATTAGTTTGCTTTGTAAAAATAGGGTTATTAGTTGAGATTTGAAAAAAATACACCAATATAAAAAGGAGGTAGTTTATTGCTCAAATTGTAAAATTAATGGGAATAATAGATTGAGAAGCTGGACGATATTTATTTATAACTTATTCATTTGAGTTCCATTTAAGTTTATATTAAGTAATCCGTTTTAGTTTATTCTTGTAATCTCAACAAATCATTTAGACAAAAAAATAACAAAACTATAAATATATTTATAATCATCTATTAATTATTTGAATAATAAAAAACATCATCTTACATAAGAACAACTTATGTTCTGAGTTTCAATAAATTTATAACTTAGATTATTACAATAAGTCGTACTTCATACGCCTTCTAGATTTTACATAACTTAAACAATATTAATAAAAATTATTATAATCGTAGGCATTTAATAGTAAGGAACGTCACCAGATAGAATAAATTACAAATTACTAAAGAAAATCCGCAATAAAATAAGTTATTAATGTCAGTCTCTCTATTATACAGCCTGATGATAATGTAATCAACAGAAATATCAAAACAAACTTTATTTTAAAATCATTAATTTCAACATCAAACACTATAAGCTCGCATGTTTTCAAATTTATAATTTTTCAGTCTGTAAAAAATAGATTCAAAAGATTGTCCTCATATAAATCATACATTATATCAAACGAACCCAATTTATAATGCGATTTTTTCTACAGCCCGTTATACATTTTAAAATTTCATACGGCGCTCTGCTCAAAAAGGTTGACCATCTCAGATTATACCCTTTTCACACTAGAACTTTAATACCCTTTTCACACTAGATCTTTAAGATCGGATGTTAAAGTGAATGTATCTTTAAACGCTAATGTGAAACCGTATGGCCTCGGTTAAATACAAGCGATGTTTAAGACAGAGATCTGCGTCTTAAACTTCGCCTGCATTGCCAACTTAATTTCTATTATAAAAAAATACTCCTTGAATTTGTGCTGTCAACATTTTATATTATCATAAACAAGAATACTGTATTATATCGACGTTATAAGAAGTTTATACTTATTGTTATAATAAAATTATTTATTTTAATAATGTGTTTAATAAAATACAGAGCTACAATAATTGAGATAAAATGTATCAACTTACATGTTAATACAGGTGTAATATATTCTTTATTGTAGTGTCTTTATTGTAGAATGAAATGAAATATCCATATTTGTTTATAATAATTCAAAATGATCGTCTGCGCAGACAGTTCAAAACTGGTAATTTCCTGACGGTAACTTAAGGGCAAATTACTGTAACTGATGACAGCACCAGAGATGTAAACATCAAGTGTGAAAGCATACCGATCTTAAACATCGGTGAACTTTAAGTTCACTCGTCTTAAAGATCTAGTGTGAAAAGGGTATTATACCCTTTTCACACTAGATCTTTAAGCCAATTGAACTTAAACTTCATCGATATTTAATATCGGTTTGCTTTCACACTTGATGTTTAATTTGAAGAAGAAATTTCCATGTAAAGCTAGTATGTATTGCCAACATAATTTCATATCGTTTGAATTTATTCTGTCATTATTTTGTACATCGAGGTTAGGAGAAGTTTATTTTTTATATTTATTTAAATAATAACGCAAATAATCTTCTCATAACCTCGATATATAAAATGATAAAAGCTGAACATAGATAAAAGAAGAGAAGCACAAATTCAAGGAGTATTTTTTTATAACGGGAATTAAGTTGGCAATGCGGGCGAAGTTTAAGACGCAGATCTCTGTCTTAAACATCGGTTGTGTTTAGACGAGGCCGTACGGTTTCACATTAGCGTTTAAAGATCCATTCACTTAAACATCCGATCTTAAAGATCTAGTGTGAAAAGGGTATTAGACGAGTGGACTTAAAGTTCATCTATGTTTAACATCGGTTTGCTTTCACACTTGATGTTTAAATCTCCGGTGCTGTCATCAGCTACAGTAATTTTGTCCTTAAGTTACCGCCATGAAATTACCAGTTTTGAACTGTCTGCGCAGACGCACATTTTGAATTATTATAAACAAATATGGATATTTCATTTCATTCTACAATAAAGACACTACAATAAAGAATATATTACATCTGTATTAACATGTAAGTCGATACATTTTATCTCAATTATTGTAGCTCTGTATTTTATTAAACACATTATTAAAATAAATAATTTTATTATAACAATAAGTATAAACATCTTATAACGTCGATATAATACAGTATTCTTGTTTATGATAATACAAAATGTTGACAGCACAAATTCAAAGAGTATTTTTTTATAATAGAAATGATGTTGGCCATGCGGACGATGTTTAAGACGCAGATCTCTGCCTTCAACATCGCATGTATTTAGACGAGGTCATACGTTTTCACATTAGCGTTTAAAGACACATTCACTTTAACATCCGATCTTAAAGTTCTAGTGTGAAAAGGGTATTAGAGTCATTTAGATCATTTAGTCATTTTAAATACATTTATAAGTGAATTATATAAACAAATAATGGATAACATCAGTGGCGTAGCTAGTTAATAACAATAAAATAAAATATAAATGTTAAGGTAGACAAATTGACCTTAAATTAATAAATGAGGTGTGAAGATGCTTAGCAGACGTCGATGTGCACCCTTCCGTAGCGTCTTGATTATAATATTGGTGGTTAAATAACCTTGGGTACTAATCCAATGTCAAATATCAGCCAAATCAAGAATGAAAAAATTATGTGAAGCATGAATTCTTACACATTTCATGGTTTCGTAGGTAGGATCTAAAAAGTGAAAAGGGATCGAGTTTTTGTTGTTGTTATTTTTGTCCGTTAATCTAGGTATTAAGTACTTAATATCATATAAAAAATTTTAAACAGAACTTTCATTCCAGTGACGTAGTAAAAGATTTTTTTTTCAGATATTAGTTAAATTAACTTAATTTTTTCTTATGGAGTCAGTGGTTTTATATTATTGAAATGTATTTTTTTTTTTTTGTGAATTCAATTATGGAAAATAAAATATAAATATATAATACATACCCAATAATAAGATACTGGCTGAAATGACTCACCTGAAATAAGAAATAGTTATATAAATATAACATTTTTAATTTTATGTGCAACAAAAATTGTTTCTTTATTCTAAACAAGTCTTTTGTATATATTTTTGTTGTTAACTAAATAATAAGTAAGATACTACGTTTTTAGGTAGCTCTCCTCATAGCTCCCCAAATATATCTTATTAAAAACTGCGTTAAACAGATATTAACTGTCTCTTTTCTCATATTCATTTTTGTTATTAAGTAAATGATAAATTAGATAATTCAATCTTATAAGTAACACTCCCCTTTGCCCCCTTCATAATCTCCTTATTAAAAAGTGCATTGAAGAGAAGAAAAAAATGCTTCATACACATTTTTGATCTAAAGTAAATAATAAGTCAGATATTTCAAGATTTTAGTTAAGGGTGTACCCTCGTAATACCCCAAATATCCATCCAATCGAAAAAGTGCAGTGCGATCATTAAATCTTGACCGTTATGCAATACTTGACACAAACATTTAGTTATCAAACTTATTTCCAAGGACATGTACACATAGGCGTACATTCTATTTTTATTACCTTATACAAATTGATTATTAAATGAACACTATTTTTCTCTACACGCCAATTAGTTGACAACAGATATGAAGTTAGCAACACATATTTTCGTTGTTCCTCGGGTAAGTTCTGGCAAATGAAGTAATTTGATTGGTTCTTTGTTAAATTGGGATTTTCAGCTGTGAATTAGAATACAGTTTTGATATTTTTAAACTCATTGTTTACTGTTAATATTATTATTATATGTTTATTCAAGTTGTTTGTACAAATATATATACATTAACTTATGTCTAAAAAGTTGATATTATTTGTATTTAACAATTTTTATTTATATAATAAAGCCTTGGCTTGTGGTGGTTTGCAACTAATGTATCAGTCTATGTTGACGATATCCATAATAAATTCTTGAATATCGTAGTATGCGCCTTTTAAGAGAAAATTTTTATTTTATGTTATGCTTATTAATATTATGTTATGTAACCGTCAAGAAATAATGATCACTATAAACAATTTTTTGTTTAATATATTTTCATATTTATATGTTAAGTCAATAATAAGGGGGATATTTTTAATAAACAGTTTGAAACCCGAAACACCCCCAAAAATAATTTTTTTGAGATGCCTTATAGCCTATGTTCGAATCCTGGTATCATACCAAATTACGTAAAAATATGTCCAGTTGTTTTTGCGTGAATCTCGGACATATAGACAGACAGATAGGCAGAGAGACAGATAGAAAAAAATTGATTTTTTACGGATATTGTCTTTTAATCATCTAAAACGTATAGAAACCAAATATGAAAAAAATATATATACACAGAGCCGCAGTAAGGGGGGCGGAGGGGGCGACGGCCCTGGGCGCACTAAGGAAAATGGCGCTGACGGGCTTGACTAAGGGGCGCCATTGTGAAGGTGAGGACCGTTTTTTTGCTCGTTACTTGGATTTTGGGAGGTGAGGACCTTTTTTTTGCTCATCACTTAAATTTTGAGAGGTGATAACTTTGTTTTTATTTGCTAAGGGCGCCAAAACACGGCTCTGCCCCTAGCGCAAGTTTTCCTTACTGCGGCTCTGCATATACAGTCTCCAATTTTATTAATATAGTCTGTTTCGTAAAGACATATAGAAAGTAATTTCATATTTAGTTATAAAGTGGAATTTTGTAGACATTCTGCATTTTTGTGTACTCTTCATATATATTTGGACATAGCTCTGGTTGTTCACCGATGAACTTCGAAACTCTATAAAAACACTAAAAATCGCGTGTCCCGTTTTAATGTGATGTTATAGAGTGATCCATAGCCCGGAGATCTAGTCAGTAGATCGCGATGCGATTATCTTAGATGTGAGATAGACATGTGATAGGCTGATGACGCAGTACGCACCGTTATTCCATAAAAAAAATATATTATTTCGTGTGTTTTGAATTTAGAACGTATTAGATTATAGGTGTTATTTTAGCTTGTTAGTTTTAACCCACATTTTTTCGTGCTCAGTATGAGAAATATGCGAAGTTAAAAATGTTTTAAAATTCCATTAGATTTAGTACTATTGATAATATTTTACAGCAAATAAAAAATATGTCCAACAAATTACTTTCCATTTACAGTTCATATGTCATGTATAATAAAATATTTTACTCACTTTTAAAAATATTTTAAAAGAAAAAAAAATACTGTTAAGTGTTTAACTGTATATATTTTAGGATATCTGCGATATTTTTAAGGACTTTTAATGACAAAGCTGTCAAAATATTTTATTTACAAACTTATGTGTGTTAATTAAAATACTCTGAGTTTCCATTTAATACCTCGCATGAATACATTATCTAAAATCCAAAAAATCAACAAGTTTCGACAGTTAAATTTACGCTTTTAAAAATTAAATGCAACATTTGCCAAAATATAATTAGAATTTTGACAAAATAATTTAAACAAAATAAAATGCAAAAAAAATAGAAAAAATAAAATTGTCTCCAGACCGGGAGCGAGCCCTAGTTTGCAGCTTAGAAAGCGAGAATGCTAACCATTAGGCTATGAAAGCTTACTAGTTTACTGTGTTAGATAACGTATTAAATATTTTACAGCGTCAACCAAACAACATAAAAAATGCGTTATTTTCCGAAAACATAATCTGATCAAAAATTCCTATTGTACTATTCCGGTTCACACCAATTTACATTAATTAGAATTTTTTCAGATTTTTATTTTAAACCATCTGGGCTACAGGGTGTGGGACAATTTTTTTTGCACCATTTTGGCAAAAATCTCGTCATAATTTGATCGTCAATCCACGTAACTTTCATTTGATACCCTACTCAGAATTTAAAAAAAAATTTTTTTTTTTCGATAAGCAGATATTTGTTTATATTTTAGGTGGATATGTTTTTTAGATGTTTTAGTATTTTTCCTATGTGCGGGTCAAAGAGTTGTATAAGCATGCCAAATTTCAACTCTTTAAGTTTAGCCGTTTGGATACAATTTTTACCGAACAGACAGACAGACAGACAGACAGACAGACATACAGACAGACAGACGACAAAATGACTGTATAAGGGTTTTTTTATTTTTCATATTAATCCAGAAGTTGTGTAGTTGCCATAGAGAAAACAATATTTTAATTGTAGTTCAATAATAGAATATCACATTTTCTCCATGGCAACTACACAACAACTGGATTAATATGAAAAATAAAACAAAGTGGTTTTCAAAATTTGGGGCAACTTTTTGTTTGTTTGTTTTTGGACGAAATTCACATTTTATAGAAAATTGGCAAACGCAAAATCGGGAAAAATGTAGTATAGTGGACGACTACGATGTGGTGGGGGATATTTGAGAAATAATGGCCGTGGCCATCGAAAAATACCTAAAAACCAGTACTTCTCAAACAATCACTTATCATTTACGTTAAATAAAAAAAAAAACACATTATAAAACGTTAAAAGTAACTTTTAGCTGCTTATAACGGGTGTTTTTTTTTAGAGGTATAGAACTTTAAATTGCAATAAAACAACGATGGATTATTCGATTGACATGAATTTTTTTTTATTCGAAAGATAATCTTGAGGCATTACATTAAATCATACCAACAAGACAGCGCAACATGTCACACAGCTCGTGCCACAATCGATTTATTGAAAGACACGTTTGGTGACCGCCTAATTTCACGTTTTGGACCTGTGAATTGGCCTCCAAGATCTTGTGATTTAACACCGCTGGACTACTTTCTGTGGGGCTATGTAAAGTCATTGGTCTATGCGGATAAGCCACAAACGCTTGACCATTTGGAAGACAACATTCGCCGTGTTATTGCCGATATACGGCCACAAATGTTGGAAAAAGTCATCGAAAATTGGACGTCCAGATTGGACTACATCCGAGCCAGCCGTGGCGGTCATATGCCAGAAATCATATTTAAAATGTAATGCCACAAGATTATCTTTCGAATAAAAAAAAATTCATGTCAATCGAATAATCCATCGTTGTTTTATTGCAATTTAAAGTTCTATACCTCTAAAAAAAACACCCATTACTACGCCCTGAGTTTGCACTTTTGCTCTGTTTGCACTGTTTCCATGTTTCAATTCACTTTAAAATTCAATTTATTTTTAGGTGGTTTATAAAAAAAAATAAAAAATTATATCAATAATAAACTAAGATAGTGCTTTTAAGGTAAATCACTGTCCCTGGCCCTGCACAGAACAGTATGCGTATTATAGGCAGCTAAAGTTACCTTTACCACAAAAACCGTACGAAGTACGGGTACTCCAGCTAGTTATATTATATTATCTTTTAATTATAATCTTTATTTATTATTTGTTTTTGTTTGAGAAGTCTTTTTTCTCACATATCCCCCACCAGATTCGTCCATCATACTACATTTAAGCCGAAAAATCGATTGCATTCTACGTCCCCATGCCTTTAAAATTATGCCGGACATTTACCTAACACCCTGTATAATTAATTCAAGGTTTAATTTAATTTATAATAAAAAATGTATAAAGAATGAATTCAAAAATGTTTATTTAATTTATTAAATCCTCCATACTAATTGTATTTATTACAATAACTAATTGATTAGAAGGATACTTTATTATAAAAAAATTAATCACACCGTTTTTTTCACGGTTAAAAAATCTAATAAATAAACTTAAATGGAATTAATTAGTTAATAAACGCTTACCTTATTTGCAGTTAGTAGGTCTGAACCATGGCAGGCATAGCAGTCCAACCTCTGAGTCTGTCTATGTTGTTTTTTTTTTGTATTAGTCATAACTTAAAATTTCTGTCCTCGTATGAACATCATAATAAAACATTTTTACAAAAATCGTAAAATTATGTCAAATTAAATGCGAATCATAAAAAAGTCTTAAAAGAAACCATAGAATTTTAATTTGTTAAAACTTGCATGTTATGGGAACTGTAACAACCAATTTTTATGTGATATTATTTCATGACAAACATAACAAAACAGTCACAAAATGTTGCATCATGCAGTTCTTGTAGTACACTGTCTTTTATCCTATATTATTTGATTACACTAGGAATACGAATTGATAATCAAACACAGTATTATTTTGCACCTCACTCACCGCACTACAGATAATAACTGAATATCATGGTCATCTAACTAATTACTTCAACTCATTATCTAAGTTGGCGGATTACTTAATTTTACCGTTAACTGATAACGAGCCTAATACACTACAGTTCTTATGTAAGTCTTAACAAAAATTTTACTCTCAAATGGGTCGATCTAATAAATCTAAAAAAAAATTGATGTGAAGTGTGAATATTCACACATTTCAGGGTTTCGCAGGTATATAATAAGTGAAGGCGGTATGCTGAGTGTGTAGGACAAATTTTACTTTATAGTAATCACGGCAAAATGAACGATATTTTTAAAATAATTTATCGTCTGTTAATCATATAATAAGACTGGTTATTAAATTTACGCTCTTAAAAATTAAATACAACATTTGTCAAAATATAACTAGAATTTTGACAAAATAATTTCAACATAATAAAAATGCAAAAAAAAAAACAGAAAAAATAAAACTCACTCCCGTCCCGTACTCGAACTCGAAACCCTTCGTTTTCCAGAGAATTTTAGCTTCCGACACCAGCGCTCCAACCCGTTGCGTCATCGTACACCTTGCATGTGAGTGTCTTACATTGGTATAACTTTTGTACTTTGTGAACCAAAAACCACAAAAAATGCGTTATTTTCCGAAAACATAATCTGATCAAAAATTCCTGTTGTACTATTTCGGTTCACACCAATATACATTACTTGGAATTTTTTTAGATTTTTAGTTTAAACCATCTGGGCTACAGGGTGTGGGACCAAAAGTTTTTTGCACAATTTTGGCAAAAATCGCATCAAAATAATTTATTTTGCAAAAATAAAAATTTGATCGTTAATCCACGTACTAAGGGCTTTCATTTGATACCCTACTCAGAATTAAAAAAAATATATTTTTGTTTTCGATGAGCACATATTTGTTTATATTTTTAGGGGGGTATGTTTTTTAGATGTTTTAGTATTTTTCCTATGTGCGGGTCAAAGAGTTGTATAAGCATGCCAAATTTCAACTCTCTAGCTTTAGCCGTTTGGCTACAATTTTAACCGAACAGACAGACAGACAGATAGACAGACAGACAGACAGACAGACAGACAGACAGACGACAAAATGACGGTATAAGGGTTTTTTGGTCATACCTACAAAACCCTAAAAAACATTGATGTGAAGTGTGAATTTTCACACATTACAGGGTTTCGCAGGTATTTAGTAATAGACCGGGAGCTCATGACATTTTTGGTCTCCGATTTCATACAGCATGCCTTTTGGAGGAGAGAATATTTCCCTGTGACAACAAAAAAGGGATGGTACTAAACCCCTGCACGCTTTCCGGTCATAGGGAAAATTGCATTTCCACTTGCACAAAATTTTTGTGTTTTTCTCTGATTTAATATTGCTTGCCCTTTTGTCCAAAGAAAGTTATAACAAATTTAAAGTCTTTTAATTATAGGCATGCTGTATGAAAACGCGGAAAATCATATTTTTTTATTACAAGATCACATGACCGTTTGAGCCCTTTGGGACCCTCCGAATCGCATGCATATTGTTCGCATGATGTTCTATTAAAATTTAAAAATATGTAACTATTGATATAAAATATGCGTTTGATTTTGTAATTCGTGCACAAGATAGTTTAAAATTTAACGGATTAAATGTTAAAAATAGCGGAGAGAAAAAAAAAGAAAATTCATTGTCAAGAATGATATTAAATCATGAATACCTAATTTAAATATTGAATTATTGTGTTTTTTTCATGGTCCGTAAAAAATAATAATAAAATAAATCTTTTGACATATTTCTAGATAAAACATTAATCCAAAATATCCTTGTAAAGAATAAAAATTCCAAGACCACCAATGTAGCTCATAAAAAAACCAAAACATAACCTCGTTGAGCAAAATATAAAACAAAACGTAACTCATTTATTTGGACGTCACGTTAAAAATATAAACGATTTAAAACATCTGACAACGCAGAACACAACTGAAAAGCGAAAACAATCAGTCATTTTTAAGTAACAGGAAGCCACCTTGATGTCAACATACAGTTTTACCAACAATACAAATATACAAGATTGCTTTCTATACATGGACACCGGTATATTGCCACCTTGGGTTGGAGAGAGTTTCCAAAAATGTAGTAAAAATCAACGGATGGCGCCTACTAACTAAAATAAGCTTGTTTATTTAAAGCTTTACATTTTCGAAATATATCAGTGTTTCCCAACCGCCGGTGCGCAAAATTTTTTTGCTGGTCCGCGAGGTTTTTTTGCCGGTCCGCGAGTCTTTTTAGGGTTTTGTAGGTATGACCAAAAAACCCTTATACCGTCATTTTGTCGTCTGTCTGTTTGTCTGTCTCTCTGTCTGTCTGTCTGTCTGTCTGTCTGTCTGTCTGTCGGTCTGTCTGTCTGTTCGGTAAAAATTGTAGCCAAATGGCTACACCTAGAGAGTTGAAATTTGGCATGGTTATACAACTCGTTGACCCGCACATGGAAGAAATACTAAAACATCTAAAAAACATATCCCCCTAAAAATATAAACAAATATATGCTCATCGAAAAAAAAAAATATTTTTTTACAATTTTGTATAGGGTATCAAATGAAAGGTACGTGGATTAACGATCAAAATTTTATTTTTGCAAAATAAATTATTTTGAGGCGATTTTTGCCAAAATTGTGCAAAAAAATTTTAGTCCCACACCCTGCAGCCCAGAGAGTTTAAACTAAAAATCTGAAAAAATTCTAAGTAATGTACATTGGTGTGAACCGGAATAGTACAACAGTAATTTTTGATCAGATTATGTTTTCGGAAAATAACGCATTTTTTGTGTGTTTTAGTTGCCAATGTCCAAAAGTTATAGTTATGTAACACATTATATTAAAAAGCGTATCCTGGTCTAATGGTTAGCTTGCTCGCTTGCTACCCATAGAAGCTACCCTACTAGGGTTCGCTCCCGGGCAGAGGAGACATTTCTTTTTTGTTTTTTTTTTTCAAATATTCAAATTATTTTGTCAAAATTCTAGTTATATTTTGACAAATGTTGTATTTAATTTTTAAGAACGTAAATTTAATAACCAGTTGGAATTGTTGGAATTATATTTTTATTCTATGTGTCATGTATACGAAACCAAAGGGGCGGAGCATATGACTTAAACAACCAATGGAAGTCATAGTCGCAATTTTCAAAATCTTAATGAACCTTGCTATATAAAAAAAATACTGCACATATTTAGAAACCTAAATAATGGTATTAGGTATTCGAATTAAAATTAACAAAAAAATATTTTAACATAAAATTAGTTTTCAAAACTCTTAGATTAACAGACGATAAATTATTTTTAAAAAATCGTTCATTTTGTCGTGATTACTACAAAGCAAAATTTGTCCTACACACTCAGCATGCCGTCTTCACTTATTACATACCTGCGAAACCCTGCAATGTGTGAAAATTCACACTTCACATCAATTTTTTATTATAGTCTAAACACTTTGTAACACTATTTATAGCAGAACTAGGTATATATTGAAGAGATGCGCAATATTGAAATGTGGTAATTATAATTTTAGTCATTTTCGAATATTCGGGAAGGGGGATTTATCCCCCTAATACTCCCTTGCGTACGCCACTGCACCCGAGTGGTGAGCAATCCTGTATAATGATATTCACTTTTATTCAATGAAAATTCAGTGTGGAATATTTTGAAGATTACATAACCTTCACATAGAGCCAGTATTACCTTGTCACAAGATTACTTTAATTTACTTGAGTATGTATTGAATAAGATCTTATATTAAAATTTCCTTTCTAGTAGTACCATTTTCTCACTCACGATCTCATACGGTACTTCGGTATCCAATATCCGCATATAAGGTAAAAACGCATAAACACGGACATAATATAGTTACAAATCCATCAATTCTGACATGTATAAAATCTATGTGTCTAATTCATTATAATTGAAACGTTATTAATCGAGCCACTATACAGCTAAGGTCATTTCTCCTTAAATGAATTGAAAAAGTGTGAATACAATGCATCACAGTCATGTTGCTATTCATTATTCTCGGTGTGACATCGACTAAGTACGAGATACTTCGGTTTTGCATTGGAGATGAGCTATGTTTGGACAGCATTTTTAAAAGGTTTTATTTTTGTTAAAATGGTAAACACCAAGTTTAATTTATAATCTGTTTAGTTTAAGCTTCTTTGAATTGTGCTGTATGGTGTGACAAGGTTAAGAAGGAAGACATCTGAATAATTTAAACCTCGCAACTTAAATGAACAATACTGTTGCAGCTACTGCTGATATATTTGGTAACTATTATTATCTTGTGAGCCTCGTCCATTAAATATATAAACTGGGTACTATAACTCCTACATGGAGCAAATGGCTTGGATGTGTTTCCATCGGGTACGGTTTAGCGCTAATCCTTTTATCTGGTTCCAGCTTTTCCCTTACGAACTACTGCTGATATATCAGGTCTGGGAAAAAATTCGTGGCGTTTTTTTAGTAAAATTCAACTGGTATTGTTATAGTGTGAAAATTAATTAATTTAAACCAAATATGCTCCATTATTATCGACAACGTTTCGCCAGTTTTCGGGCAGACCCATGATGCCATCGGTCAAGAACTTCTGTGGTTTCTGGTTGAAAAACTGAGTCAAGTGGTTTGCACAGGCTTCTTTTGAAACCAGCTTAATTCCATTGAAAGAATTCTGCAGAGATCGGAATAGGTGATAGTCAGAGGGTGCTATGTCTGGACTATACGGTGGATGCAACAAAATTTCCCAACCAAGCTCTCGCAATTTTTGACGGGTCATCAAAGAAGTGTGTGATCTTGCGTTGTCATGATGAAAGACAACACCTTTTCTATTATTCAATTCGGGCCGTTCTCTTTCAATTGTTGGCGTAATCTCTCTAGTTGTCCACAGTAGAGTTGAGAATCAATCTTCTGACCAACTGGAAGTAGCTAATGGTGGACGATTTCCTTCCAGTCCCACCACACACACAGCATCACCTTGTTCGGCGTCAATCCTTGCTTCGCAAACGCTTGTGACGGCTCACCATCCCTTGTCCACGATCTTTTACGCTTCTGATTGTCGTACATGAGCCATTTTTCATCACCGGTTCTCATACGTTTCAGAAATAGTTCGATTTCATTGCGTTTCAGCAGCGTATCGCAGATGTTAATTCGGTCTATCAAGTTTTTCGCGGTCAACTCATGAGGAACCCATATATCGAGCTTCTTTTTGTAGCCAGCTTTCCGTAAATGGTTCAAAACAGTTATGTGGTCAATGCCTAGCTCCGTGCCAATATCGATACTGCTAATATGCGTATCTTGCTGGACTTTTTCAAGAATTTCATCAGCTTTTTCACTGATTAGACGACCAGAGCGTGAGTCATCTTTCACATTAAAATTACCAGAACGAAAGCGAGCGAATCATTTCCGCGGAGCAGATTTTGATAAAGTACCTTCACCGTACACAGCACAAATTTTTTCACAAGCCTGCGCAGCGTTCTTCCCGGTCAAAGAACTACATATGCATGCCAAAGTTCATCTCGCTAGTTCCAGCCGTACACACTTTTTATTACACAGACACATAAGCTAGGATATAAGAGTTTTTTAATCATACCTACGAAATCCTAAAGTGAATGCCCTTGGTATAACACATACCAATTATTCGTTATTATTAATAACCTGAAAGTTTAAGGCTGAGAATAAAAATCTATAGTCTACCTCCGCTATTACATTGTAATAGCCAAGTTAAAACTTAAATACAATAGTGTTCATGACCCCTGGGTGAGTCATCTTGGCTGCACACTAGACGCCGTGATGTATTTGGTCGCTAGACACTACACATAGACCGGAGATGAGACATATGTTTGCGTGTCTGTATGCTGTTCACGGTGCAAGGGTCGCGGATGAGCATTCAGATCACGAGTTTAGTAATTATTACATTTAGCCAGGCATTCACGGACGGACTTTTCAACCGCGGTGGACGGAGTCCACAAAAAAGTTCACTCGTTTATTGAAATCAGTAATTCAGTTCCTTAATACTGTGCCCTCCGTGTAAACTGCAATGGTCTAGACCAGTATTCTTCAACCCGTGGTCAGCGAAATATTTTAACCCAATCATGTAGATGCACACTTCTATTCACGAGTATATATTACTATTTTTTAGTCGACGCAAAAGCTAATTTTTGTCCGAACCATGATTTATTTAATATTTACTAGCACCAATACAACGCCTCTCAAGGCTATTTTTCACACTTCTGAAAAAGCTAGCTCTTTGGAATAGTGGTTTATAAGAGGAAGATATAGAAATGTTTCCACTTTTGGAAGAATTTTTGATTGCTGCTGATATCAACCAGAAAGTCATATTCGACAATAAGTCAACATTTAAGAGCATTCGCTGAAAATTCAGTCAGTATTCGGTCTGCATAGCACTAACATCTAATTTGTCAAATTCTTAGAGGCACTGTGTCGGCATTCTGGTGGACTACACGATTATGTTTTGTTTTATTCATTAATTTAATTACATTTTAATCTTTCAGACTTAAACTTTTTGTAAATATTACTGTTAATAAATCTAATTCATTAATTTTAAACCGTCTTAATGTGTGTAAACCTTCACCTTTAAGAACTTAAGTCAGTGGTTTCCAACCTTTCTGTACCTCCGCTCCCCTTTTTTATGAAAAAATTGTTTGGCCCCCCTCAATTTTCGTAACATTCTAATTTCACAAATACACACCTGGTATTGTAATTATTATATTATGTATACGACGTTGAGATATTTTTTTTTCATGGTTTTTTTTTATTTAACAATCACAAATATACTCATTTTTAGTTTTTTTTTAGGGGGAATTAATTTTTTTTTTGTCTTCTAAGTAACGCTAAAAACTGAAAAATCATTTTAAAAATAAAAACTCAACGTCATTACCTCGGCAAACTCATAAACTAACAAAATCTTTTTGGATTTTTGATTTCAGATGATCCAGTGACAAGTTATGCTGGTCACCGCAAAATCTAATTTTTTTCCCGGAGTCTGAGAAGATTTGCCACAGCTGGCACATTTCGCCATATTTTGCCTTCAAAATTTTTTTGTATCTTCTTCAAAACATACTTTATATATATACTTAGTTTGAAAATGAATAAATTTAACCATACATTTGAAAAAAATTCACAAAAATATGCTTAAAATGTGGTTATCAGACCCTACCCCCCCTTAAGTGAACATTTAGGATCCAGACTAATTACAAGATGCCTAATCAGTCGGTTGGTAAGGACTAATAAATATCATTTAATGCACATATCGTAATGATGAACCCTGGATAACACTCACGCCTAGTACCCGAACTCCTTTAGTCAGGAATCTCATTTCAGTTTGAGATCAGACTTCATATTATATCACAGGCTCGCTACCTAGTGGACAATAAATGTTACGTTGTAAAGTAACGTACCGGGTTCGCTACAATTGTCTTCCGGAGAAGAAATAATGGGCAGATTGGTTACTTCTGTAGATATTTTCTGCATTTATAATATATAGTTTTCACAATGTCATATAAGCGGTTCACTTTTGTAAGAACACACTAGATCTGGTTATTTTGGTTACTTTTATGGTGTGTTACCGACTTTAAATGTCAATTAAAAATATTCCTTACGTTGTAAAACCGACTTTAGGTTGATAAGGTTATGGTCATTATAATTAAGATATAATTTTTCATTATGACACATGTCAAATGCATCAACATTTTAAAAAAGTGACATTTTTTATTACCAACACGACATACAGCTTCAAAGGTGCAAACTATTGAAAACAAAATTCCCTCTTAGTTTGTTCTTACAAAAGTGAACAGCTTATATAAACTGTTCACTTTTGTAAGAACAAACTAACAGGAAATTTTGTTTTCAATAGTTTGCACCTTTGAAGCTGTATGTCATGTTGGTATTAAAAAATGTCACTTTTTTAAAATGTCAATCCATTTGACATATGTCATAATGAAAAATGTTATCTTAATTATAATGATCATAACCTTATCAACCTAAAGTCGGTTTTACAACGTAAGGAATATTTTTAATTGACATTTAAAGTCAGTAATACACTATAAAAGTAACCAAATTAACCAGATTTTGTAAGAACACTCTAAAAGGAAATTTTGTTTTCAATAGTTTGCACCTTTGAAGCTGTATGTCATGTTGGTATTAAAAATGTCAGTTTTTAAAATGTCTATCCATTTGACATATGTCATATTGAAAAATGATATCTTAATTATAATGATCATAACCTTATCAACCTAAAGCCGATTTTACAGCGTAAGGAATATTTTTAATTGACATTTAAAGTCAGTAACACACCATAAAAGTAACCAAAATAACCAGATCTAGTGTGTTCTTACAAAAGTGAACAGCTTATATTAAAATTCTTGTAACCTAACACTATTGCTGTAAATTCTTGATCTATAAACTATTTTTAACCAAACAAGGCATTGCATATAAATCATTATAAAAATATAGAATTACTTGTTTTTTAAGACATATCAGTTTTTTATTGTTAACCTTTTATATAATGTCAGTTGCATTATTTTATTTCTTGGGGTTGGTAGAATGAGTTATTGAGGTCAGTCGTTTGATAGATTACTTTAGATTTTCCAATGACTTTATAAAGTCGAATTACCGGTAAAAGAACTGTAAATTGCGTTTAATGATTCACATATTTTCCTATTTAGTTTCTATTTTAACACTGTTTATAAGGAAATTAAACATTTTTATAATAAACGACTTTGAGAAATTGTTGTAGTAATTTGTACCTGCTATGAGGAATTAAATTTCTTTAATTATTTTTAGGAAAACGATTTCCGTTTTTCTAAGAAGTTGTTATAATACACATCCGTATTATACTTGTCATTTTTTAATACCAACATGACATACAATTTCAAATTTGCAAACTATTGAAATCAAAATTTCCTCTTAGTTTGTTTTTACAAAAGTGAACAGCATATAAATTACTTACAAAATTTTCATTTCATTAACATTTTAATGAGCAAAAATACGAAAAATCGATTATTGAAATTTGGATTTTTTTTTTAGCATCGTGCTAATTAATAAATGATTTATTTATTTATTTATTTATTTATTTATTTATTTATTTATTTATTTATTTATTTATTTATTTATTTATTTATTTATTTATTTATTTATTTATTTATTTATTTATTTATTTATTTATTTATTTATTTATTTATTTATTTATTTATTTATTTATTTATTTATTTATTTATTTATTTATTTATTTATTTAATAATTACGTTTTGAACGAAGTTAGTGGACAAATGATGGATTAAATGGACAAAACAAGGAAAACGTTTTCATTTTTGATTTTATCATATTCACATTTCATCGGCTCTGAGACTTTTTGTGGAATATCTTTTTTTTTACTTTTACTGACTCCAATTTTAGCCAAAATATAGTTTTATGCTAATTTTGGGGTGAGGATTATAAAAAAAATATTTCAAAAATTAATACTTTCCTATATATTATAGTTTTTGAGTTAGGGCCAATTTGAGTCAGTTTTTTGCCTATAATTTCAAAACTTTTGCCCAAACTTCAAAATGGACCAAATTTTATTGATCTATGGCCAAAATTACATATTTGTACCAATTTTCAATAAAATCTGAGACATTTTTTTTTTCTTAAAAAACACGATTTTTTTAAGGTCTACCCCTTACGATTTTTTCGACTTTTTGCCATTTTCAAGGGTTTTGGATTACTGCCCTTAAAAAACTTAATAATTGGTTTATTGAAGCTTAAATTTTTTTTTAGACTAAACAATGTATGAGATATTTAAAAATTCAAACGGTAGATTTCTATCCCTAACCATTTTTTAGTTAGAAATTTTCAAAATTTTCAAAAAAAAATTAAAAAAATGAAAAATTTTCAAAAAAAAAAAATTGTTTTAAAATATGGTTATAAGTCAATTAGGGCCTCAAGATTTCAAAAATTTCAACCGGAGGTCTTTATCGAATTTTGTTTTTGAGATACGTCCATGCGAAGATGAAAATTTCTATAAATCGCGCCATATTAAAATTTGTCATAATTTTAAAATACGCTAAACGAATAAAGACTCAAATTTTTTCTAGACTAAATAAACTACGAGGAATTCAAAAATTCTAACCTCAGGTCGTTTTCTCAAACCTTTTTTTTTTTTAGTTGTATTTTTTTTAAATCACAATATTCACAAATAATGTAAATTGTCAAGAAAAACAGTGGACCTTTGTTGCCCTTTGTTGGACTGTACATGCAGTTCAACAAGTAAATAAATATGAATTAATATTTATTATAAGATTAGACTCCAGGTCATATATATTCACACTCAATTTGCATTATTTTCATGAATTTTTTGTAGAAACATCTTTCTTAGATAATAATAAATTATATTTGGTATGTAAATTGTTAGTTTTCATTATTTTTCATTAGTATAACTTGCAATTTGAGGTTAAATTTCTTCATAAATCAGTGTAAATTTGACGGCTATCGCAGCGCTAGGTTCGGTTAGGTTAGTACTTTCTAGTTTAATGACAAAACGTTATCTTGCGCTTCTCTGCCGCAATACGCCTATATCAACTACAGAACAAGATCTGAGAAAAACTTATGTTTTATTCTTGTCAGTTGTTAAATGTTTCATATAAATTATAATAAAATTAGCAGTGGCTGAACTGAGTAATGTCGTCCGGATTAAGAAAAAAATAAAGGTTAGACGTAAATTATGTGCTGATCACATTTTTATCCGGTAAAACATATTTTTAAACTATGTTTTGGTTTTTCTAATAAGATATTTATGGCATAATTTATGTGATGTTATATATTAACATATTAAAGCGATATTATAAAGTTAATCTATAATAACTTATATTTCGAATTGCGTGCGTTGAAAAGGATTACTAAACATCTCAAGCGTTGAGAAATAAAATATTTCTGTTCAACCGTATAATATCGTATCATTAAAAGACTTAATTGTTGTTTTGTATCAAGATTTATGTTCAACACTTTTGTTTTCTTAAAAATTAAGATTTTAATATAAATGTTTTTGTCACTTTCTCTTAACAAATGAAAGTGACAATTTGTAATTTTTTGTTTTAAAAACCTCATTAATTTTTCTTGACATACACAGTTTTTATTAACTTGTAAGATTTTATCTCGTAAAATACGAATTTAGTTTAAGTGCGTAATGTTGTTGCTACTTTAAAACTTGCTTTGTAATAATTTATTTTGTTTTATTTATGGAAAAATGTTCACAACGCACCAGCAATTTTTACTTTAAAAGGGTTTTGTAATAATTTTGTAGGTTTTTAGGCTAATTGTATTAAGAAAAATTAGTTTTTGGTTGAATTATGTAAGATTGTTGTATTACCAAATTCAGAATTTGCTGCTTAGGTAAAAATCCGTACACGAACTGTTCAAGTTTTCTTATATTTATTTTTGCTATTATATGAGATATTATAATAATTCCCCAAATAATAATTCAATTGAAATATATGTTTTCAGCCATCTTTTAATACAGGGTGGGCCATAGGAACCTGACGTTTTTGAAATGGGTGCTCTGCAGGTAGCGGGGGTAGAAGCAAGCGGTAGGTTCCATTCCAACCGTCAGTTCGTGCAGTTTAGTGTACATCATGGCTGAATGGGGTGTTTGACATCGTGTGTTTGTGTATGACGCGTTTGTAAAAAATTGATGTGAAGTGTGAATTTTCACACATTTCAGGGTTTTGCAGGTATTTAGTAAGTGAATGATGATTATTTTGGATGCGAAAACAAATTTTATATTAAAATATATTTTTTGTTAATTTTAATTCGAACGCCTAATACCATTATTTAGGTTTCTAAATATGTGCAGTATTTTTTTTTATATAGCAAGGTTCATTAAGAATTTCAAAATTGCGCCTATGGCTTCCATTGGTTGTTATAAGTTCCGCCCCTCTGATTTCGTGTACATTGAAACAGAATTAAATTATAATTTAAACAATTTCCACTGGCTATTAAATTTACGCTTTAAAAATTAAATGCAACATTTGCCAAAATATAATTAGAATTTTTAAAAAATAATTTAAACAATATAGAAATTTTAAATATATATATATATATATATATATATATATATATATATATATATATATATATATATATATATATATATATATATATATATAGTTTCTTCTCCAGGGTTCGATCCCTATCGGATCGGGTTACATGGGTGAAAAGTCAGCGTCAAATACCACTAGACCAGCACACACGTTAGAGTGTTGCTTGTTACAAAGCTATAACTTGTGTACATTATTACCAAAAAATCACAAAAAATGCGTTTTTTTCCAAAAACCTAATCTGATCAAAAATTCCTGTTGAACTATTCCGGTTCACACCAATGTACATTACTTAGAATTTTTTCAGATTTTTAGTTTAAACCATCTGAGCTACAGGGTGTGGGACAAAAAAATTTTTGCACAATTTTGGCAAAAATCGCTTCAAAATAATTTATTTTGCAAAAATAAAAATTTGATCGTTAATCCACGTACCAAGGGATTTGATACCCTACTCAGAATTATAAAAAAATATTTTTTTTTCGATGAGCACATATTTGTTTATATTTTTGAACAGACTTGAAACATGTTATGAGCAGAATGGTCATCAAATGACTGATATAATTTAAAACAATTAAAATGGCATATAATTTACTAATAATGTATGTTAATAAAAAAAAATTGTCTTGGGAAATCATTGTCAAAATGTCATGTTCAAAAATCGTCATGTTCCCATGGTCCACCCTGAACAATCCTAGACTAATTAGACCAATCCTTCATGTACGACCATATGATTCACGGAATATTATTCATAGAGCCATATAAACGGCCTCAACAAGACATCCGCTTTTTAAACTTACAACTTCACCCACTCGCTGTATTATGTACAATATCCTCAGCTGCACTAGACTAGTGCTGCATTTAAGTGTCCAATAAATTATAAGCAAGAATGGTCCGCCACTCCTAGAGGGATGGTTTATTTCAGCCCCATAATAATCCGGTTGTTTTTGTTTAGACTTTTATAAACTAAAGGTCACAGGTTAAACTATTAATTCCTGTGACATTTTATAGTATCACTTCTTTGTTTAGTATTTTTGTAAATATACAATGTAGTAATTAATTCAGTATTTTTTCTGATAATTATTGTTTTGTAATATGACATTAAGACATAATTGTAAATACCATATTAATATCAAAAGCAGTTGTAAATTATATTCATGCAAGGACTAATTTGACAAGTGGTATATAATTCTTATGAACAGTTTAATCTATATACATAAAAATAGATGTGAAGTGTGAATTTTCACACATTCCAGGATTTTGTAGGTATTTCCGAGGGTCGTGCGATGTTGTTTGTTTATTTCCGTTATTATTATTTATTTCTTACACGTTTCAAGGTATACTAAAATGAATAAAAATGTATTTGAAATACATGATTTTGTGTGTTTGGTATCCGCAACAATAGACCATATTAGTAACTACGTCACAAAATGGGATTCAGTGCTGCCATCTCGCAATTGGATTCCTTTTATTTGAATTTAGCATGTTTTTTTTTTTTTGTTATATTGTATTTTGGAAATATAAATTAAGTTTTCAAAGTAAGAAAATGCTTCACATCAAAACTACAAGTCAATATTTATTTATTAAAATTCTTATTTTATACATTATAATTTAATATGTCATTATTTTTGCAGAAAAATATTATTTTGCAGGTTAATTTTGAAAAATTTACGTTAATAATCGTTATTATGGCAAGTAACATAGCAGTAAGTGTGTATGCCTTATATAAATTGTTCGTTTGAAGGAACAATATGTTGTTCTTATTTTATCCATTATTTTTTTTCATTTTCATCTGTCAAATACAAAAAAAATTGCAATTAAAAATGTAATGGTTGTAATGGTTACAATTTGGAGCAAAACAATACACCATTATGCATTCTAAAACAAAATATTAATTTTGTTTATAATGCAAGCATATTTTTTTTTAATATTGGTTTGTTGCATTAAAAAATATTTTTTTTTGTAGTTATTTACATACCGGGTGAATTATTTAAGGAGCAACATACATGTTTCACATATAAAGTTAATAAGTTAATAAAGTTATTTCAAAAGCAACATAGCCATAAAACAAATGCTTATCGTATCCATAAAAAAGACAAAATATTATTTAAAAAAATATTTTTTGGACTTAGCTACTAAGGATATTATTATTTTTGTTTGTATGTAAATATAAACAAAATAATAAAAATTCATTTATTGTTTCTAATTTACTATTTTTTTTTTTTTTTTTTTCGCCAAATGTACTGGCTTCTTGGTAGGAAATCAAAATTATCAGTTTCAAATAAAATTTTGCTTTATAAGACCATACTCAAGCCCATATGGTCGTATGGACTTCAATTATGGGGATGTGCCAAGCCGACCAGATTAAAAATAATACAGCGATTCCAATCAAAAGCGCTTCGAGCTTTAGTGAATGCACCTTGGTACGTCTCAAATAGAATGATCCATGAAGACCTCAAAATCCCTTTCATCACGGAAGAAATTCATAAAGTTGCCAACAAATACCATGATCGACTCATTGGACATGAAAATGAACTTGTGGGTAATTTAATAAATGACCTCGACAACAGAAGGTTAAAGAGACTTTGGCCAAACGACCTACCGCAACACTGAAGACAGTGATATATAAGGAGAAACGTCACTGGATGTCTCCCTTACATGCCGACTACTTTCATCTCATTTACTTAATACTCGCAATGAAGTAGATTGTAAATTAAAAATAAATCAAATCATTTACTATTTTTTAGCCGTCTAGGAATAATTCCTATATCATGTCAAATAATTATTATATCTAATCACCACTGCATATCTGTTGCCATGGATATGAGCTTGCTTTCATAATTTGCTATGTTGCAAATGAAATAACTCACTTCATTAACATTATATGTGAAACATGTATGTTGCTCCTTAAATAATTCACCCGGTATGTAATTGTAAATTGTATACATTTAATTTTATTCGCATTATAACTGAATTTGAAGCACCGTATCATATTTTTACTAATACCCCTAAAACTTTTATTTCTCGAATTTTACTAAGGTCTTCTCTACTCGAAGCATATCGTTACATACACGTAACTGATCCACTCAATATTTAATATCACGAACACAGTAACAATATGGTGCTAATATTGAAAAATTTTCATATATTAACAGTACAATAAAATTTTATCAAGCAATTTTATAAATACATTTAGTGCATTATAAAAAACCAATTGAATTATAAAAAATCCCGGATGTAAGTGTTGTTATTTCTAAGAAGGCGGGTATAAAAACAAATGTCATTCTGAAGATGATTGTCCTGCCATGGCATTGTGTCGTTATGAGGCATTAAAATCTCCAGCATTTCCTACGTCTTCAACACAGCGCATGCGCTCCAAATGTCATGACTCAAATGGCATAATCAAACAAATATTTATAAAGTTCATTATACTACAAGAAGTAATAGACGAAATAATTAGGTAATATATAATCATTTTAAGTACAAATTAGTAGAACCATAATATGCGATCGTCAAATACCTTACTATTTTCGTAAAATGAAACAATATTTATCATTTTAATTCTAGGATGCAGAATGATTCGAATAACTTTACAATTATTATAGTTAAAAAAATGTTAATAATGTATAAATAAAATATAGGATTCGCACGATTAACTCGATTAATTAGTAAACATGGCGCGCTTCTTGAAATCACGCAAAACTATATTAATAATCAATATAAAATAGTCTAATTCTTTCCAAAACCTACAAAATAACTAACCATTTTTTAAAATATATATTTGTATAGCAATTTTATGTACAATAGCAGTTTAATTTTCACAAAAATTTTGACAAAACGCCTTTCAAACAAGCTTGATTTTTACCAACCCGTAGAACAGGCTGGTTTTCGGAGTGGTTATAGTACCAATGACCACCTTTTAGCCATAAAAATTCTTATAGAAAAAGCTGTAGAGTTCAATAGGCCATTAGTACTATCATTTATAGACTTCGAAAAAGCGTTCGATTCGGTGGAAAAGTGGGCAGTTATAAAAGCAATGCAACAAATCAGAATATATTATCGGTAGGGTGACGGTTTTAGGTCAGTTGTCCCGGTGTCTCGAAAAATATTTTCGGGACGGTCGATTTTTAGGCTTTAGGCCAGGTTTTTACATAATAATTTACTAGTAAATCTGAGAGGTGAGGTCTTTTTTTTTGCTCTTCACTTGGATCTGGAAAGTGAGGACCTTTTTTTTTGGTCTTCACTTGGATTTGGGAGGTGAGGACCTTTTTTTTGCTCTTCACTTGGATCTGGGAGGTGAGGACCTTTTGCTCTTCACTTGGATTTGGGAGGTTAGGACCTTTTTTTTTGCTCTTCACTTGGGTCTGGTAGGTGAGGACTTTCTTTTTTTTTCCCTGTGTCCCGGTTTCCCTTCACTGAAATCTGGTCACCCTAATTATCGGTATACTAGACTTATAGATAGTATTTACAATAATGCTACAGCTTACATAAAACTCTATACGAAAACGGGGAAATTTGGGAGAGAACGCGGTGTTGGACAAGGCGATCCGATTTCTCCCAAATTATTCAACGCAGCTCTGGAGTTGGCCTTTAAAAACTGTGACTGGGCGAATCGTGGTCTAGATATAGACGGGGTGAGTTTCAACCATCTTAGATTCGCAGACGATATTATTCTACTATCAGATAAAGTAGCAGACATGGCATGCTGAAAGAACTAAAACGGGAAACTGAAAAAATTGTCTTAGCTCTTTTTTGAAAATAAAACAAATGAAATGCGCTTTTTTATATAGAAAGCTAAGCGTACCCCTTGGAACTATCCCGCCTCCTCTCGGTTGAAAACCACTGATCTATCCTACCGATATTTTTTCCAACAAACACGCTGTTGTGCAGTAAATAAAAGCTTGGTTTATAGTATTCTACTTTATCCATGTTTTTGAATTTTAATCATTCTCTATGATTCAAATATAATGTAAAAGTGTTGGTAAGTTATATTTATGCAACCTTCACTGTAGCTGTGTAGGTTAGTTTAGACATCACCTAACGCGCTGTTCTTCATTTTTACTTGTCACTGAGTCTGACGTTGAAATTATGCACATCATTGCTGAGGACATCTGAATCACACAATTATATTATTCATATAATTTATGCAATTATGATTTCATAGAACATTCAGATTACGGTTTCTATTTTCCTCATAATTCTTAAATAAACGTTAATATTAGACAACCCAAATATAGCAAAATTATTTGGATATCAATTTCATGTAGACCAGTGTAATCAAACTATTTAGATCTACAGTTATAGTCGTAAATCAAACTTTCTTAAGTTGCATTTAACAATTTGAGAAATAAAATATGTATCTTCATGGTGAACATTAGTGCTATGTGTAAAACGTTATAAAACTGACTTTATGTTATGTAGTTAAAATTGGTACCGTATAATAATAAGAAATGAAGCAACTAAATTCTAACCATCTTGTTTCCTAGCATGTGTTATTTGTACCGTTGTACCAAATTACAATGGTAAATTGTCGTCAATCTTGTATTACTAGAGTTCCGTTATAGCGGAAATACGCTCGCTATCTACTAGCTACTGCATCTAACAGAATGACCTTGCTCATTTTATCACTAATATCTAGAACTATATTAGTTCTAAAAGACATAGTTTGCAAATTTTTTTAAAACCATTTTCGCTATACCATTAAATAAATTTTTAATGGCGTATTTACGCGAATATAACGCGATATTTTTTGACCAATTATTTTCTGTGAAACAATTGACGCTCTAAATTCGAGGTCTATAGCTTCGAATAGCTCGGTATCAAGCCCTCCTCTTTCCGAGGGAGAACGACTGGAAAGTATTTCTAAAAATGTTTATCGGCACCGGGAGTTGAACCTGGTACCTTATGCACAACTAGCACACTAGCCAATTGTACTACACTCCTTCTCTAACTCGTCCACTGTTCGCCTCCATGTGAGCTTGGGTCTTCCGACCTTTCGTTTTCCTTAAGGGTTCCATTGGAACGCTCGTCTCGTCTGAGTATATGTCTCATCCACTTCCAGTTTCGCAACTGTATTTCCCGTCTTATTTCTGTTTGCCCTGTTTTCTGCTAAAGATCTTTGTTGTTGATTATGTCAAGCTGTCTAACTTTGATACTGACTGTTAAATATGTAGATAAGGGTGAAGAGGGTTCGTTTTCAGAAAATACGTCCATAATAATTGTTGATGGTTAGGAATAGTCAATTTTATATTTAATTAGTAGTTAGCTATTCTTAATTAACACGTTATTATTAATTTATTTGTTTAGATAGTATTGAAAACAAATTGAAATGTTATAAGAAAGTAACTCATTACTATTTTAATTATAGCTTTTGAAACAGCTGAGTAAACTTATTACAGATTATTATTATTTGTTGATACTGTTCTAAGTCACGCATATGTGCAAAGATTTCTAGTTAGAATGTTACAACTAGTGACTGTATACATTTTTGTAAGCTAGAATTGATACAAAAACTTAACGCAAAAACGTATCTGGCTGGCGAATTTTAACTTTACACAATTTTTTTCGCCTCTTCATGTAATGAAAAACGCTCTCTACTCACGATTTTTTTGAGGTTTGCAAATAGATGAAAGTCTAAAACCGCATTCAGAGCTCTTAAATCAATAGCTTGCTTATGCACTGTAGCTTATGGACTGTTCACTGTCACCAGAAAGTTTGTCATATGATAAGACGTGAAACCGTTCAGACCTCCAAATTTAATACGCTGTTTGTTGTGGATTGTGCGTAATTTTCTATCAGTGACACCGTAGTTATCGAATGCCTTTACATAACCTAACATAATGTCATCATTAACAAATTTTGCTCAAAATTACAAAGACGGCCAGTAAATATGATCAATTTAGGTAATTAGGTAGTTAAAATCTAAGCCAACAGAATTATAAGAACGATAATACATATAAAACATTTTACGAAGCTAAATAGTTGGTTTCAAAATTCACAGATGGACGGCTATTCGTAAATGCATAAAGCATAACTCAGAGCGACACAACGAACAGTTTATAACTTTTAACGAATAACTCTATCGAATAAGTAAAAATAAAATGTGTGTTCCCAATTAAAATGAGAAATTTGCACAAAGTACTTTGAGAACCACTGGTCGAAATAAAAAATTGCTTCACTCATTGATATTATCTGTAAAATAGTATTTGTTGTCTAATTTAAGCAACCTCGTAGCTCTTATAGTTCGCGAGATAGCAATGGTGAGCATTTTAAAATGAACAGCCTGTATATACGGGTCGGAGGTACCAAACATAGCTATCTGAATAATAATTTTATAATGTTATTATTTATTAGTAAAAAATGTTTTCGAATATCTATCTTGTTGCTGAGTCTATAATTTTAATAAGTTTATATGAAGTACATGTTAATGGTGTGTGTATTATCTGAGCGATTCCAAAAATGGTCATGACATAAATAAAGTGAAACACGATTAACTAATGTTATATGAACTTATGAAAATATCTGTAACTGTGTCAACTATGTGTAGGTATGTCACTTCATGAAACCAGATTAAGAATTTCTCAGTTCACTTAAATACACTTTAAAGAATAACTTTAATATATACAAATAAATAATGTGAATAAGGAGTGTTAATTGCATTTATGTCACTTTATTAAATTATAAATTAGACGTAATTATGCCTTTATATTTTTATAAATAAATATGATATCATTTCGTTTCAATACTAGTTCATTAATCAATTTATTATTCTAATCATAAGTTTAAATATATGGTAAATCTCTTATATTTCTGTTATATTACAGCAGTTGTCCTTCTTAAAATGTCTATAAAAATATTTTCACATATTAAAATCTCATATCACAACAGAATATAATACACAGGTTCAACGGTTATGAGATTACTGTAACGATTTCGAATTTTAACGAGGGGAATGCGTACGAGGAGTGTAAAGTAAGTAACTAGACTGATTTAAAAAAAAAAATTATTCGAATAGAATTGCAATTCAATATTGTCTGCCTCAAAATAACTTTCTTGGGAAGCTATACAGCGCTGGAGACGGTTCTTCCAATCCTCATAGCAGTGCTGCAATTCGGATACTGGAATAGTTTTTGAATATTTTCGAGTTTCACAAAATGACGTCCCTTGAAGTGATTTTTCAAGGACTCAAGTCAGGCGAATAAAGAGGCTGAGGAGCCGCAGGAATGTTTTTACTGGCCAAAAACTTGTTTATTAAAATTGCTGTGTGACAAGGTGCATTGTTATCCCCAATTCATTGGTCAAAATCTGATGAACGGTAGTGTGAGTCAAATTCAACTCTTCCCCGATCATTCTGACTGTCAACCGACGATCTGAATGCACAAGATCCCGGATTCTGTCGACATTTTCATTGGTTCTTGAAGATGAAGGCCTTCCGCTGCGTGATTCATCTTCAATCAACTCTCTTCCTTCTGAAAATGTCTTAAATCACTAAAAAACCTGGGTTCTTGATAATACACTGTCTCCGTAGGCCAGCTGAAGTTTTACAAAAGTTTCCTTTACACTGTGCCCAAGTCTGTGAAAAAGTCAGTTTTACATTATTTATTTATTTATTTATAACACAGTTTTTTTACCATGACCCATTTTATCAATTTTATTATATCTTTCAATAATAATATCAGGTATGTAACAATATTATACTTATAATTATTTGTTTTCTACTATACACTTTTATAATATTTCGATTTTCTTCTATGTAGCAGCTCTGATGAAGAAATAAATTATTTCGAAACTGGTCAGCTGTAGATGTGCTTTATTTTGTATCCGATACCCGTACAACCTTTCCGCTTATAATATCTTATGAATCTGGAAGCTAACTGTCTTTTAAAGTCCACAACTTGAGTTCAGAATAACCCTATAAGCGTGGTTTCAACTAAAGTTACATTATTCACAACAAACATTCTCGTTAACACTCGTCCTTATTGTCCTTGGTTGAATTCGCGACAAAACTACTTAATTCATATTGACTTAAACCGTCTAATGTAATGACCGAGGCTCAGGTACTCTACACATAAGTATGTGGTCGTATTTACACTGCAACGTATTTTTTAACCTTGGTTATTAATTCTTTATTTTTGTAAAATTCCTACATCCTTTTTATATGTGCATATTCTTGGCTTCAATCGATATGGAGACGCTGTATTTTTATTCGTAGTACCTTTCTGCTGTCTTTGTTGCACCGATATCAAACTGTTGTCACTAACTTCCGTGGTTCAGAAGAAGACTTAGAAACATTTTTATCTAGCCATTGAGCTAAATTCTTTCCATTATCGTACGATATCCAATTTTCGTTACACATCATGACTCAGTCCAGAATAGATTCGCGGTTGTCCCTAGTAAGTTGCATTTAATCGGTTCTCCTTGTTTCTATCGAAAAGTTCATCAGACACCCACTAATCCATTTTTTTACTACACTTTACATATGGTATGGAGGTGTAATACGGTAGTGTAGTCAATGTTTATCCTATCTGTAAGTTATAAGAGGTCTGATTGTGATCTTATGACAGATCATGGGTACAGATAGACAGACAACATTACATCACATTTTAATTGAAGTTTATTACTGAAAAAAATGTGTGTTAGGTGGATGCAACATTTGTTAACAATTGATTAAAAACACCTTCATGTGAAAATGTAGCAAGACAATTTGAATTGTTTTAAGAGAAATACAATCAATTTTGTGCACCGATTTGTAATTATTGATGAGACTTGGGTGCATAACTACACAGCGAAATCAAAATAATGGACAGATGCTGCTCCTGTACCAACGAAAGCAAAAAATGTTCCATCTGCAGGCAGGGTATCAGTTTCTTGGTACGCTAAAGGTAGGCTGGCCAGATTTTTTTTGTATACTAAAAAAAAAGGTCCTCACTCCAAAAATACAAGTGATGAGCAAAAACAAAGAGGTCCACACTCATAATACAAGTGATGAGCAAAAAAAAGGTCCTCATTCTCTACAAAAAACAAGTGACGAGCAAAGAGTATATTCACGGTTTTTTTATAAAAAGTAAGAGTATAGAGGATATTACTTAAAAAAGATTTATAATACTCTAAAAAAGAGTACGTCTGGTCAACCTAGCTAAAGGAATATCAGTAATTAATTATCCTGAAAAAGGTAAAATAATAACGTGATAAAATTATGTAAGCCTTTTGCATAAACTAAATGAGAAGATTCGTGAAAAAAGATCCGGTTTAGCAAAGAAAAAATACTTTGTTTCATCAGGAAAACGCGTCAGTAAACAAATCAACTTTAGCGATGGAAAAATCAGGGTTTTGAAGTACGAATTGGTGGACATCCAGCCTGTTCACCAGATTTATATCTCTTAAGCCGCATTCAGACCTCTTTATATTATTTTAGGTATTATTGTTCTTATCCGGCCCGAGCTCGAGTATAATACATGTCAGTCGGCCTGAACCCACGGGCCTAGCCCGAGCCCGTGCAGCCTCTACGGCACGGCACGCTGGTTAAGGTATATACATCGCACTTAAAATTTGCACTTCTTCCCCGTCATTCACACGAACAAAGTACGTCCTTTGTATGAAAACCAAAAAACCAAATACTCAAGAAAAAAGAAAATAAATCGTGTGAATTTTTCGAATTACGGGCTTGTAACACTTCAGCAGTTCCACCCTGTATAGTCATAATTTTGAAACTGCATAATTAAACCCTTCGTAATTCGTAATTTGAAGGTTACCTGTAGACAAAGCGACAAACAAATGCACGGCAGACACAATCAGGTATCATTTGCAAATCACGAGTTCAGCATTTTACCAAATATTTTTATAGGAATGTTATATAAATAAACATTTTGTTTAAACAGACATGAGTCATTTTTATAATTCTTTATATTAAATGTGACTGCATATTATTACGTCAACATAAAATTCTCTTTTTTTCTCTCTTCTTTTTTTCATCATTAACTTATTTACTAAATAAAATTGACTACTAATTTTTTGACGAAAACGTGATGTAAATTTCAT
Organism: Liopterus haemorrhoidalis; assembly: GCA_963971575.1. Lineage (NCBI taxonomy): Eukaryota > Metazoa > Arthropoda > Insecta > Coleoptera > Dytiscidae > Liopterus > Liopterus haemorrhoidalis. Next base: position 68,339,476 of record OZ020612.1, on the reverse strand, counting down.
TAAAGAAAATTAAATTCTTTTGAATATTTTATGTAAATTACTGAAATTAACAACAAAGTCATCCAAGTGAAAACTTACTATTAAAAATCATTATATTTTTGGTCGAATGATTTTTTGAGCAAGGTTAGTTCACGTGTTATGAACCTTTGAAAATTGTTTGTTTCAAAATTAAAATCGTTTACATCAGAGGTTCCCAAACTTTTGGGTTCCCGGCGCCCTTAATGTGTCAGAATTTTTCTGCGGCACCCCAAGTCAAAACATTGGACAAACGCAATTAAGTCTCAAGAACTTAAGCCAGAAATTAAGTCTCAAGAACGACGTAAAATGCCTAGGGATGGGATGGGGTCCGCAAAAAAAAATGTTGTTCAAGAGGGGATCCGCGGACTACATAATTCAATTCAATTCAATTTTATTTATTATAAATACATAAATGTATATGAATACAATAAGTTTAATAACCCTTGCTGTATATAATTTATTATTTTTAAATTTCCTCGTAAGTAGTTGGAAGATAGTTTACTTACCTAGCATTTAGAGTTTTTAATTCTAAATAATTTTTATCTTTTGCACTTTTTCTCTAAAATAATTAGGAGAGCATGAAATAACATATTTATTATTATGATAAATCGCTATAGCCAACAGGACAATTCACCAGGGTGGTACAGTCTGTTCCAAACGGTTAAGCGGAACTAAATGGGGATTTAGTTCTTTTAGGTTGTCACGAGAAGGGACCTTGCTTGGGTTATTTCATTTTTCACGTTGGGAAGTCAAAATTTAAAATTCCAACAATGAAACCATGGAAACGAAAGACATATGTCAAAATTAAATATTTTTTTTAGATATTTTAATGACAAAAAAATAAATAAATGGGAAATTTGTATTAAGAATGACACAAAAAATCAAAATATAAAGAAAATGACATTTTAAAATGATATTAACCTTAACCAAAAAATGTTTATTGTAAGTATGATTTACAAAGCTTAAACAAAACGGCCGAAAGGCACGATTTAAACGATGCAAGTAACTAGATTGCAAAATCTAGTTCCGCTTAACCGTTTGGAACAGACTGTATATTTAATATTTGTTAAACATTTTTTTATTTTTTTTTTATTATTCAAAAATATATACACGTTTTTTCCTATATGCATTTATTTTCACTGCATTCCTTGATCAGATAGTCATGCTGCGCTACAGTATGCATCTACAGTAGGACTGCCATACGTCCCGGTACACTGGGACATGTCCCGATACACGAGTCATTTGTCCCGATCGATTTAAAATTTATGCATATTAAAAAATTATTTTTCGATAATATTGTACATATAGTCAGCTAGTCACTAGCTGACTGGTACTGACAGATGAGCGCAATTCGTTTTCTATTGACACCGTGAAAAGCATAATTCAATGTGTTTTAAATTATAAAATGTCATGCATTGAATTCTATAATTATAAGAATTTTAAAGAACTGCTCCAAAAAACGAAAACATCGGAGAAGTATGATTGGGCAAAGAAGAGCGATGATAAAGAAGCCACCGAAGTCGGGGAAGGGGAAGAGTAAAGGCAAGAGAAGAATGGAATGTAAGGTTCTATTTGGTTTTATTAAATTGAATCGCCCATTAATTTATATTATATTATTTTAGATTTGATAAAGACGCATCCACAAAAAAAAACATCAAATTTTTCCAGTCGAACTGAGTGTTCCAAAATGATTCACCATTGATCCCAACGTTTTGCTCTTGGAATACCTATTATCAATCTCTACTTTAATTATTTTTTTTTGTCTTTAAAATTTTTTATTTTTTTAAAATATTGTGCAATTTTTTATAATAAAGGTATTATTGTCGATAGATAGAAGATACTAAAAGCAAGAGGGAAAACGATTAACGAAGCGAAAAGGCTAGCAACGAACAGAAAGGAATGGGCCAAATTTGTACATAAAGAAACGCCAGTACAAGAAAATTAATAAGGAACATGAAAGTGTAGAATAACCTACACCACTCCGTGGTAGATGGTTTTTTTCAGATATATATATATATATATATATATATATATTATTGTCGATAAAAGTTTTTTTAAAGTTTTTTTGGGGGGGGAGGTCCCGGTCGGTAGTCCGACAATTATGGCAGCCCCAATCTACAGTCATCAAGAAGTATCAAGAGAGCACAGGTCAAAATCTATACCAGCCCTCAGAGTACACACGTATTACAAGTTGCATAACCTTTCAAAAAACCTTAACACTGACTCACCTTAAAAACAAGCTTCTACAGGTCTATCACATGTGACTAAGGTAGCATTAAACTTATGTCATGTAGTCTCGAAGTTATATACGTGACAAAAATCAAAAACCAATTCACAAATTCACTCTTATTTAAGGCAAACTACGGTAAACACATTATAACAGTAAGTTCAGATATTGTTTTAGCGACAGTTGTAACAGAACTGACTTAAGTCTCTAAGTAGAGAATTAAACTACCGTAACATACTGTAACGTGTATACTATTGGTCAGTTTATTCGTATGGTGTAGTTTGACCACTATTTCTGTTAAGAAATTGTACAATTTTAGTTTTTTACTTTCTAGATCGTGAGAGAGAAAGTAATAAAAACAAATGTTTGATTATTTGTATAGCATTATTGCAATTGAAAGTGATGGATCAGATTATAAATAATTGAATATCTGATATGGAATATATATTTATTAATTTATGTAATTTATGTGAAAAATTACACGTAATGAATACGGTTTGAAAATTAATTGGTTTATCAACAGTATTAAAATGAGGAGAGATAAACTCACATATGCCAGGACTAATTGTTGGTCGTCTTTTGTTTTATGTAACTATAGGGATTTGCAGCTAAGCACCCTACCATCTGGTGAGCGTTTCATGAACTTGTGTACATCATATAACATTTCGTTTTGTGTATTGGTTTTGTATGAAGTTTGTTTTTAAAGTTTTATTATAATCATTGAAAAATGTATAATACATATTGTTGTGTGCCTATGTGCAATTCATTGAAAAGAAGAAACCCGGAAATATCGTTTCATTTGTTTCCACTAATATCAGACACCGTATGGTTTCAAAACAAAATTGGGAAAGCAAGAGGTTAGGAATCGACGCGATGTTTAGATAAACAATTTAAAAATTGGAAAAAAAGTGAACCCTTGTATCAAAGTTTGCTCATTACATTTTAATGATAGTGACTACAAAAAATATTTTCAATTTTGTATTTATTATCGCATATCTTGAAAATTCCTGTTATAGTGTGTGGGTTTATAATGCACAAGTTTGTAGGCATAATGCATAAATCTTTATGAACTCTCTGTTTTTTTCAGTGACTCCACACAATATTATATGCCCAGCATTGTAGATTTCTACCCCTTGGTAAACAACACGGGAATTATTATTTCCCCCAATATAGTTAAAATAATCGACAATGGAAAACCGCCATAACTTAAAACCAGATCACAAAATGTAGTATTTTAGATGTTTACAAGTAATGTCACTTCACAAAATCAGAAAATCCCAAACAATTATTTATTTTTTGTCGTTTTTTGATACACTTTTCGCTATTATTTACTAGTAAATGTCAAGTGGTATCTGATTTAGAATGGTTTCAAAAAAATCCGCGTGGCGCTACGATCTTAAAATTTTTCCCCTATAGCAACTATAATGTAAAGACATATGTGTGACAGATTGTAAATAGACGTTGTAATAAATGCTCGTTTGTGCTGGAATCCCTGTGTTTAATTGATAGCATCAAAGATGTCTTGCCGTTAGGTTTGTACTGATTGTACATATTTGAAGAGAATACCAATATAAATAACAAATTATAAGATTGATGCACATGCTGTGTAATACTGTGCGTATTACTTGAGCAGATCTTTTGTTGCGGCTATTGCAGGTTTTGGACATATTTTAGTGTCAGGAGATGAATTCATTTAATGTGTTTTGGGGAACTCTAACAATGACTAAGCAATAGGAACCCTACGGTTTCTATTGCTCTGCTTCCTCTGCTTATTTTAACTTGTTTTACCAAAATTATTGTTAACAGACCAGGCTGCAGTTTACTTGAAATGGCAAATGTAAAGATCTGAAGAAAAATTTAAAAAATCAGAATGGACGAGCGTTTGTCTATTGACAGACAAATAGTAAGAACGTAACTGATTAAATTGAGGATGACTAAATTGTAAGAGACATTTTATTGCTTTGACTAAATGATATCGCATGTGTTACTCATAACGAGTTGTTTGACTCAGGATGCATTCTACAAAACTTGAAATGTGTGAAAATTCATACTTCACATAATTTTTGTTATATACTTTTATGTTAATAAGAAGTTAGATATTTCAATAATCATTTTTCCATGGGTTCCCTAATTACCCGCAAAATATTCACCCTATGTAAAATTGCGTAGAAAATAAAAGATTAATTTTTTATGTTTTATATTTGTCCAAATTCTTTTTGGACACTGGACACGTTTTTTACTCTTTTAATTTTTTCCGCCTTCAACAGCATCGAGAATTATATCTATTACCAAAACCCTAAGCAACACGTGCGATATTTTTTGTTAAATTCTATTGTATACGAGGTAGCTTTGCTTGTACGTGTTTTGGCTCGTCTTCAAATTTTGCCTATACCAAAAAATGGATCAAAGAATCTGTATCAAATTTTGTGTGAAAAACAAAATTAAGTGCGCGGACGCATTCCGAATGTTGACTGTGGCATATGGTGAAGCTACCTTGGACCGAAGCAACGTTTATCGGTGGTACAAAATGTTCTCAGAGGGCCGAGAAGATGTGAACGACGAAGAGCGTGCCGGACGCCCGACCACGTCAACAACAGACGAAACCATTGATGAAATGAAGAAAATAGTATTGGCCAATCATCGAATCACAGTTAGAGAAGTTGCTGAGGACCTAAACATATCGATTGGCTCGTGCCATTCGATTTTTACCAATGATTTGGTCATGCGACGGGTCGCCGCGAAAACACATCGTTGCTTGTGCGCGAATTTTTGGCCAAAAACAACACACTAATAATGCCGCAGCCACCGTATTCCCCAGATCTGGCCCCCTGTGACTTTTTCTTGTTCCCGAAACTGAAGAGGCCCATGAAAGCACGCCGCTACGCTACGAGTGAGGAGATAAAGACGACATCGAAGGAGAAGCTGAACAAGATCACAAAAAATGATTTTTTCAAATGCTTCGAGGTTTGGAAAAAACGTTGGCACAACTGTATAATATCTGGTGGGAATTACTTTGAAGGGGACAAAATAGATATTCATGAATAAATAAATAATTTTTGAAAAAACACAAAATTCGCGATACTTTTTGAACAGACCTCGTATGTTGGACAACATGTATGATGAGTTTTATTGTGTGATACACCAAGTTAGACAATATAATCGCCATATAAGGAACAGTACTTCAATACTTGTAATAAGAACAATTCTTCTAATATCTGTTGTGCTATCACATATCAAGAGTCGATGATGGATGCAATAAAGAAAGGCGTGCCGTTGTACCGAGCGAGCACCGGTGCCGAAGAAAGGCGTGAAAGTTACGTCTGTTGACCTCCGACCTTGCTTAACGTAGCTCCATACAACCGTAACTCAACTGCAGCTACGTGAATATACACTCTCCAGTAAATGGTGCGATAAAAGAGAACGTACAACACATTTGTCCACTCCATCACCTTCAAACAGAATATACTGAATAACGTCGTTCTATTTCTTAATATTAGGAGCATGTTACTGAAGCTCAACGTATAAGGCCAATTTACTTAATTAAATTAAAATATGTAGGGAGCGGTCCTCCCCGGTCGCAAGCTATTTAGGGGCGTCAGTGGGCGTCAGTAATGTTTTTTTTTTTTTTTGTGAATCACTTTAAATTAAAAAATTTTCAATCATACGAGCCCTGTCCACTATCAGTTGGCCCAGCTACGAAATTATTGGTGTTCAATTAACAGAATGCGAATAGCTTATGAAATCTAGGTAATATTTTATTTTCAATTAAACATTTTAGAGATTTACGATTAATATTTACAACTATTAAAGTAAATTAATAAGAAAAAAATAATATTTCCATTGGAAAGCCATTAACTTGGAAACCTATTTCAGAAGTTACCACTGGGTAACGTCACCTTTCATTTTTATAACGGCATTAATTCTTCTAGGCATAGTATCTACAAGGTCTTGGCATTGTCGAGGAGTAAAATTATCCCATATTTCTTGAAGCTTTAGTCTTAATTCTGGAATTGTTCTAGACGGTGTTATACGCAATCGTTTTTTCATTTCGTGCCAAAGTGTCTCGATGGAGGATAAGTCTGGGCTACTTGAAACCCACTCTAAAAGTGGAATAGAATGATCACGGAACCATTTCAAAGATTTTTTTGACGTATGGCAAGCGGCTCCATCTTGTTGAAAAATAAAATCCTCCCCAGAGATTAATTCATGTTCCATAGTTGGCAACAGAGACTCCTCTAAAATACTTAAATATTTGGCTGTGTTAACAATGCCATCGATAAAGTGAAGTTTTCCTACACCTCTTGCAGACATTGAACCCCACACCATACAGATGCTGGAAATTTCACATTCCTTTTCAAGCAATCGGGATGATATGCTTATAATGCTATATAATATGATTATAATTCTGACGTTAATAAATAGTTAAATTGTTTCAATAAAAAAATTAATTAATTATATTATAACAATTATCTAGACAATAATTAAATTTAGAAAATAACTGACATTTACAATTGGCAATTTGTACAACAAAATTTATTAACAAATTATCCGTCAAAACATTATGCAATTCGACCTCTTATTTCAATTTAAAAAATTAATATTATTCGTTTTTTATTATGACATAAAGTCTGTTTAAAAATCATAGAAACTTCACTTTAATTATGAAACATAAAATGATAAAACGCAGCGAGCTAGATTAATTAAAAAATAAAGGTCAATTATTTCGACAATAAAATCTTCAGAGGAAATTATTGTCCAGTTTCTAAATGTTTTATGAAATATTGTTATTGTAATTGCGCAGCTGGAATCGTCCATTATGTCTTAATTTGGTGGGCAGTTGGGAAATATCGAGCATCCTGTAACTAAAATATTTAGTAAGTATCTCGCAATACTATTAATATTATTTATCATTATGATAAAATCTACTTTGTGAATATTTATAATTTCTGTTTGATAAATTATAATAATTAGAATCACAATATTATAATAACAAAAAATATGTCGTGTCCTACATATATCATTCCAATTATAATTCAAATTTATATTATTCATCTTAATACATCAACCTTCTCACATTAACTTATGGATATGAATCATGGAAACTTTCCGATTGGCTCAAGAGTGTTAGTTACTGCTTTTAAAGCAACTTTTGTTAAATACATTTTTTCGAAATATTTCTCTATTGTGAAATATTCGCAAAAATCTTAAAATCGCCACGAGCAAACTTCCATTTCTAGTTAACCGATTTTTACCAAAAGTTGATCAACTTGTGCCATTGATGTCAAAAGCTTAAATATGAAGTTTCATAAAAATCCTTTTAGCCGAATTTGCTCTGCACGTGTACACGGACAGACAGACAGACAGACGGACGGACGGACAGACAGACAGACAGACAGACAGACAGACCGACAGACGTCATGCTAAAAATAGTCAAAACGTAATGTAGGGACCTCAATTCGTGGAGATCCATCGAAATCTCGAAATGTCAAAATCGGTATGTTCACAATACCTACCTTAGATATGTTGGCGGTCGGTAATAATATCCACCATACAGGACAATTAATAATAATTTCACGGAACTCTTGGAATAAGTGTTCTGCGGAACACCGGTTAAGAACTTCTGCTGTATGTAATAAATAATTTTAACAGGTTAACTGCATGTACCTATAAAAAGTACACACAAATATAAAATCAAAGTATTTTAATCGTAGTAATTTAATCTGAAGGTTTGAAAATAAAAATTGAGTAAAATGTGCAAAAAGATTCAGGTCTAGTTGTGTTGGTCGAGCTACCACTGGGACCCACTCCTAGTCGCTATCCCACTACTGCACGACACGGGGACTTTTGGCTGCTGGGTTTCCCCCCTGGCCCGGTTCGCCCCTCCTTAGCCAACCTGCTCATCACTCCGGACTCCTCCAGGGTGAGCATATTGATGCCGAGCTTAGTGCGGACGACCAGTCAGCATGGGCGATCCAGTGACAGGGCTCCCGACCTCAAACCATCCTCTGAACCTGACCTCCGAGAAGCCGGATTACAGGAGTGCGCCACGCTCCCAGTCGACAACTATCTCTTTCAAACGCCATATAACTTACACGCTGGTTCGAATCTACTTGACGGACAAATATTTTTCACACACAAATTCATATTTTTACATTATTTTTCAATATATACTAAACAATAAATAATTTTTCGTATTTTTATGCATTTTTTACAACTATTATACGATGAAAAACACAATATTAACTACTTTAAAATTAAATTGTTTAGAAAGAATCAATAAAAGCAGACCAGCGCGGTAACATGGACCAGTGGTACGGTCGCTCTAAGTGCGTTTGGTTTGAAAACGCCGGTACTGGTTAGAATAGACCAGTGGTCTTCAATCTTCTTACATCTGCGAAACCCTACAGTTTGAATGCCATTTCTTTGGATAATGCCACAATAGGCTGTACTTTTTTAATTTTAAGGTCAAACGTTTTAAAATAATAATTTAGATGTTTATTATTGAATTTAGTCTTCATCAAAATTGATATTTTATAGCTGACTATATTTCTATATTTTTTTAATGTAGGTCAACAATGACGGATTTATAACATAAAAATTTCAATTGTTTATATGTGTATTTGGTATTATTTTTTAATGTATCTTAATTTCGTATAATTAACCAAAAAATATACCATCGTGTCAGGTATCTTCGAAAAATAACATGACTCTCTATGTAAAGAAAGGAATATTAAAAGAAAAGATGCAGAAAGGATGGTAAGGAACCAAGTTAATACAGTTAAAAACATTTTTTTTTTGTTAAAAACCATTAATTTTTGATGGGTTAAACAACCTAGTGTTATAATATTGAAATTAAAAAAAGGACTCACTTTGGAAGATTTAGAACTAAGTCTTCTTTAAAAACCTCTGCACACTCTTTTAACACAAAATTAACACTATTTTAATATTAACTTTTTAATATTTACACTATTTTTAAACACTATTTCATTAATTTTTATTTTAAAAACGTTCAATTCTTGCAAAAAAATTATTCTTACTGAGTATTTTTAACTTGTTTATGCCAAAAAAATTCGTTTATCACTGGGATTATAGAATTAACATGTGACCTTAGAAAAAATGAAGTCACAATGTTACCCAGATTAAATACAGACACTTGCTAATAGACCATATTAGTGTGTCGTCACATACATGTGCTGCCATCTGAGAGCTGAGTCCTTTTGAAGTTTAAAATACATGGGACATTACTTTTGTTACCTTAATTTTATAAATATTTTCAATTTTGGAGCATAAAAAATGTATTTTTGATACATATATACTAATATATACAGTCCAGACACTTTATATTATAGAATAATGATTTTATAAATATATAAATAAGGATTCGAAGATATATTTATAGGTTACGTTTTTAAATAATATGAAAATCGGAATATCTTTAGTATTTATTTAATTAACACTAAGTAATCATTAATATTTTGTTTTAGAACGAATATTGGTGTATTGTTTTGCTCTAAATTGTAACAATTACATCTACATTATTAATTGCAAATTTTTTCGTATTTTGACAGATGAAAATGAAAAACAATAATGGAAAATTAAAAACAACATATTATTCCTTTAAACCATTTAGATATGGCAAACACACTAATTACTATGTTACTTGCCATAATAACGATTATTAACGTAAATTTTTCAAAATTAACCTGCAAAATAATATTGTTCTGCAAAAATTATGACATATTAAATTATAATGTATAAAATAAGAATTTTAATAAATAAATATTGACTTGTAGTTTTGATGTGAAGCATTCTCTTACTTTGAAAACTTAATTTATATTTCCAAAATACAATTTAACAAAAAAACAACGTGCTAAATTCAAATAAAAGGAATCCAACCGCGAGACGGCAGCACTGAATCCCATTTTGTGACGTAGTTACTAATATGGTCTATTATATATGATATCGTACATATATAAAATGTATGTATAAAATTTTAATATCGATATAATATGTAATTTGTCATTATTAATCAATATATTTTTTCTTTCCTTATTGAGCAGATACAATATGTAAACATTAAGACTAGTACAAAAGTAAACTATTTTAATGACATATTTACCTCTTATGGGAATTCACTACTAACCATTATCTACTAGAAAAAATATTAGCTACACAACCGTTTATGTAATTACGTTTGTAAAATTTGTATTCTTGAAGTCGTCGTTACCTATTTGCGGTTTCCTAACAATAATTGCAATGACCTAGCTGACCTATAGCAGCAAGGGCTCGAGTTCAAGCCCCGATGGGGTTAATGATCGAGAAGATGATCTTTGAGACACTGCACTCTTCTGCTGGAGAATTACAAATTTTCTTTGATGAACATTTGCATATACAAACAACCAAAAATATTTGTGAATATTTTAATAGGATTTTACGTAATTTCTTTTTGCATTCCATCTTAACTATAGGTTATTGATATAATGCATTGCTGTATAACATAATTTGCATGCAGATAAGGAGGTCCTAAAACAGAGGCATGCATCGGAAAAGTTGCAAAAACAAAAAATTGGAAAATTTCGGTCATATTATTTTGCATGCTTTTTTGCATTTCACTAAATAATGTTGTTTTTAGCTCAAATACAAAATGGCATGCATGCCGAGGAAGCCCATCACATCATAAATAATAAGAAAAGTTGCCAAAAAAAAAATTGGAAAATTTTGGTCATATTATTTTGCATGCCTTTTTACATTTCACTAAATAATGTTGGTTTTAGCTCAAATACAAAATGGCATGCATGCTGAGGAAGTCCATCACATCATAAATAATAAGAAAAGTTGCAAAAAAAAATTGGAAAATTTCGGTCATATTATTTTGCATGCCTTTTTGCATTTCACTAAATAATGTTGATTTTAGCTCAAATACAAAATGGCATGCATGCCGAGGAAGCCCATCACATCATAAATAATAAGAAAAGTTGCAAAAAAAAATTGGAAAATTTCGGTCATATTATTTTGCATGCCTTTTTGCATTTCACTAAATAATGTTGATTTTAGCTCAAATACAAAATGGCATGCATGCCGAGGAAGCCCATCACATCATAAATAATAAGAAAAGTTGCAAAAAAAAATTGGAAAATTTCGGTCATATTATTTTGCATGCCTTTTTACATTTCACTAAATAACGTTGGTTTTAGCTAAAATACAAACTGGCATGCATGCCGAGGAAGCCCATCACATAATAAATAATGAAAAAATAATGCATAATAATTAAGAAGATCCTGTAATGTTTATGTAGGCAAGGAAATCATTGTATTTGGAAATAATTCATAGAGTAAGAAATTTAAATACTAATAATACCTAACATTCTGTTGGCTTCTTACACTTATTAAATACCTATAAAACCCTGAAATGTGTGAAAATTCACAAAGAAATTTTGTCATATACATTTTTCACAGACAACCTGATTTAAAGATATCTTAATGTCTATTAAAAATAAATTAATCAAACATTTAAAGCGTATACCATAAATAATAGTAAGGTATAAAAAAGAGTGCAAAAAATTAAGCTAATTTGCATTAGAACTATTATACGACACCTTAATATTTAAAACTGACCCTGAAAAACTAAATTTATCATGAGATGATGTACCTCAGAGCAGCGATCAGGTGGAGATAACATTGTTAATGTAATTATAATTTCTTTCGTGCATAACGGAGCACCTTGTATAGTGTTTTTTACCGAACGTGTACCGTATGATTGGTTTTTTACTTGTTCGTGATGTCCATTTTTGGAGTAAGCAGAAAACTTGTTTTTTGTTAACTAACAATCTGGTTTTGCCATGTTTAACGCATGTAGTTTTTTTTTTTTTTAATTTAACTAAGTATTGTATTTATAGTATGCAGTTTATTTTAGTTTCAAGTTTTTTATATAAAATATTATTCTAGCAATACTCTTTATTTATATAAATTCGTTTATGCAATTCAGAAGCAACTAAGCTGCAAACCACTTTTTATGGATGTTGATTTATAAGATCAGAATTATGACCAGAAAAAAATATGCATGTAATTGTACCTTGCTCTTTTTGAAATGACTAGCTTATCTAGAATGACCAACTCTAGATTGACTCATTTCAGAATCATCCTATTAAACCTATGCGCCGGAATTAATATTATAAGCAAGGACCTGAAGCTCAAAAAATTTGAACTTTTTGACGAGTAAAATTAGCTGTTTTTGAATAAATATGGCCTACTCATGACGAAAATGGTGATTAAGAAATTTGTAGCACCCTCAGATTTAGAGTAATTCAATTTTTAAAATTAATCAAAATCATTGTATCCAAGAAAAGTGTCATTAAAAAACAGCTAAAACCATTTAATTAAGGTTGCGGAACCTCTAAAAACCTTCCACAGAACCCGAGGATTCCGCGGAACACAAGTTGAATTAGCTCTTCTTTGATAGAATCCGTCCTTAGCAACAGAATCCAATTCGTCTCTGTAAACAATTCCAAGTAGACTCATCTTCCACTCGATATCGGTGTTCCACAAGGGTCTATTCTTGCTAAAAAAGCCAAACTATGGTTTACATCAGAAGGCCTCATCTTAAATGATAGCAAAACTTAACACCTCCTATTTGCATTAAGAAACCATAATTTTGCCAACCCAGACTTCGTAAATTTCTTGGGTGTTCATCTCGACCCCACCCTCAAGTGGCATCATCACGTTAGCTCCCTATCCAATAAATTATATTGCACTGTATATCTATTAAGAAATCTTATGGCCTCAGTTTCCAGAGAGATTGTTCGCATTACTTATTTTGCATTGTTCCAGACGCAAATATCCTATGCCATTTTAGCCTGGGGACATTCTCCTGCGGCAGAAAGAATCTTTTCCTTACAACGACGAGCTGTAAGCATTCTGGCCGAAGTCTCTTATCAAAGCGACTGTAGGCTTTGTTTCCCTGAATTGGAAATTATGACACTGCCTTCTCTATTTATTTACAATTCCGTATTGTATGCCCACAAAAACTTCAATGATTTTGTAACATATGAGCAGGTACAAAACTAGAACACACGAAATAAAGGCAAAATCTATCCAACCTATATAAGACTCCAAAAATCAAGAAATAGTACTAATTATTATTCAGTAAAGTTCATGAATTTACTGCCTGATAATTTTAAATCTGACTGATCTAATCCTTTTAAAAATAAAATAAAAAAAAATTTAACAGACAATCCATTTTATTAAGATATAAGTTTTTTGTTATCTGCCCATCGAAACCCCCGTCATTTTATTATTATTATTATTTATTTTATTTTATTTTTTTTTTGTTTTCTTTAAAACATAATTACTGATTGTATCTTTCTATTTATGCAAATGATTTTAAATAACAAATAAAAGTATATTATTCCGTAAGCATTATAACGGTGAAATAAAAAATATGTTCATATAATTTCATACATTTATGGTCCCTAAATAATAAAATTACAGCACGCTATATCCTAAAAAAGTAAGCAGTTATCTGACTGGTAGTATTATCTCGTAACAGTCGATGCTAAATCACAAGCGACAGACATGCAAACGCTTCTAACACCAGAACATAGATTTATATGTTGTAGTATCGCAGAAGGAGATAATGGAAATTTGAAAATGGACCACACATTGTGATGCAATTAATATTCACGTGTTTATGGTGTACATTTAAGGACAAGTCCTTCTTATCTCAGGATAAATACAGAGACGGATTGTCATATTTTGTTATAATCTATTATTATTTCCTCATAATCGTCCCAACAGTGTAGGATTGCTTAATCCTTGGAGGGCCCCTAAGTGCAATCTAATTTTGAGGTCCTCTTCTTTTAAATACTTTTTTTGGGAGTTTCCTTACCTATCCTACAGCTATTAGGAGGTAGCAAAAAATTCAGATTGCATAATCATGTTGAAGCCCTGTCAGGGCCCCTAAGAACCACGGGCTCGGGTAATTCTACCCCTCTCAAATCCGTCACAGAACCTTCCGCTTAAAGATGCTTGAGTCGCTCATCGTCCTTGTTTAGCGTTGATGTTTCACATACATAAAGATCCACCAGTCGTATTAGTGTCCTGTATATTTTTAATTTTGACAGGACAAGCATTAATCTTTCTAGTTCCGATCCTGATAATTGTAACGTTTGACTATGGTGAACTGAGCGCTATTTAACTTAATACTTTTTATCTTAGTATGCATTGGTTTAACTGTTGCTTGTCTCGTCCGCCTACCGAATGTGAACCTAAAAAGGAAATTCAACTACGGTATACACGCACCAACCATCTGGTACAGTCGCACACAGAAGCGGACACAACTACACAAATATAAGTACATTATAACAAAAGGCTGTAACCCAGTGCCTTATAAATTCCAACACTGATGTACACTAAAATAAAAAGTTCTCAATGGATTCACCAGAAGCTGGCGCACCGAAATCCACTGGTTAAGGGTTGATTTTTAACTTCTATGTAAAACTATATAATATTACAGTAAAAAGGTAATCTATATCATTCTTCTTACTTAATCCTAAAGCCTGTTTCACATTTTCGTGTGTCAGGCTGTAGGCATATTCGTTTTTGTAAATGTATATATGCAGTGTTGGGTTGGAGTAGGTTCGAATGAACCTGTTGATATTTATTTATATATTTTTGAAAATGCGAACTGGTTGTTAATGTTGTTATACAGTGAAAAAATACTCCTGTTATTAACCAGTGAAAATTTCCTCCTGAGAGAACAGGTTGTTACAATTTTGGCACTCCACCACTGTACATAATATGTATACGCTTAATCTTATTACTCGTGTTTTTTTGTCCACAGTATGTTAGTGGAACTTCAGCTCCGCGGCGACAAGGGATTACAGTACATAAATGTGAACCACAATCAGTGCCACCGCGTGTGGTTGTACATAGTCTGCACCGCACATAAGAGCCTCATGAAAGGGACGACATTTGGTATAGATTCTAATAGAATTCTACTAGTAGAGGGTGATATTATGAAAATTTACACATGGGCGGTATAACCTGTTCACTTTTGTAAGGACAAACTAGATCTGGTTATTTTGGTTACTTTTGTAGAGTATTACTGACTTCAAATGTCAATTAAAAATATTCCCTACGCTGTAAAACCGACTTTAGGTTTATAGGTTATGATCATTATAATTAAGATATCATTTTTCGTTATGACATGTCAAATGGATCGACATTTTAAAAAAGTGATATTTTTTAATACCAACATGACATACAGTTTCAAAGGTGCAAACTATTGAAAACAAAATTTCCTCTTAGTTTGTTCTTACAAAAGTGAACAGCTTATATTTGAGCTTCATTTTATTAAAGGGCGGTTTTATAAATATTTGCACACGAGAGGTTGACATAAAGCTGCGAATATACCACAATAAAAGAAATATCTCAGTCGAATATTTCGACATCTCCCAATATTTCCCGAGAAATATTCAAAAATGTTGTTAATAGTAATGTCAATTTATAATATGTCTTTTCAAATATGTCAGTTTATGTGTCAAACAAAACCAACTTTATTTTATTTACAATAAAACCATGGATAACAATCCGAGAATAAAAAATGCATTGTTAAAGCGAACGTTGGAATGAACTTATACCTTCGATAGTTATACCTCTACTTATCCGAGGTTTGTAAAAGCGGCCCTTAGTATATTATAATAACCATTCTATTGAGAACTGACAATAACTGAAGTGACGCCTTGCGGAATATTTTGGGACTAACGGAATAGGATTTTGTTGAATGTGGCTCATTTAATTGCATTGTTTGTATGTGTTAAAGTGAAGAAAACTTTAATAAAATGTCTTTAAAATCGCAACAGAAAATTAACTGCAATGTGAATTGTTGAGTATCAAATGGCAAATGTCAAAAATATCCTATTCTAATCGCCATTTTGTAAGCGAAAACAGCGCCTCTATAGGTAATATTTATTCTCAATACAGTAGGTAACACATACAGTAGGTATATGTAAATAGTCAATAGTCAAGGAATAATCCTCCGCTTATGGTCCAAGAATGGCGGTTTCTTTGTCGTCTGCAATTATTTTTAAAATCTGTTGTTCTCTAGATTTATACGATATACGGGCGAGGAATCCAAGTACCACCAACCACCCCGTAGGCGTATAATTAGTAATGAACTGACGGGGAAATAAAATAAATATTATTACTGGTTTAAATGTCAGAGTTGTTAGGTTGGCAATAAAATTTAACTTAACGATCTGATTAAATATATATTATCTTCTGACGACTGCAAATATTGGTTCATATTTAATAGTAATTTAAAGGATTTGTTTATTATCTTGATTGTTTATACTATAGGTACTATAATAATCTATTTTCAAGAAACTGAACACAGATTATTTACTATAATATTATTACAAGTCAGAGATCAAATAATAGCAACGCCAATTTATAATAAAGGTAGTATTTATTTGTATCTCTTCGAATAAATGTTGTTTTCTAATAAAATAAAAACGAAGATACATATTTAAAAAATACACAGGCTGTATATTTGAACTCCCCGTCCAGCCCTTTTTTCATAAGAGGGTATTGAAACATTTGTTTCAATACCCTCTCCTCTCTCATAGTTTGTAATTTTTCTATTAATATGAATGTATTTCTATCAGTGTTGTAATGTATCTAGGTACATTTTAAAATATGTATCTGTATCTGTATCTAGATATTTAAATCAGTATCTAAGTATCTGTACTTCAGGTACTTTTTTCAGATACTTTCCTATTTTGTCTTTTTCAAGGCCTTTTTTTTTATTTAAAAAAAAGGAAAAAAATTAAAGTATGTTTTCCAAAATTTAATTAATTATATATATAGAACTTGTATTTTATCATAATTCTCAAACTTATAATTTATTTATTTATTTAATTTATTTTTATCTATCAAATTTTAATAAAGTGTAATTGTATTTCCAGCTCTGAATAAATTTAAAAAAATAATAAATAAAAAAAAATTAAATAATTTTATTAACAACGGTTAAGTAAAACAACCATTAAGTAATTATCTATTCTAAGAATAAGAATTAATTTTATAAATGTGAATTAAATAAAGAAAAATATAATAAATAAAATTGTTGTTTTATTTTTGTCTTCCTAAATACTCATTTAATAATCAGTAATTTATTAGCGAACAAAAAATGTTCGAGATATCCGCTGAAATTGAAATAAAAAAGTGATTTTTTTAAAGATTACATAGGTATATAGTTAGTTAATACTTCTGAAACACAGCTTCAAAGGCTATTTGTGTTTATTTTAAGAGTAATAATAGTGCATAACTTATTTTTTATTGTGAACAAATACATTCCTTGCTCTAGTAATTTCTTTTTTTTTGTGGTGTTTTTATTTTTCCGAAAGTATCTTAAAAGTATCTTGAAGTATCTAGATACATTGTAAAAAAAAATGTATCTGTATCTAGATACTTTTTAAAATTTGTATCTGTATCTGCATCTAGATACATTTTTCCTCAAGTATCTGTATCTGTATCTAGATATATTTTCAAATGTATCTATTACAACACTGCTTTCTATAAACCCTTGTTTCTAAACTTGTTTTATTCTTTGAAACTACGGAGTGTTTTATTCTTTTCCTGTTATTCAATATGTTTCAACGAGAGCCTACAACTGAATCTATCGATTTAACTATTTAAATACGTTTTTTTCAAAAAATGTATTAAAAAAATAATGTTCCGCAACTTTTAATCCCAAAGGGGTTAAACTAAAAATCTAAAAAATCTAAATAATGTACGTTTGAAAGGAATTTTTGATCAGATTGCGTTTTTGGAAAATATTTCAGCTTTTGTGTTTATGAGAAAATGAATTATATTTTTAATTATTAGTTAAATTATGGCTAATAATGATATGGATTTTTTGTATTTATAGTTAAGATACTGTATGTCTTTTTTTGAAATTAAAAATATAATAAAAAATTTGTAATTGCTGAGATTCGCCTAAGTGCCACCCTAACCATGAGTCCTGTATACGCCACTGCACACAGTGACATATATTTATGGCAAATAATGACCAAAAACTTAGTTTTTGTTGGATATAAGTTTATATTTAGGAAGTAAAGAAAGTTATGATAATTAAGTTAAAATCTAATAATGAATAAATAGATTAAATAAGAAAAGAGAAGTGCCCTTCAACTGCCCCTTTGTACGTGCACCCATGAATTAAACAGAACCAATAAAACAAGCAAGAACAACTCCAAGCAATAAGTTTAAATGCAACACATTGAATAGATTGTAAATGTTGTACAATGTCCTCTAGTTAAACAAGTTTATCAGTAAATAAGAATTGTTAATGAGCGGTTCATAATGAAGTGAGGGCCACCAACGCACCTTGTTCGGTGCGATACATCTGCTGCTGCGCTCTCTGGGCGGAAGGTGGAACTCATCAATAATTCAGGAGCTGACGAGCCCACCATGGACCAGCAATTTTACTTATTTTACTTTT